>CM007319.1:1789813-1818018 GCA_000333855.2 Endotrypanum monterogeii
TTCCCTTCCTCGTACTACGTACGTCCGTTTCCTTTACGTTTTTACGTTTATTACTACCTACGTAGTCGGTAACGTAATTACTACGTAGCGTCCACCTACTCACTACTACACACACACACACACACACACACACACACACACACACACACAGACAGACACAGTCAAGGAGAATACCTTCTAAAAAAAAGGTGGTGGATTCTTTATTTGATTCGTGTCTTTGGGCTCGACACGATTCCACGGTGCCGTGTAGATAAGGAGAGGTCTACGCGCTCTTCCCCGTGCTTTCGGAAACGAGGGTGGAGAGAAAAAGAAGAGGACGAAAAAAAAAAAGCGGAGTGACATCGGCATCGCACCGGTCACGAAGAAGTGCTCAGCTACACAACAGAGAGGTTCATTGCAGCACAGGCAGCGAAGAGAGGAGCAAAGGGACAAGTGTGTTCTTGGTAGTAGCGAGCATTACCGGAAGTACAAACCCACATACGCACACACACCTGGACGAATATCTTGAGCACGAAATAGGACACTGGAAGTGAGGAAGGCGTGAGGACTCTTATTTTCTCACACTCGTCTCCTATTGCGTGCGCGCGTCCTCTCTGTCTCGATATCCCACCCGTTTCGTGCAAGCTATCTTATCGCTTCTCCCCGTTTTGTGCTTAACTACCTCTCTACGCCTGTGTCTGGACTTGTTGCGCCGTGCTTTATTTTCTTCCGCGATTTCGAGTGAGAGTCACAAATTCCAGGGTCAATACACACATACGCACACAGAGAAGGGAAATTGTGTCTGACATCTAGGAAAGAAATTATTGCTCTGAGAGAAACATCGAATAACACACGGGGATCGTTCGGAAAAGCATCGTTCACAGCGGCGTTTCTCTCTCCTGTAGATCTGCTCTTCTCTTCCCGTTTCCCTGTCTTATCCGTTCTCATCATTTCTTTGTTTTGTTTTCGTCACTTGTGTGTTTTTTCTTCCTTGTTTTGCCGTCTCTCGAGCGTGAAATTTTGTGTACTCGGACGCCGTTGACACGGAGACGTGGGTACAATTTCGTTCGACTGTTGCACTACGTTCCCTCCTATTCTCGTGTAGGGACAGAAAGGAGGAGATCACACCCACACACAAACCGAATTGGTGCTCATCTAGAGCTCGAATCCCAAGCAAAGTATCTGTTTTTGTTTCCTTTAAAAATTGTTTTTTTGGTGTTGTGTGGGTACTTGCTGTTATTATTATTCATATATATATGCCTTTGATATATATATCTGAAGCATCCCCACGTCTTTTCCCTGATTTTTCATTAGTTTGTGTGCATTTGTGCCTGCCATTACTCATTGCGTAGTCGCTCCGCTGTCTTATTGCTTTTTAACGTTCAATTTTTTCTTTTTACCGTCTCGAAATTCTCTTAGCTCCTCTTAGTGTGCGCGTGTGCTTTGTCTTCCCGTTTTTTTTTTTTGAGCTTTTCATTTTTTTTTTCCTGTTTGCTTGTAGCTTCCACACCCAAATCACTCAAATTCATACGCACCTCACATAGCTGTGTACTAGGCAACGTCCGCACTTGAGTTTGATTTACAGAGGCTTCGCTTTTTTCTTTTTCTTTTTTGTTCCCTTTGCTTCTACTAGAAAGTGTGCAGCACCTCTCTGATTTCATCCTTTTTCCTTCACACTTTTTTTTTTTCCTTTTCTCTCGTGGTAATTCTTCTCTCCGGTGTCAGGCTGCTCTATTGGTTGTTCAGCGAACCTACATTCATTTCTTCTTTCAGTCTCCTGAGTCTCGAATGTGTTTCGCTCCTTTCTGAAGCAACACCAACAACAGAACTATCGAACACCCTCACCTGAAGGAGAGCGACACGCACGCAGCAGAAGTTATTTAGATAAACAGTCAAGAATCCAGGGAAATTACATACATTTATACACAATTTCGTGTGCACCAGTGCACACTTCCCTTCTCCTCCTCCCTCCTCTCCCCTATCTCCAACGAATCAACTCCCCTTCACAGCTTTTTTTTTTTTTTTGCCATACTTTTTTTTTTTTTGATTCTCTTCCCCTTTCCGTTTCGGTGCCTTTTTTTTTTTTTGCATTCCGCACACGTACAAGACAAAATATTGATTTAATTTTTTCTTCAGTGTTGTTCATTGTGTGTTTTCGCGTGTTTTTTATTTTTGTTGTTGTTTATGATCTCCTGAAGGCTTTCCCCCGTTTTTCTCTTGATTTTCGTCTCCCCCTTTTTCTTTTTGTGTTCTCAGTCATTATTTTGGTTGTGTGCTTCCCTCCCCTTTGTCCTCTCCTCTTTTCTTTTTATCCTCCCGACCTTCTGCCACTTGGCTGAATTCTCTGTCACTCTTCCTGCCCCCTCTTCTTGGGTGACCTACTAAGCATACTTTATCCCCACCCCCCTTTTTTTTTCTCGTCCCCGCGCGTACTTGCACAAGCGTGGAATCCGCAGAAGTGGATTGCCGTGTGCGTAGAGGAGGGGGAGTACTGTGAGAAAGGGCTCTGGAGCAGGTTCAAAGGTTATCCACGGAGGGTACCTTTGTCCAGGGAGTGTGGCGATAGATTTTTGGGTGATTTTAAACCGAACTAGTGCACTCGCTTATCCTATAAGCAACTGAGCCAGTCGTCCTGAGACGAATCTCTCTTTTTATCTGCCGCTCGGGGATTGAGAGTGAGGGTAGACGAGTTTGAGTGATTGGCAGACATTCCAGCGGTCACATATGTCTGGCTTAGAGGCCTATGGAAAGGCCATGGGGGAGGTGCAATCCGATAGGCAGATGGGCTCCTCGTCGCTTACTGCAGCATCGCGCACCACCCCGAATCCTGCTCCAGTCGACGGTGGTATAGTCTCTCACGTCGGGGGTTCCCCAGTAGACAACGATGCAGACGAGCACGTGCCACCGGTGATTGCGCACGTTCGCAAAAACTTTGGTGTACTTGCCCCTACCATCGAGCCTTTCATCTACCGTAGTGGTTGTCTGAACAAGTCGGTGGTGGATGTGTACAACCACCTCTCGCGTAGCTACCCCGCCATTGTAGACGCTGCCCTCAAACAGGTTGGGTTCGAGGAGTTCACGATGCAGATGCAGATCATGCTGACTCAGATCTTATCGGAGGAGTTCGGTGACGACACCGAGTACCTCGTCAATACTATCCTCACCTACACTGGCGCCGACTCCCTTTTTGTCTCTCTTCTATCCAAATCGATGCTGGATCAGGTTGTCACGTTTGCGCAGTCGATGATGGGGGGAAACATGTACGGCATGGGCTACAACATGCAGGGCGGTGGAGGCGGTGGCAGCGCTGGCCGTGGGGCTGAGGGAGGTGGTGGCAGTAACTACTATCGTGGTGCCCAGCAGCAACAGGGATACCGTAATGTGGGTGAAAACGGTGCACCCCGCGATCCTCGCGGGGGCTCTGTCGCTGTCGGCCTTCCTCACCACGATGGGGTGGCACCACAGAAGCCATACCGCAGTAGTGGACTCCCACCCCAGTCGAGTGATGCGGTCAGAGAGCGCAGTAGTGACGATGTGCGTGCCAACAGCGATGCGCTCTCGCAGCGTGAGGAGGGGCGAGAGTGGAGTGGCGGTGCAGTGCTGCCTCGTAGCGCAACAGTGACAGGGGGAGGCGTTCGCGTCGATTCTAGTCTGGGCCCTCGAGGTGCTGCCTCTATGATAAGTGGGATGGGGGCAGGTGCGATGAGTCGCACAGATATGTCTGGGAGCCGAGCAATTAACGAAGGCGCACCTGGGTCAGGAGCGATGCCGCGTCACACACACCATCTCTTTTCTTCTTCTACGGCTGTCTCCGCGCCGTCAGCGAAGTCGTCCTCGATGGAGAGAGCTGGTATAAATGTAGTGCCGCAGCACAACTTCCTGAACTCGCGGACATCCCCAGCAACCAACCAGGCGCGTGTCACCACTCCAGGAGTAGCGACTGTATCGCTGACCTCAGCGAATTCCTCAATGCCGACGATAGGACGTGGTGGTCCCTCAATTCCTATGCATCATCATCATCATCACGTGGGATTGGGGGCAATGGCAACAAGCAATGCTACCACCAGCGACTGGGCTGCTGGCAACGGCGCATCTGGTTCTGCACCAAACATGGGATCCATTGCTCAGCGCACACTAACTCCACCGACGCCGCAGTCTGCACCCGTACAGCAGCATCAACTCCAGCAGCAGCATCCAGCACGCACCATGAACATTCCTGCTCCGATGAGTGTACAGCGCCGAACTGAAAAGAATGCTGCGGCCGCCGCTGCTGCCGCCGCTGCCGCGACCAACGCGGCCTCTGTTTCTGCCAACGGCAGCGCACCTACCAACTCGCTTAGCAACAACAGTAGCACCCCTGTTGTAGATGCAGGAATAGCTCCGCGCACCATGTCTGCACCCCTCAGCATGAACACAAATGTTCCAGCGCCGCGCGGGGCGCACTCGCTAGCCCACCACCAGCACCCCATGCCCGTGTTGCATCACCACCACCACCATCGCAACTTCACTGCCCCTCCGGTTGCGGTGACCGCAGCTGTGCAGCCGCGCTCCCCTACACACTCACCGTCAGCATCGGACGAGCGCGTCGCAGCCATTGCCGCTGATACAATCAACTCGACTTCGCAGGAGGCCAACTCCTCCCCTAGTTCTGCCACCACGTCAACGTTAGCAACTGCCGCATCCACTGCCGCGTCCGCTGCCGCTACCAAAGCCCCTACGATGTCCGCCCCCCCGTCAGGGCTGCGTGGTATCGGTCGCATACCCATCCACCACCACCACCACCACATTCACCTGTTGGTGAATAGAGTAGAGACAACAATGCCAGCGTCTTCGCAACGACAACAGCAGCTACCGATCCCGGCGGCATCGCAGCCAGTCTCACAACCACACCTGCCGCCGCAACCGCAGCGCGCCACTACCGCGATCGAAGTCCACGAGCAACATCAATTTCAGCAGCAGCGTCAACAGCAGCAAGAGCGCAAGGGCACGTCCAATGGTCGCTGGCCCAATCAGAAAGAGGAGCTTCGGGGTATACTACTTGCTGCGCGTGTGTCGGAGAGCGCAGTTAATTATTTGTTGACGGACGTGAACATCGACGAGCTGCGAAACTTGAAGTATGTAGACTTCGAGAAAAAGCTCCGCGGAGGGATTCCGCTTTTGTTAGAGCGCCAGCGCGTCCGTCAGGCGCTTCTGGACAGCGCAACATTGCAGGGTTCAATTACTGATAACGATGACTCCGTGACGAGCCTCAGCCGCAAGAGTACCGCTATCAGTGTAGGTACAGAGGAGGAGCCGAACGGATCTGGTTTCCCTCGGAGGTCCCTGACTGTATCCAGTGGAATGCAGAGCCCCTTGTCGCCGCAGCAGTCCTCACCTACCAGCAAGACCGGCGTGCAGGTTCCGCAGCCTCGAACAAAGATGCAGCAGCAGCAGCAGCAGCAGTCGCAACAATCAGTCAGCGGCGGCAGCGCCATGGCTTCGCCAACGGAAACAGGACTTGCCTTCTCGGAAAAGGAGACCGCTAAACGGGACAGCGCTACAAAGACAGAAAGTTCGACTACCGCCAGCATTGCACCCACTTCTCCGGCGCCGACTCCAACTCCAGCGTCGACACCGTCCCCGGCACCAACCCCCAACAATCCGTTTAGCTCTAATACTCGTAACGAAGAACCCGATGAAGTCCGTGAGGAGGAGCACCGGCGCGGTAGTGGGCGACGCGGTGGAAAGCGTGGCGGGATGGGCCGCGGCAGCTTCACCTCGTCGCGCGTGTGCAGATTTTACGGAACAGCGGAGGGGTGTCAGTTCGGTGACAAGTGCCACTATGTTCACAACAAGTAAAGAACCATTCGTGCTGCTGACAGGTGATGAACAGGTGAAGGTGCTTCGAGGGAGGTTGATGCAGCCGTCAAGAGGTGTGCTCACATTTCATAACTCTCAGCGCCCGTTTTTACGTTTTTTTTTTTCACCACGGACCCGAGGATGTGGAACTCTACAATCCCACTGGAGGGACCTTTTAAGCCTCATCGGCCCTATGTCTTGGTGTCACGCGCCATCGAGGTGTTGTTTCGGGGCTGTTGCTATCAGTATGAGTAGTCTGTCGTGGAAAGGTTTCTTGGGTTGCGATAAAGCCATCCCCCCTTCCTCCCCTTGCCCGATGTCCTCGCCTGAGTCCCCTCTCGGCGCGTATTGAAGGTATCCCCTCCCCCCCCCCCTTCCCCCCGGGGGGTGATATACCTTTGCTGTACCGCAGGCCGGGGTGCGAGTCCCTGGCACATTCCTCCCTCCGGTCAAAATTCCAGATAGCAAATATTCTGGGTTCGTGGCCGGTTCTCGTTCTGAAGTCGTTTCGTTGAGTTCTGCACCGTCGCATCGCTCGCTTTTATTCTCCCCTCCCTCCTAGTGTCGGTGTTTTTTTTTTTCCCTTTGCCTGCCTGTAAATTTTTCTTTTTTCTTTCTGTGCACCTTTCTTCTTTTTTTCATTCCCCCCTCCTTCCCCCCTCCCGTACACAGTGCTGTCTTTGTGTCTTCATGCCCTGTCATCCTCTTCGCGGTGCTACGCGTGCATGGAACCAGCATGCGTGTCGGCGCGTTGCGTCGTGGCGGTGAGTGCGGCTGTTTGCGTCTGGGCTTTTCGATTGTGTAGTCTATTTTTTTTCCTGGTTCTTTTGCGCCTCTTTGATGGTCCCCCTGAGCGGGGGACGAGGGAGGGAGGAAGGGACGGGGGACATATTGATGTTTGTTCGCTGTTTTCTGCCTGAAGTTATCAGTAGAAAATATGACGCCAGAATCGAACTCGAAAGAAATCTCCACAGAGTAGCCAAAAAAAAAAAAACCCTTCCTCCTTAGTGCTGAGCAGAGGTGTCGCACTCCCCCAGAATACCCTTTTCTCTCTCCTTTCCGTGCCTCAGTATTCGGCTTATGACCGCACAACCAACAGAAAAGAAATAGAATCGAAGAAAAAAAATAGTGTGTGCGTGTGTATGCGCCGAGGCACATGGCTCTGCATCTTGCGCTCTCCATACAGGCGCTCCCCCCTTTGTGAGCTGCTGTCCTTTCGTACGTCTGTACCAGGAACTAGTATAATCACTATTACTTTATTATTTATTTGTCACTTGTTCTTTCTCTTTTTGGCCGACTTTTTGTTTTGTTGTTTTTGGTAAGTGGTATGCACTCTCTCGAGCTTCCCCTCTTTTTTTTCCTTCTCCACTCTTTCCTCCCGCATTTCATATTTTAAAGTTGAATACGCATCTTTTTCCCCTTTACTTTACCCCATTTCCTTCCGTGTTTCTGGTGCGATATGTCATTTATCTAAATATTATCTCTTTTTTTTTTTTTCGTCATTTCTTCTTTCCGTTTTAAAAAAAAAAATATTTTTGATAATTTATTTATTTTAAATATGCTCATTTTGTGTTTTTGTTGTGGCGGTTCTTTTTTTTTTTTTGCTTTTTTTTATATTATTATTGTAAGCTCCCCCTTAGGGATGGGACGTAAAGATTTTTTTTTTTTCCATACCACATGCGCACACACGCCACCACCATCACTACTGCCCTTACCGCCACAGGACTTCTCCACATGCACACTTCGCGTTTGTTCCACACATACCCCCCCCCCCTGTTTTTTTTCTTTTTTATTGGTGAACTTAAATACACCGATGGACCTCTTGCCGCCACCTCTTCGCACATGCCGAGTGCCTGCAATCGCTTTCACACGCTCGAATCTCATCGTATTTTCTGTTTATCTTATTGTTTCCGCTTGAGTTTTCTTACTCGCACGCGGCACACCTACCCGGAGGTGCTACAACATCGAAGTAGTAGTGAAGCGTAGACTCTCTTGATAACGGATTGTTTTGGTCCCTTTCTCTTCCCATCTCCCTCATTTTCGTCTATGTGCGTCTGTGTTCGTATAATCAACGTTTTATCCGAGGTGACACCTTTGCAGATGAGGGTGTCTTTCATTCATATGCGCCTGCATACACGAGCTTGCAATATCCTCGTTCTCCACACCCCCCCTTTTTTTTTGCTGCTGTTGTCGCTCGGTAGAGTGCCTTCCACACCGATGGGTGGGGGTTGGGGGATCAGTGAGGAGGAAGAGCTGGAGGCTCCCTCATTCACCGTGCCAGACTAACCGCCGCCAGTAGTGCCTCGCTTGTATTCCCATTTCCATTCATTTCCCACGACGCATCGTGACGCAAGTATTTTTTTTTTGTTTCTTGCTCTCGCCGCCTGAACTTCATCTGGGGCTCGTGGGCGATGGAGCGGTTCTGCGGGTTGCCCCTTTCCCATTTTGTGAGACTGTTTTGTTGCCTTGGCTGCTTCTCTCGCATTGCTGAACATAGGAGATGGGAGGTAGTCGTCTTCCCCATTACGCTCACGCACCCGAAAGACCATCGTGCACCTCAGTAGGTAGAAGACCATGGGGGGAAGTTGTGCGGAGCAGAAATCAGGGAAAGCTTCGTCTGGGCCATCAAATCCCACTCTTGCTGCGTTTTGCTTGAAACCTCTATAAAGTCGTTGATTTCAAAGGCGATTTCGTTTCCCCCGTGGCGCAATGGCAACATCGGGTGCGTAGCTACGGAGACGTAGTGGGGCAGACTGGTTCACTTTATGTGTTCCTTATTTTTTTGCCGTCCATCTCGGACTAGCCTATCAGTCCGTTTTTTTTTTTTCTTACGTGTGTCTGTGTGTGTGTTGGGACGGAGATTGGGTGCGAGGCGGTGTTACTAGGCATTGTCTATGATGCCTATCCGTTCGCTGAGGAGCACGTAAAAAGACGTGCGCCACCGCGCCTTCGTGTTGTTGGCATCCGATAAGTTTTCGCTTTCTGTGTGCCCCAGGACGCTTCCAACGTACTCGTGTAGAGGTCTTCGCATTTTTAGGTTTCTTTCTTTTTCTAGCTTTGTTGTGTACCAAACACGACATATGTGCTTATTTACATCTCTCTCTCTCTCTCTCTCTGTGTGTGTGTGTGTGTGTGTGTGTGTGTGTGTTTGGTGGGAGGTTCCCATCTTGGTTTCATGTGCGTTGATAGCGTCGTGTGCTCGAATATATCTCTATACCTATATATATATATATATATCTATTTATTTATATGTGTGCGTGTGTGTGTGTGTGTGGGTGTACTCTTTGGTGTCTGTGCGACTACGCGAATGTTCTCTGTCTATATATAGTAAAGTTATATAATTTTTTTTGTTTCACATTGCTCTCGATGCTGTTCTTACCCCGGTGTTTTGCTTCTCCCCATTTCGGATTTCGGACACACAAAAGCAAAAAAAAAAATAGGGAGTGATGATATACTCAAGATTTACCCACATGAAAAACAAAATCAACTGCCAACTCCTCTTCTGCCTCCCTTGATCCCCTTGTCCACCATTTCCACACCTGAAAAATGCTGCGGTAGGAAGTGGAACGCTTGGCAAAGGAAAAAAAATGAGAACGGAGCTCGAGTAAAACTCTGGACAGATACGCCCAATCTGCACAAATAAAAGAATTTAGGTTGGCAGTGGTACTCGAGTCCAACAAGCCACCGGCTAGTTTTGTCATGACTGCGCGCCACGCCATTCAACTTGTGCTACACAGAGGAAAGGGCAGATGTTGTGCCTTGGTCCTCACTCTGCAATCATGCCACATCCCCTCCCCACCCACGCACATCATTCTTCCATGCGGTATGCCGGCAGTGATTGAGGAGGAAGAGAGTACTAAAAAGGGGTGGAGAAAGACTGTGACGCGGTATCCAAGACGATTCCTGGTGGCCACTGATGAGTCCTCATTTGTGCGAGTGTGGTGAGGTCGTGCCTGGTTGCTTTTTTTTCACCGCCCTCGGAGGTTTTCCCTTACGCGTCTGGCACTTTCATTCGTCTCCTTTGTTCCCCTCCCCACCTCTTTCCCTTTTATTCCTCCATTTAATCAGTGCAGGGTTCGGATTATGTTTACTGCGTTCGTCACTCCTGCACGTCACACTTTTAAATCACGATCGCCTCTTTTTTTGTTTGTTTGTTTGTTTCTGCTGTAGGTGGGGGCCTTGCGCCCTGGGGGAAGAGAAATAAATAAGAGCAACAACGTATCGCGCTCAGAGCCGGCGCGTTCCAGCCAGTGCCCTACCCACTGATCTTTTTTCCCGTCAAGCGTTTTTTTCTTGGTTGTTGTTTGTAGTTGATAGTGAGCAGGTAGACGTCACGGAAGCATGAGCTTGCCGCCTGCCGCCTCTGCGGTGGCTGTCGCCGAGTCCACCAGTCCACCAGGCTCTCCCAGCAACCCGACAGCTCCAGCATCACCGGTTATTTCTTCCCTCACCCCCAGCACATCGTTTGCACCGCCTCTCGTCTCTCAGACAAGTGCTCTCGATGCCGATGCAGCTTCCGGGAATACTGAGATGCATTGCAAATCCTCAACGTCACTGTCCAATGCAGCGCCTGCGACAAGCGGCGGAGCCCTCGGTCCAACGGTAACGTCCTCGGCGATTCCCAACGTTCTCAGCAACGGCGTCGGTACAGGGTACGGGATGGGAATGGATCCCTACGGTATGGGCGGGATGTACGGCGGTTACGGTGGCTATGGTGGCTACGGAGGACTTGGGATGGGCGGCATGTATGGTGGTATGGGTATGATGGGCATGGGTGGGATGGGGATGTATGGAATGGGTATGACACCTGAGACCCAGCGTGCGCAAATGATGATGTTCATGACGAGCCGGATCATGGAGCTCTGGGGAATGTTTTCGCAGGTTATGCAGATGACTCTTGGCAGCGCCGTTCAATTCTTTGGCGAGTATGTCGGCATAAACCAACGCCTCGGGCAGATGGAGGAGGATAGCCTCAACAATGAGGAGCGCTACATGAGTCGCAAGTACGAACTACAGAAGGCCCTCTCTGTCATCCCCCGCGAGCAGCGGTATGTTCCGAGGAGGTCGCCGTCCCGTAAGCCTAATCATACGTCCTTTTTTCGTCGCCTCATCCTTCGCCTGCTGTCCCACGTTGCCCTCTTGGCGGCTGCCTATTTGCTTTCAAAGCGGATCTCATCCTGGTTGAATGCTCGCTCTGGCAGGAAGCTCCTAGAAATGTCTGCATCCAAGGCCCTCACGTCTTCCGTTGCCCCCAAAGATCAGTTGTTCGTCTGCACCTAACACCCATTATTCTTGATGTTCCCACAAACAAAAATGGAATACGCGCCGATGAACCGATGTGGCGCCGCTGCCCGGGACGTGATTTGAAGAGACCGATGCAACACTTTTTCGAGCCCCCCCCCCCCTCCCCTCCTCCCCTTTTTTTTTTTCTCCCCTTTTCAGTGGCGCACGTTTGCCCTTTTCACTTTTTCCTCTTTTGTTTTCCCTCCCTTCAAAGAAGCATTCAGGCAAAGGGGGAAGGACTGGGAGATTGGCGGCTGACACCTGTATGTGTGATGTCAGCAATATGGTGTGCAGCACGTTCGTCGACTTTGACTCTGTGTAACGGCTGTGTTCTTGTCAAGGTTTCTTTTTTTTTTTCTTCGTTATCTGTATTCCCTCGTTGTTGTGCGCACCCGTATACAATTGTTGCTTGCCTGGGCCTGCCAAACGGCAGCTCATTCAAACAAGAAAATGTGAAGAAAAAGTAAGCTATCACACAAATGAGGCCTTGATCACTGCGGACGTCACCGTGCTCCGGTGATATGCCCCCACCCAATTTCCATAAAATGTGACATGTCTCCTTTCTTCCTGACGAATCGAAAGGATGCGGGACGAACCGGTCTGTTTGCCTCAGGCAAGCTTGTCCTAGGTGGTGAGCTTCCTTCAGAATGTTTCTCACTGGTTCGTTCTCGATCGTCCGATATATACTGATTGTGTGGTGTATCTCTGACCTCCATGGAAACATCGGTCATGGAGAGGTGATGCGACATCGCCGTTTTTTTTTCTCTCTTTTGAAAAAAAATTCTCTCTTATTCACCTCTTAAAAAAAAAAAAATATTTCCTGCCGTATTCGTGCGCCGTTTTCTGCGATTGAGTGATCAGGGCATCCTGGGAAGAACACCAATAACAACAAAAACCGATGTGATTTTGTGTCTCGTGGAAAAAAAAAACTGGTGCACCTTTTTTAAGTGTTTTTCTCCAAGTCAGCTACACTGAGCTGCCTTTCAACGCCGTCACCCTCGCAGATTTGTGTATTGTGAGATGAGCGCTAGTGCCAAGGTATTCAACAAGTTCGGCTTGCCAATCGTCGGCTTCGGTATCGGGTGGGCGGCCTTCACAGCTGTGGAGCAGAATGATCTTCTGAGCGAGTCGATGCAGCGCTGGCTTCACGTACACAACCTCAAATTACAACTGTACACCCAACGCTTACTGCCGAATGCAGTGGCCCACAAGTACTGCTACCCGGGGGAAACACTACAGGCTATGATTGACCTCCTCGAAAAAGGTTATAGTGAGGCTGACATGTCAGACCGAATGACGTTTGATGAGGTCTTGAAGCAGTGCCCGGTGCCGGAGCAGATCGCGTACTTGGAGGAACACGCCATGGAGGATATTCCTTACTTCTACATTGCAGACATATTTCATTCCTGGGCCAATCTAAATACGAGCAGCTTCGTCCGCCAGCGAGAGCAATCGTCTAAGGATGCTGTAACGGACCCCGCAGGCTCCATTTCATCTACCGGGAGTGCCGCTCCCCCTGCCGCTCTTGTTCTGCGAAATGATCCAGCCTTCGACTCGGAGGTGCTGTGTACGTCACTCTGGGAGAAAATGATTTCCAACGTCATCCCATTTGATGTGAGTATTCGCGCCCTTTGCGTCTTGGCGGTGAACAACCGAGAAAATGCAAAACGGTTGGCAAAAATCTCTTCACCACAGCGCGTTATCGACCTCTACAATGAGTATGTGGACAACAGTCAAACAGATGGGCAGCAGTGCAGTGGTGACCCTGTTTTGGTGTCCCCCGATGAGGTTGCGGCGGCCACACTTTTTTTTCTTCGCGCGGTAAACGATTCATTTCTTTACAGACCATGGATTCCGTTATTTGGCGCACTCTACAGAGATCTGTACCCACTTGCGAAGAAAGTGGAGTCCAAGTCGTGGTGCCGTGCCTTTGGCAGCCTTACGCCAGCCATGGCAGAGGCCAGCTCAGAAACGGCAGTGGTGTTTGCAGAAGTGATGAGAGAGCGACTGAGATGCGTCGACGTTTGTAAGGATGAGGCTGTGTCGTCACTTTCGTCCGTTTCTTGATCCTGGAAACGCCAGAGAGGGACGTGTGTGTGGATTCCTGCGACGTCCGTTTCTGTCTGTGGAGTACGCTGGTCGCACGGCTCGTGTGTCGGGTCCATGGACGCGTACAGAGAGGACAACTGCCGCCAACGCTCACAAATGGTCAACTAATCGAATGAAGCACAGTGCCGGAGGACGCTGAGTAGCTGGGTTACTTCTTTTTCACACACACACACACACACATATATATATATATATATATATATATTTCTGTGTTTACACGAAGGGGGGAAACATATGTCTGTGAAGTAGCCGTGCTGACGCGTTCTCGATGAAATTGGTTTCATATACATACCGAAAATCTCGGCAACGTGTTGCCCGTACGTCATGTGAGTTTGTCCCATTATTTTCATTCTCGTGCTTTTCTTCACCCCTTAAAACACTGCCTTCTCTACTGCTTTCTTTCCGATACCCGCATCACCGTTTCCCCTCTTTTTTTTCCCCCCTACAACCTACATCAATTTCCCGGCTAACGGCGATCAACTACGATGTCCTCTGTGTGTTTTTTTTTGCCAGTGACCTACCGTCTCCTCTCACCTTCACTGCCGTGCCTTCCTCAAGACAGAACCACGTATTGTAGTTTTGGTTCCGTTCAACGCAACCGTTGTCACATCGATTTCTGCCTGAGGGGAGAGGCGTCGTCCACACTGCCTGCTTGGGTATCACTCATTTCGTCTTCTCGGCCAGGCAAGAGCACAGCTCCAAGTGCGGCCACCACACACACACACACACATTGGATTGATTTTATCCCCCCCTTGCCTCGATCGTCTCTTTTCATTGCAGTCCTTACTCACTTTGAACGTCTGTCTCGGTAATTGTGTGTACATGCTTTCGGCGATCTCGTCCACGTCACATTTTTTCGCGTGCTTCTATCAGGGACTGCTGCCCATTTCTAACGACTCCTCGTGTGATTGCTTTCGCTAAGGTGCTGATGCTCCCAAATACCGACCCCTCCGTGGTGGTTCACGTACAGCCAACGTTGACCGCCGCCTACCAACGTACGCGCCTCAAGGCGAACTCAGTACTGTTGCGTTATGGACATATCATTCCCGTTGTAGCCGTTGCATTTTGTCTCATCCTTTCCACTACGATATGTATTCAGCGAGAGGTCTCATACAGTCGACAAGCTAAGCAGAAGGACACGAACACGACAACAACAACAACAACAACAACAACAACAACAACAACAGCAATTCCGAAAAATAAGACGGCTCTATAGAAGGAAGCAACATGGCCACCCCAACGGCGACCAAAAGTACAGGCGCGTCGGGAAGGTAGAGCTTTAACTCTGTTGCGCAAACTAACAGAGGCGCCGGTCACACAGATCCTTGAGACTTAGCATGATTGCGAGCAAGTCGCCCCTAACCCCTTGCCTCCCTCTCGATGTGCAAATCACGTGATTACATTTCCGAGTTTCTCTTCGTGATGCATTCACTATCCTAGCTGTGCTCCCAAACAAGAAACCTAAACACACACACACACACACACACACACAATGTTTTCTTTTTAAGGGCTATTCGAAGGTGACCTCTTCACCTCGTGTGTACAGATGTGTGTTTGTGTGTGAAGGCTTTTGGTAGTGAGCGTTAGGCCCCCCCCCCTCCCCCGTGCGTACTGCCGTGCTTACCGTCGCTTTTCTGTCAGATTTTTATTTCAATCTGCTATGCGCATCGTTTGCGCATATCAAACAATTTTTCTTCTGGTTCGCTACAACTCCGGTGAGTTTTATTGCGTTTTTTTTTGTCTCCTATTTAACTGCCTTCGTCTGCACTGTCTGTTTTCACTCTCTGTCTCTTCCTCTTTGTGTGTGTAGCAATGGGTGATAAGGGTGCGCAGAGAATCACTGGGGTGATGGGATGTACCAGGGACGTGGAATGATGAATGCTCATCTAAATCACGGCAATGGTGTCGGTGGTGCATACGCAGTATGAACTGGCTGCCCTCTGGCCTACGTTTATGTTGGCCTGTCTTTGCCCTTTCGTCGTCATCATCCCCTTATTTGTAGGGTTGCTTCGTCTAACCCCGCTCTCCTCAGTAGTTGGTTATAGTAGGCGGTGAGAAAGATGTTCCCTGCCGATCATCATTTCCGATATTCTCGTACGCGTAGGATCCCACGGCGATGCAGTATACTGGTCACTTCACACCAATGCCATGATTATTATATTCCTGGAAGCGTGTGTGTGTGTGTGGGGGGGGGAGGGTCCCCCTGAGGCCAGTGTGCTTGTAAGGGGAAACACAATGAATCATAGCGGAAAAGCTCTGTTTGTCACTTTTGTGCCGCATCTCTGGCCCATGTTGAGGTCGCCCTTCGATGTCCGAAGCTGAGCCCCATTCGCTTCAGTCGTCTAGAAGCCTCGAAGAGGCGTGACCCACATGCCGGATAGACCTCGGATGCCTTTATATGTATCGGTTGCTCAACCACACACGTGTCGACGGCTCCTGTGTGTGTGTGTGTGTGTGTGACCTTTTTGATTTATCGTATTCCACACATCTACTTGACACAACCGTAGCATCACTTTCTCCTTCCACATCTTCTCCCCCCTGTCATCTAAAGGAAAAAAAAAAAGAGCGTTGCACTCTGTAAAACTCAATTGATTGCATCTTTCTCTCCTTCTCTTGCCGCCCCCCCCCCCCTGAGGTCTTCAGAAGACGCAGAGTGATCGGGCCGGGGAAGGGGAATAGGGTGGAGTGACTTTATACTGTGGAGCTTCACAAGAATTGCGTATCGTCATAAAATCCGTTGCGCAATCGCCCCCTCAGCCCCCTCCACAGATGACCTCCAAAGGCATTCAGGGAGGAGGCTGTATTTACAACAAGAGACTTTCTAAAGGACTTGCGTCATTTATTCTGCGGATACAGTCAGTGTCCGTATAGGTGCATCTTGTGAAACACGGATCTCATACAGCTACTCCGAGATGTACACTTGCATTTTCTCTTTTCTCTAGAGACTCTGCACCACATGGAGAGTGGGGCAATGAAACGTGAGGGTCTCTCATCCGACTATGCAGGCACAGCTCCCTTTGGAGGATTGCGCGCTCAGATGCACGTGTTGCACGCATCAGAAGCAAGTAGAACAACAGCTTCCTCCTAGACGCCTCGTCCGAACTAAGACTCTTGCAGCACATCGAAATTTGCTGCACACAGGCAAGGAATCACTTGATACGTTTCTCTCTTCTTGTGTATCTCCTACTTGCCGTGGGTTGACGAAGCAACGCTGCATGACACGGAGTGTGGGGATGACTACGACGCTCGCTTGTCTGAGGCATTGGCTTGCCGGTGCAACGACCGAGGGCTGCAGCTCTCTCTAGCCGCCTACAGATGTCGAGCCTCGAAGTGGGGTGCCCAGGAGGTCCGGCCGTCGAGGGCGATGAGTGGACTACGGTGGATGTTGCGAAGAAATCACCCTTGCTCTTCACGGCCGTCCACCGTTTAGGGTTGGTGGTTGGCGCGACGCGTGTGGAGGGCGCTACAAGTGTTGGCGGGGAGAGGTACGGTTGCAAACCAGAGACGTCTGCTTGACGTATGATCCGGGTGGACGTCATACACTAGGTCGCGGGCAACCGAAGCTGAACAGCAGTCCAACCGGGTGAAGAAAAGAGGCTGTCGTTGTGATCTATTGTTTTTTTTTCAATTTCTCTGCTGTCCTGTGGATTGAGATGAACGAAAAAAAAAAGCAAACTACTACTGGATTTCCCACCCGACATTGGTGGCTGGGGCTCACCTCTCAGTGCG
Source organism: Endotrypanum monterogeii (assembly GCA_000333855.2). Lineage (NCBI taxonomy): Eukaryota > Euglenozoa > Kinetoplastea > Trypanosomatida > Trypanosomatidae > Endotrypanum > Endotrypanum monterogeii. The sequence goes on from CM007319.1 coordinate 1,806,752, forward strand.
CTATCCTGGGGTCGAATTTGCTGGCCTCTGGGGGAGGGGTTGGGAGAGAGGAGGCAGCTGTCTCATAGTGGAGTGCCCCCTGCTGATTCTCAAACCACACCTGGGTGCTGATGGAGTGGGGTAGCCGCTTCCATATATAAAAAAGGCCAAACCAGATCATAGTTTTGGATGCCGGTATACCCGGGGGAGAGCGAGTTGGGGCGTTAATCGCACGTGTGCGCGCTACTTGTGTGACGGTCAAGTGGACACGGCAATCCTTACTGACCTTGTCATGTGAGGAGGCGTGAGCGGCAGCCGAAGGCTGCACCCCGTCGGCGATGCGATTGGATGCGTGTGGCACGTGGGCTGGTGGGCGTAATGTGATGTAGAGTGGCCCCCTCCCCAATTGGGAACATCGAGCTGTGATGGCTGTTTTGTGTGTCTCCCTCCTCCAGCCCGCATGCTCTCATCTTGCGCCATGCCGCTTATTGAGGCGTGTGAGGCTGTGCTCAGAGATACAGCGGAGGGAGTGCGCACGTGGATGGTGTAAGGGGTCTCTCACTGCACACCGTCTCCCGATTATCCCCGTCTCTGCCTTTGTGGCTGACGTTCTTCTTCACATGCGTGGGATCATGGCGTGTTTCTTCTTCCAGGAGGTGTTGTTGTCTCGCATATTTTTTAGGGCCTTTACTGCTTCTTTTCCCTTGTATATAAACATCTTTTTAAAAATATATATTTTGCTAAGCCGTATAACTCTCGATAGCCTCTTCTTCAGGTCCGAGGACACTTGCCTTTTTTTTTTTTTACAAAGGAGGAGACAATTCTCACCGCTCTGATCGACATCTTTAAAGGCACACTTCCACGCGACAGCGGCGACACGGGTGCTTCGGTCATTCCTGTTATGCAGAAGTATCTTTTCACTGCCAGTGTGAACGGCTCGTTGCAGTCAACAAAAAGTTTTCTTAGTGGGGATGGAAACGAGAGATGGAGCCGCACACCGAGAAGAGAGTGGGGGGGATGACTCCTCTCTCATACCGTGGTACAAACAACCACTTCCCTTAACTATTCAAGTGATAGGTTTTATACCTGTCTTGCTGCTGACGGTGATATTTCTCGGTGGCGCCCTCGTGATTACCAACAGACGTATGCCGAGTCCCGAGGTGGTGCGCCCGCTGCCTGATGTGCTCCTCGAGTTGATCCCAAAGAAGGCGTCTTTGGATTCAGGAACTGACGTTATTATTTTCCTGTTGAACGCAACGGCCGTCACTGTTGGTCTCAAAATCTATTTGTTGGAGCGACACGTGAAAGGGTTGCCCAAGATCGTTTTTTTTGCGCGTCTTCCAAAGATCGGCACATATTTAGACGACCTTATCTGGGGCCTTGTAGACTCCGGTCGGCGACCCTTTGCACTGAGCGGGGCATCCAAGATTATGGTGATCCGCTTTTTAACCTCCTACGCTGTGGTGATGGTATTCCGCTCTTTTGTTATTGTGGCGACGTCGTACCCGGCAACGGATAACCACTGCCAGCACCCGCAAGTCATCCAACATCCCGTAGTGAACATTATACTTACCCTTGTTACGCTAGGCAGTGGTGCCATACACTGCGGCGATCTGATGTTTAGTGGGCACACAATGATTCTCTGTCTTTCTTTCATGTTGATCTGGGACTACGGCTTGTTTTTGCACCCCTGGGTGCTACGCGTATGGGGTTCTCTGCTTTTACCCCTCAGCTACTATTTTATTCTTGCCTCTCGCTCACACTACACGGATGACATACTGGTGGCGATGTACGTCATGATTGCAACGTACAAGTTAATCAATCATTCCGAGACCGGCGCGCCATGGCAGCTACAGCTCCTCATTCGTTGGATGCCGTGTCCAGGCGCGAACCCGGTTACAGCGCATCGTTCCACACATGATGTTGTAGTGTTTGTCGATGAATATACAGAGAATGCTTGCAGCGTGTCAGCTTCGGTCCCAAAAGAGGAGGTTGCGGCGGAAGCGAAAACACCTGCTCGCGCTTCAAAAACATAATTTTTTTTTTTGGGTGCGCATGCATGTCAGCTCTGGTGTCTTTCGCGTGCATCTACCATTCTATATTTTCTTTGTGTCTCTATGTGCCAGTGTATGGCAGTTGACATGTTCTGCTCTCTCTTTTTACCTAGTGGTGCCTTGCAGCTCAAGTAAGAACATAGCGAGAGCTCGTCGGCTTATTTGCATTGCGGGGGAAGAAGAAAAAATATTAGACTCTTCACAGTGAAGGTTTTTTTCGATGTCACTTACGAACACTCACGTGAGTTCCCACTGTCGTTGCGTGAATTGCTACTAGGTCAAATGAGGGAGTAAGGCCTTCCACTTTTTTTTTTTTTTTCAAGCGCCGCTAGTGCTCTTCATCCTTTACACGAGGAAAAACAAAGAATAGAGAAGGGCGTGGTTGTTTGGTAGGAAAAGAACGTTCTCAACCGGCAACATTCTATACTGCAACTGGACCTGTTTTTGTAGCCTTTTTTTTTATATATTTTTATTTCGACACAATTATCTCGATTGCGACGCTTTCACAAAAGGCAAGCTTTATAGTCTCATCTCCCCTTTTGTATTTCCCCGGTTCCCCTCACTCTCTCCCTGCCACCAAATATCGTTTAGCTCTTGAGTGGAGTTCCGTGACTCTCGTTCATGAGCGAAATTCGCCTCAAGGACGATCTCCGTTTTTCTCCCCTTCCTCTTTGTTGTATGCCCGTTATATCCATTCACTCCACCTCGTTTAAATTTCCACTCATTCACTTGCAACTATATTTCTTTCTTTGTAACCCCCGTTATCCGCCTCTTTTTCTCACTCACTCACATGCGCTTTGACAACTTATCTATCGAACACGCGCCTCTGTCTCTGACATTCTCTGTAACGCTTGACGCGTCAGCTTCCTCACGCTTGCTCTACACCTCGCTCACCAATCAACACTGCATTCGTCTCTTTTTTTTTGTTTGTTATTTTAGATATTTTTCGATTATCCTCCACTCCCCCCTCTTCAATAATTACAAACAAATCCCTCTTTCACACGATTGACACTGCAGAGAAGGATATACAAAAAAAAAAACGGAAACTGCTCGTCGCCTGTTTTGCTGCTCCCTCCCCCCTTTCCCGTTTCCCCTCAAAGACTTCATAGCTTTTCTCATCCTTTCCCGCTTTCCGGTTCCTTGCACTGTCGTATGCCTTCACTGAACTCACCTGTTGCCGCTTTATACTCAAATACCGCAATGTCAGCAAGCTCCTCTCAACGCTCTGCTTCGTGCAGCAAGAGGCACGTGAAGGTGTATCGGCACGAGCCCTATGCGGCAAGTCTGATAACCCCTGCACCGCCTGCGGAAGCAGCTCTGGTGTGTTGTCACCAACGCAGCCCGAAGTCGCCCTCCGGCTCGTACGCAACCTCATCACCGGCTCGCTCCATCCTCGAGGGCTCCGTGCCAAGCGCACCGGCTGCCGCGTGTCCGTCTTCGAACGCCTCCGTTAGTCTTTCAATTCCAAAGCCCATGGCGTACCCAGCACACACGACCGTGTGGGTCGCCTTCAAGTACGGCCGAAAACCTTTCCTGGCCACCTTCCAGGTGTATGTTGGTGAAATGGTCGTTGTAGAGGGTGATCGCGGTGTTGACCTCGGCGTTGTAGACGAAGCGTGCACAACACCAATCACTGGTAGCTTGATGTGGATTCTCCGCCGAGCCAACAGTGAGGACACGCGCCAGCATCACAGCCGCAGGGCGAGGGAGCAGGGGGCGCTCCAGACGATGCGCTCCTTAGCGTCGCAAGTGTTCTGCCCAGCACACGTGGAGGATGCCATGTTTCAGCTGGATGGAAAGAAGATCACAGTGATTATCTCCCGGACGACGCGATCCTTTGTAGACTTTCGCCGTCTGCAGCGCGCTCTCTTCGATGTGTATCGCTGCAGGATTTGGTTTGCGTACTTCGATGAGATTCAGGAGACGATGAGTACCGACGTCACCCGTCCCTTGCGCCGCAGACATCGCCGCTGCTCAACGTCGCATGAGGTGCCGGGAAAGAGGCTCATCCCGCGGGCGACCTGTGCTGCCGCGGTGTAGGTCAGCCTGAGAAAAGGGTCGTTGACGTTGAGAAGGTTGGGGGAGGGGAAGGAGACAAGGGGAAGGCACCACTGAGTCTCAACGGCACGCGCTGATGTGAGGGGGCAGAGCAATGCAGGGACAGAGATATATATATATATATGTGTGTGTGTGTGTGTGTGTATCTATAGGATGCAGCACACATCCCGCCCTCCCACATACACACACACACACACACACACACACACACATTTCTCTCTGTCTCTGCACTTGTCTTCGACACGGAAGTTGTCTTGACGGTAATGAGCTCCTCATATACAAATTTGCATACACAGAGGTTACTTGACCACCCGCTCACTCACTCGAATTGAGATGGCGAAGCAGAAATTACTCCAGCTTGGGATGACATGAAGCGAGTCTCGTGACGCCGAGAAGGGAGGGCCGACATCTTCGCATACTTGGGTCCCTACTTGGTTTTCGTCTACGTCTCCTATTGGTTGGGGAAAAAGATTCGCTTTTTATTTTTATCTGCCCTTTCGCTAATTTTACTTTTGCAACACATCGCGGAGGCGTCAATGTGAGAGTTTGTGAGCATATGCTTCGAGTGGACTCAAAAGTTTCTATCCTTCTCTCTCTGTCTGCTGATTCTTGTGGATGCCTTACCGTTAATTCGAGCCTTTCTGTGTTCGTGAGTGCGCATGTTTCATGACGTTGAGTGACTCAGTCAGCAATATATATATATATATATATATATATATGAGTGTAAGCAGTTTGGAGGGGTTTTGTCGGCTCCGTCTGTTCTTTTTGCTGTGCCGGCCCTCCGTTCACTTCATCATCTCTCCCGTCCTTTTTTGGGTGTTGGCAGGTCTTCTCATTTGCTGCACAAATCGTTCTTTTTATTCTTCGTATATTTTTCTTTTACTTCGCCTTGTTGAAAATTGTTAAGGAGGCGTTGGAAGAGGTGAGTGTGTATGAGCGTTTTTTTTTTGTTTCGTATTTGCTCCACCCCCTTTCGTTTGCCTCCCTTCCCCTTCTCTCGATCTCGGGTTAAATATACATATGAATACTTATATGGATATGCTGCTTGCAGCTCCTGTCAACCACCTTCAGTTTTTGTTTTTATTTTTTTTTCTATCCCCTTTTTTTCCTAAAGGTTGAACAAGAGGAATTTAATCGTCGTGCGTTATTTTTTTTATTTTATTTTATTTCTTTCCCCTTATATCACCCCCATCTTTTCCTCTCCATTTTTGTTACGACTTGCTTGTGAGAGAGTGTATTTTATTTTGATTTTCTCGTCTGAGGGAGGGGAAGGAGGGGGTAGAGGGGAGGGGCAGCGTCACCCCCCCCTCCCCCCGCACCTTTTTTTTTGTTTTCAAATTTACCGACGCCTTTACGGTGTACTGCTATTTTATCCTTCATTTTGTATTTATGCTGTTATGATGGGATGACGCTCCAACCCACCTCGCCCTTCGAGTCTCTGGCTGGTGCTGTCGTTGTGTGTCCTCAGCAACTACCCTCGTGTGCCCCTTTCTCTCGCACCTCTTTCTTTTCCTTCCCCCCTCCCCTTTCATTTGGTCTGGCGGTGCGATCATATTTCCCACATTCCGGGGAAACGATGCAACGTGGGGAAAAGGCGAGGTGTCTGGGATAGAGGTGGAGCAATCTCTTATCTTCCTGTGTGTTTGTGTGTGTGGAGGGGAGAGGGGACTCCATAACTGAACCATTTTACGATTTTTGGATTGTTTTTTATGTCAGACCCCCCGTGATGCATTCGTTGGTCACACACGAACCCACGCACCCGCGGGGTGGGAGTGTCGGAGGAAATTTATTTTTTTGGAGTGTCTTGGTAGGACAATATTATTATTATTATTTTTTTTTTCCAGATAGACGCACAGCATCGCGTCTGTTCCGTTTCTTTTGTTATTTTTCATATTCACCAAGCCCCCGCAAGGTTTAGACCTGTCCCCCTTCTGTTCCCTTACCGTTGCAAACCATCACTCACTCATTATTCACGACCCCCTCCTCCCCTTCCCCCTTCCCCTTCCCCTCTCTTTTTTTACTCGACAGTCTCAGAGTCGAGGGAGTTGACGCTCATACTCTGAGGCAGTGAAAAGTGACCCAGCATTAACAGGTATGCCCTTTTTTTTTTTCGCTTCAGTTCTCTTATTCTATATGTTTTCTTTTTGTGAAAACAAGATGTTCACCAGCGTCTCTCGAGGCACTCTTTGCAGTGTCTGTTTTTTTTTTTCCCGCTCTCCCTCTTTTCTAATAATAATAATAAAACACGTTCTAGTCTATTTTTACTTCTACAATGATTATGGGTCAGTCCCATGAGTCATCGCTGCTACAGTGCGAGAGGGGGTCGGTGGGTTGATGAAAAATTATATATTTATTATTGTGTCATCATCTTTTTTACCCCCCCCCCGTTTTATTTGATGTCTAGCCTCTCTTTCTATATGCTCTGTCATGTATTGGATGATGCTGTGTTTGTGTAACCCCCTTCTTTCACTCCACATAGCCACGGGATGCTTGCAGAAAGTCATCGTTTCTAATAGCGAAGCGGGAGGGCAGGGAAGGGGGGCGCGCATCACAGTTCAGTACGTCTCCCAGAAACCGTGTTGTAGATACTTCACCTGTGTCGTCTACCAGGCAGTGCGCCAGGGCACAAATTGAAAGCCACGAGCGAGTGCACGTATCTGTCTTGCATATATCGCAGCCCCCTTCATCCTTTTTTTCCCTAAGTTTTTCGGCTCCCTTTGGCACTTTTTCTGCTGAATGTAAGTTTTTCTGCGTGACCACCTACAAGCGACCAAGCTGGCACTATCCTCCCCCGTTTCTCCTTTTTTTCCTTTTCCTATCCCTCCTGTGGCTTACCCTGTCCGTGCGCATTTATCTTTGTTGATTCCTCAGTACTTTTTTTTTTTTTTTCACTCTCATTCTTTGATCTCTTTCTCTCTGGCCCCCTTCCCCTTCACACAGGAACAGGAAGACAGACACACACACACACACATACACACATAGTACGCGCTTCTTCAAAAAAAAAAAATGGGCGCCGTATATATATATATATATATGTTTACGTAGTTGCTGATCCTCTACGTTTTCCTCCGTGTCTGCGATTTCCTTCCATTTTTTTCCTCCGCCACGCCCACTATCTCATCCTAACTTGGGTCGATTGCGTCCAACTTCGTTTTTCTTTTCCTGTCATTTCGTTTTTGTTTCCCGAATTGTGGTTGTTTCCTATGTTGCTCATCTCAGCTTTCCTTCCATGAATTAAGACCTGCGTCGATTTTTTTAAAAATGTTTTATTCACCCTATTGCCAGGCCTCCTGTTTTTTTTTCTTCCCTTGGGGTTCGGTCTGCATTCCTGTGCGTGTACCATGGTTGGGACAGCTGAAAGGATACATGTGAGTGGAGGCATACGCGCAACACACACGCGCGCCGTCATATATACGTGGGGTTGTGCGAACCCTTTTGTCGCAGTAAAATGTGAACAGCGCAGATCGGAAAACCACTGCGAACACCCCCCCTCTCTCCCCCCACACACAAATGGACCCTGATACGGAGAAACACACACCACCGAAGGCTACAAGGGTGTACGGCATTAATGGGTTTCTCTTGTTTCCCTCTATATTGATGTAACCAGAGCGAGCAAAAGATGCACTGGCGCGGGGGTGTATTTATGTGTCGGTGTATACACGAATTCTCCTCCTCCTTCGCTAACGTCTCGTCGCCGTTTCATTAACTTACAACCTCCTGCTCTCACGTCATCGTGGTTGGGCGTACATATGAGAAAACTTGTTCCCCAACGTGACAGGAATGGATGAATGAATCAGGGAGGGCGGAAGCAAGGGGGCTAACAGCTGCGCGATACACGCACATTCACCACCACGCCTGTTACCTTTTCCCGCTTTCGGTCATCGTAGTAGAGGTCATACAGAATACGAAAACTTTTTTTTTTCGCTTCACATCTCCTTTTTTTTTTTCGTTTCAAATGCTTCCAGCGCTGTACTCTGCTATGAGCCACCGAACATTTTTCTTTTATCGGGTCTTTTTTTCTTCACTGTTCAGTTTAGTTGCAGCTCACTCACACGTTGATTTATCGAGCTTTTGAGCGTCACGAGGGAGAGCATCAATACTTCTCCATTTGTCAGGGGAAGGTGTCTCGGGTGGAGTGGCTGGCATTAAGACAAGGAAGGAACGCGATGAAGAAGCTTTGGGTCTCCTGCTTCCTCGTACCCGAAACAATGTGGCGTTGAAGAGGCTGCTTGCATTTTGCTCATACTCCTCTTTCACTTTTTTTTTTTTACTTCTTCCTGTACGCCGACCCGCGAAGCTTACACACGTGCACACAAATGCACACCTCAAAACAGAGAAAGCAAATAGTGGAAAGGAGCTCTGCAGTTGCGAGATCAGCCCCATACTGTGAAGCAGATGCGACTCCGGGACTGCTGCCCAACGATGTCAAGAATATCGATGAGGCCGCTGTATTCTAAAAAAAAAAAAAGAGATCAAGCAAAACAGGTCATGTAGTGTTTTGAATGTCTCCATAATATGGCGGCATCATATGTGTACCTTTGTATTCGGGTGTTCATGTTCTATTTTTACTTATGATTTCATTCTGCGCATGTGTTTTCGTTCAGCACTCCCGAATGATCTTACGTACGGATGTTGGCGATTGTGTCTGACTTGACTCGGTGCGGTACGGCTCACAGACACAGTCGCTCATTTCCGCACACCAGTCGAATGCCATTGTGCTCCTAATGTACAAGAGGCTCGCTTTCCGCCCCCCTTTCCCACCGTATTTGTTTTATACGATCGCGCTGGATCTCGTCGTTGTGCCTGTCTCGATATATAATGCACACATACACACATATATATATATGTGTATGTGTATGTGTGTGTGTGTGTGTGGGTTTGTATATAATATACCTTTTTTCATTATTATAGAGAACTCTATCATCTTCTTTCTCTGATAACAAAAAAAAGCGACTTCATAACCACCCGAGAGAGGCGTCCCCTTTATTTCCGTTGATGCGCTCACACCTTTTCCCCTCGGCATCCCCCCTCCGCTTTTGACGCACACCCGCTAACGATCTCATTCACATGTCAAAAGCGAGGAGAAACTATTTGGCATGAGGGCTGACACACGCACAACACACAGTTTGGTGGTGCAGTGGATGTTATTTCCATTGCTGCTGCTGCTTCTCAGCGTGCTTTTGTTTTTCCTATCTCGTCAGCCCTTCTGGCTGTTTTTTTTTTTACCCCACGAAAACACACATTCTTCTTTTTTGGTGGCCTGCTCTTTGTTTATGCGAGTTGCATTATTTTTTTTTCCTGCTTCCTTTTCTTCCCCCCCCCCCCACACACACTTTCCTTTCCTTTCCTTCCCGCCATTATTCTTCCACTTTCGTGTTTTTGAACATTTATTTTCCGTCTCTGTTCCCCCTCCTCTTCGGCTCGACCCGAGCTACTCGCTAACTTCTTCGGCTTTGCAAAACGAGATATTTGACTTTGCAGCACCTATACGCCCCTCCCTCCCCCCCTATATATATATATATATATATATATATATCCCTTTCATCTTCTTGAAGGCTACCGTCAGATCTCTTTTTCGCATCCCTCAGGTGCGGGGGAGATATATATATATATTTTATTCTCTGCTTCTTTTAGCATGTGTCTGCCCATCTAAATTTTTGTAACCGCCCCTTTTTTCTTTTTCCCCCTTTTTCAGGTTGTTTGCAGAAGCATAAGTTTCTCTTTTCCTCTCGATTATTTAAAAAAAAAAATTATCCCTCCCCCGCCCTTGTACACACCTCCCATCTTTGCAATTTTACCGAGACTGGATTGTGGTTTCTTTGGTCAATTTTTTTTTTTTTTCTAAAGGTAAAAGGTGAAGAAAAAAGAAGGATCCACACGAACACACAATCAAATCGGGACCTAAGAGAGGAAGAAAAAGATGTACGAGTAACACTCCGCACACTCACACAGTGCGAGCGCAGGGGGAAACATATGCAGTTTTCTAGGAAAGATCAGTCCTCCATGTTGTGACCATCAACTGGGATTTTTCAAATATCCTCGTCTTCTCCAAGGGTTTTTGAAGGGAGCTAGTGTTTCTTAACCCACTCTTCTTCACACCCTCCCCTTCTCTCTGTACAAGTACGTGTATGTGTGTTTTTATTTTTTCATTTTCTCCCCCATCTTCATTTCTCCACGGATGGAGGCAAGGGGGGGGGGAGAGAGCGATATAGGCGGCGTATCGCATTTATTTTTTAAGGACGGGGTCAAGGAGATCGCAGTGGATGGTTGAACAGGGCGTATCGGGGCGCCGTCTGGTCACGTATATATTCTTTACGCTCCCCATTCGCCGCACTTCTTTCTCTCTACACCACTACTACTACTACTATATATATATATATATATATATACTTGACACACAAAAAAAATGTTTTGTTCCCCGCTGCATTTTCTTCTCTCCCGTTTCCTCTCATTTTTCATTGTCGGTTTCTACCACCACCTCGTTGCTCATTTGAAGTTTTCTGTACACAAATTCATTTCAGCAAACGTATTATTATTTTTATTCCGTGTGCGTGCGTGCATGTGTGCGTGAGTGTGTGTCTTTTGGAGTGGAGACGTTATTGGATTCACTGACTTGGTCATACATGTTCATGTACATGTATGTGTATGCATACAATTCTGCTTTCTTCTTCTCACGTTTGAATTTACGTCTCTAGTGATTTTTTTTTCATAGTTCCGTTTTTGTCTACGTCGCTATTTTTTTTTGTTTTTTCACATTATTATTTTTTCATGTTTTTTTTTTGTTCTTTCCGTCTTCCGTATTTTATTTCTTGTGATCTCTGCTGCGGTGCAACATTTTTCTACCTCAAGACAAGAAATTTTAGGTGTTTATGTACGTGAGGCAACTGGAGATCTTTGGAGGAGATGTTAGCAGGAAAGTTCGTTTTAAAAAAGTGACGGCTTCCTTTCTGTTTCTGTTTTTTTATCTCTCAGCTTTGACCTATTCCTTTTGAATAATTCGCCAGTATTTTGACCAAATACACACGCACACACAAATATTTTCATGTATATATATATATATATATATATATATATATATATATACTAACTAGTTAGTTTACGTTGTAGTATCTGTACGTACGTACCTTACCTTTTGTCTACTACCGTACCGTTTACGTTTACTACTACTACTTACCT
>CM007319.1:1828269-1878852 GCA_000333855.2 Endotrypanum monterogeii
TTTTATCTATTTTTAAAAGTATATGTCTCCTTTCTTTGGGCATCTAATGTGTACTTTTTTCCGTGACTATAAAATATATACATACACATATATATAAATATACATGTATGTTTATATAAAACTTCCCATCTCTTTGAGTGCATGTCGTTGACGTGTTTTTTTCCTTTTGCTTCCGTCGTGTTTCGTGCCTTCCAACACGCGCTTCATTTCTGTTCCTCATCTGCTCGAAAAAAGAAAAAAAATCTTCCTTCAAGTGGGCTTTTTTTTTTTTGCTACAGTCCTCCCTCCTTTCTGCTGTCCCCCCTCCCTCCCCATGCGGCTTCGTAGAGTGAAGATCCTCGAGTCCTTCTCCAAGGATTTCGTGTTCACTCTTAAAGCAACCCGAGGTGCACTCCCCTCCCTCCTCCAAAGACAACCGACACGTTGGGAGTGTGAGGATAATGAGGCCTGTGTGTATAAAAAAAAAAAGGCCAAATCAGATCATAGTTTTGGATGCTGGTATACCCGGGGGAGAGCGAGTTGGGGCGTTAATCGCACGTGTGCGCGCTACTTGTGTGACGGTCAAGTGGACACGGCAATCCTTACTGACCTCGTCATGTGAGGAGGCGTGAGCGGCAGCCGATGCCTGCACCCCGTCGGCGATGCGATTGGATGCGTGTGGCACGTGGGCTGGTGGGCGTAATGTGATGTAGAGTGGCCCCCTCCCCAATTGGGAACATCGAGCTGTGATGGCTGTTTTGTGTGTCTCCCTCCTCCAGCCCGCATGCCCTCATCTTGCGCCATGCCGCTTATTGAGGCTTGTGCGGCTGTGCTCAGAGATACAGCGCAGGGAGTGCGCGAAAGCGAAAAGACTTGCCCTTTCCTCGAAGCGCCCCCTTCTGTTTTCATTGTCTTGTACCTCACTGCACGTTCTCCCTCTTTCGTGGTTCTGCTGGGTTTTAACTTTTTTTTTTTTTTGCATGCTTGATACGGGTTTTGAACACTGTGTCTGTGTGGGCGTTTTGTGCGCTTGTTTTTTTTTTTTTTCAGCTCCCCATTACGGACATATATGGTGGACTGCTTACACGCCTCGATTTTTTTTCTTTTCGCCTGTTTTCATCTTTTTGTGCAACCTCAACCTTCTTTTTGATTTTGTGTTCCATTTTCACTCATTCTCCCCCTCCCACCCTTCCTACCCCTCATGCCTCGCGCGTGAAGAATATTGTCGCGCTCTGAAAATTATGATCCATTGCCATCCACACAGACACTTGCACAAACGAAAAAAAAAAGAAAGCAGGGAAAGAGGGCGGCACTTATACGCATAGATGCACATCTAAAGCGAAAAATTGCCTATTTTATTTCAATTTGTTATGGTAATTGGAGGAATGGAAGTGTGTAGTCACTCATTAAACGACTAGGACAACCGATACTTGCTTTCTGTTCCTCGTTCGCACCGGAACGCTTTTCAACGTGATGCGCATGGGATTGCGAACACCTTCAACTAGTTTGACAGATGTTGTATTACGGTGCATTGCAGTTGCAATCTTCGCTGGTAATGTGTCTTGGTCGGTACAACACGCGCCCTCCTCCAACTGTGCCTCTCTACTGATGAATATTACTCTATTGTTTGATCGGTCTATTCTAACGAACACAACTCTGCGCCTACACTCTTTTAGCGCCGCGCTTTGCAGCGACTTTCTCATTCCCTCCTATCAGTGTATCCGCTGAGCCACCTTCAAGCACCCCTTCCCCTGCAGTCGTTGATTACGACGCTGGGATGAGGCGCCGTTGTCTCTGTGGGCTCCAGCCAAATGGCGCAACAGCGTTTCCGAACACGTTTTTGACTCCGCTTTCCTGGAAGCGCTTTGTTTCGATCGGCGGGCGGGCGAGTCCTCCTGGGTTCACTACCCCACCCGACAAGCACCCTCGTATTAAGCAAGCGGGTACAGGCATGATTGCACAGCACGTTCCTGGTACCACGAAGCTCCGCTACACAAATAAAAAGGGTCGCACCTTCAACTTTTCGATTCCAGTTGCACAACTCACCCATCCACCCGTGGTACGGCGTGCTGCAACGATGGATGGGTGGCAGGACATCGATACCAGCTTTAGTGATATTGGGGATCTAGATGGCGACATGCCCAGTGAAGTAGACGAATGTCTTTCAGCCGCCTCTGTCGCCGGTGACGAGGGTTTAGTCGAGATGAATAAGGGGCAGCTGCAGAAGTTACAGCGGGCTTTTGTACAGCTTTGTAAAGACTACGTGCTCATGGACACCAGCGGCATGAAGGCGTCAATGATGTACAGCGAGCTGAATAACGGCCCTGAATACGAGCTCTTCGACCGAAAGATGCGCCGGCGTCGACACTGGCTCGCTATCCGGCATCGCTACGAGGACGTGAAGGAGTTGTTGTGGCCTTCAGATGCGCTGCGAGAGGATACCGATGCGACAAATGTTTCCCCGGAGGAAAAACAAGACGAAGACAGTCGAGCCCTTTCAGTTGAAGTTTTGCCGACGTTACCCCTCGCAGACATGATGGAAGCGCTCTCGTGGTTGGAGGCGGCCTCTACGTTTTCGATCCGGAAACACCGTCCCTATGACACCGCTGGCCCTGAGGAGTTCGCTCCTCTCGATCTCTCGAGAGAGGTGCGCGTTGTCGCGTCGCGTACTCGCACTGAGGGCTCGTCAAGTCTTCTTCACAGCGCAGCACTTGGGGCGCCGGCACCTCCTGGCAGGGACGAGGCGCATCGTCTGGTTGATCGGCTGATATCGCTCGGTGCTTTGTGCGCCAGCCATGGGGTGCCGTTATCCGTCGCTTTCGCTCCATCCGAGTCGTTTCCCGGCGTCTTGGGGTCCTCATCCAGAGCGCCTGCGACTACCTCCCTGCAGGCGTGGCTCATCGAGATCCCTGCACTCTCGCGCGTGAAAGACGCGGTGCGGGTCATGGGTGTCATCCAAAGATGCTCGAAAAGCAGCACAGATACCCCCGCGGGTGAATCCCTGCGCTTCAGTGACTCAGATGGCACCGGCGTGCAGGAGGACCTGCTGAGTGCGCTGTGTCGACTCGTAAGCCCCTCTCTCTTCTCCAGCCCTGCCGCTCTTGAGAACATCGATGAAGACGACCTTTGCGTCCTCCTGCGATTCGCTACGGAGGTGCTGGTGCAAAATACTTCCTTCTTTCGCAGCGTAGGCGGCAGTGAGGCCACCTCGCGAACGGAGAGCTCGTCTTCAAAAGAGGGTCGACGGGTGCTGCAGCAGTTCACGCGACTGATGCTGGTGCGGTGTCGCCAATTGTTGCACAGCCATCAGACTTCGCCGGTGACTCTTTTAAGTGGTGACGCGGAGAATATTCCCTTTGTGGACCTTCAGCAATTCGCTGATCACAACCACCCTGAGGTGCGGGTGCATGAAAAGATTGGTCTTGCGAATGCTCAAGGACTTCGTCACGCTCGTCTACAGTCCGCTGCATCGACGACGCTAGCAGAGTTGCTGTGTCGTCTGGAGAGGGTCAGTCAGGGTTTGGCAGCCGACGCCCAAGGCCTGCACCACGATCTCCTCCGACACGTCGCCCAGAAGGCAGCTCTCGGCAAAAGTAAGTTAACACTCCAAGACGTGACGCGTGTGTTGCCGCTGTTGGCAGCACTCATCGCTAAAACGTCGGAGCAGCAAGTTAAGTCGACCTATGAGCATCTGCTGATCGCGATGTCGACTACAATGGGTGTCGCTTTGCAGAGCCCACAGGAGCCAGCGTGCATTCTCGCTCTCCTCGAGGGTCTCGCCAGCTGCCACTATACCCCAAGTTCCTATAAGCTGTTGGAGATGGTGATGCTCCGCATGATGATGCAGGGTAGCTTCACGTTGGGCGAAACGGCTCGCTGCCTTACTGCTATGCTGCAGGTGGTCGGCCCTCAAAATATTTCGCAGTCCGTTCAGCAAGCGATTGCCATGCGTGTGGTGGCTGTGATCGATGACAAGTCAGCTACTGCACGCATAGCAGATATACTGGCAGTGCTTCGGGCGCTACGTTACAGCGGCTACTCGTCGTTCCCTTCTCTGGTGTGTCTCGTGTGGAGGTCCCGACTGACGGAGAGGCCAGCAGATTGGCATCCATCAGATCACGTGCGCTATGCCGTGCTACTGACTTCCGCCGCAGCTCTTCTTGAGACGGGGCCAGACGCGCATCTCGCTTCAGATGTCTCTAGCACAGCGCGTGAGCATCTTCTGCTCGGTCTATCCCCCGTGCCCTTGTCTTGCAAAGTTCCACCAAGCTTTTCCGCGTGCGCTGAGGAGGACAGCTATCAGGAGTGTCTCACCACGTGTGCTGCACTTCACACGAGCCCGACACCTGCTGATCTGATGGCGTGGGCGCACACGGACCTTAGGGGGCGTGTTGTGCATTCTCTATGTACACCGCAGCTGGCAGTGAGCACAATGGAGGCACTGGAGACCATGAACCTCGCCCCGTCCCATTGGTATAGCGTATACAGTTCGTACTTGACTAGGGTTTTCGCGGAAATACTACGAAGCAGTGACAAAGGGCATCGACCGCAACTCCTCGAGAACGATGCAGAGGCAGCCGCGAGATGCTTATATCTCCAGCGCGCCCCTGACGCGGTGTACAAAGTAGCCTCAGCGCTCCTGGAGCACGAAGTAGATCGTCTTGATGCAATGACGACAAGTGGCGCGGTAGAGTCCCATAATTCCCGAGAGTCATCTGTGTGTACATTCCAGCAGAGATCACTTGAGCGGCGAAACGCGGAAAAGGAGGCAGAGGCGCGCCTCCTACGGTACTGCGCAGCTCTGCAGCATTTATCTGAAGAAATCTCAATGGATCGCTCTGCAGTAGTGTAGCTGACACCTTCAACAGCCTTTCCAAACGCTGCTGGCCTCCACCATTGCCCTCGTTGCCAGAAAATTTCTTTTCGTGACACGCACTCTGTCACTCATCGGCGATTTTTTTTTTTTTGTGTTTCTGCCCCTTTGCCGCCTCCCCGCTTTCTTTCTTTTTTTTTTGTTGTTGTTGTTTCCCGTAGGTTTGTGGACAGCTTATGTCTCTAAAGTGAAAAGTATAACAACAACAACAATCATTTTTACCATGTGAGCAGAAGAACTTCGTTAAAAGGAATTCCACTTGTCTTGCGTGAGAGCGTGACAGCAGTTGGCCACCATGTGCACACGTGTGTGCGCTCCATTTCGCCGTGATGCGGAAATCAAACAGGGGGCAATGCCACAAGCTTTGCCCGGTGCTTCATTCGCTTCTCCTTTTTCTTCTAGAAGCGACACCGACCGCCGTTGCTGGCCATTCGATCACTGTGAATGGTGGAAGGAATGGGTCCCTATATTGCCTTGAAGAGTTTCTTCTAGCCCTTCTCGCCCCTCTCGTCCTTCTTGCCTTTCTACCACAGATTTCTCGCTGGTGGCAATGGCATCATCACCAGCGGCCTTACAGGTTTTCTCTCGCTCTTACACATCTTTTCGTCCCACCAAATGACGAATTTGGTGGATTTCAGCGCGTCCTCTGCGCTTCCCCCCAAAAGTGGTGAGGACCCCCCGGCCAGAAGGCTGGCCATGGCACCCAGCGTTTCTGAGGTGCCACCGAATTCGGGTGGCGATGTGCCTACGAATATGTGGTTTTATTCGCAGGCGCGAGAGCGGCTGGACCCGTCCCACCAAACCAAAGAAATGGACACACGATATGGTGTTGCTGCGCAGGTGGTGTGCGAGCGCGTAAAGTCGCGAGGAATGACCAGGAGAAAAACGTGGGAGTTTGAAGTCGAGGACCCCGCTGCAATGAGTGCGATGATTGCAGCCACACGGCAACAGGGCCGTGCGCACCCGCCTACGAGAGGCTTAAGTGCACCTGCCTCTTCGGGCAATGCGCACCGTGCTTCCATAGGCACCCACAGGAGCGAAGAGTTCAGCTTGGCAGAGCGAAAGTATAGAGCTCGCCTGGAAAAAGAACTGGAAAGTTGTAGTATATTGCGGTCGACGCCAGCTGCCAACACGAAAACCACGCGGGAGCACCAACCACCTGCCTCTCATGCAACTGCAGGAAATTTGCCCTGTGTGGGTACACCGGTGGCTAGGGGCAGCGGCCGCCGCGGGCAGTCTCTGAGATGCCGTACATCTCTGCTGCAAGCTACCAGACTGGCTAAGGAATGGGTACATGAAGAAGAACGGGCAGCGGCAGAGACAACTAGAAGGCCATCCGAGACGTACCAAGAAAATTTGTTGGCTTCCATGCCCTATTCCTGTCCGTATGCAAGCTGCGCTGGCAACTCTTCGAGGAGCTCGTGTGGCTCGCGGTTGCGCAAGAGCACGTTCCCTTCTTCCTTTTTTCGTACGGCACCTACCCACTCTGATGTGGCGTCTCCTCCTGAGGGGACTGACGAGGAGATGACAGTCCACCCACCGTGGAGGCAGCGCTTGCTTGCGGAGCCCATTCAAAGTTACCGTATCCTCAGAGATGCAGTGATGGATCCGGTCAAGCCGAATTCCACCCCTACCACTGCCCTCCGCGACTCTGTGCGTATTCGACGTAATAACCTGGAGAAATTACGTCATAGCTTCGAAAATCAGCGCTTCAAGCTTCACGGTGAGCTGGAGGACAACCTGGAGTGGCGCGATCGATGCCGCAGGGCTGTGATGTTGCAGAAGAGACGTGCCGATGAAACGACTGCTTCGCTGCCTTCCTCTTCCCAAAAGTCACATTCCACCCACAAATATCTCGAAGTGAGTATGATGAGTACATCACTGCTCACTGAAGTCTTCGGAGGCGGCGCTCCTCTCACCACTCGAGGACCGCAAGGTCTTAAGTCGTCCTCCATGTCTTCCTCAGGTCTTTTTGGTGTCTGGACCGAGGAGGCGGCTCGGCAGGCAGTGCAGCAAGAGAAGTCGCGCCTTGTTGCCCTGCTTCAGTCATTTGTTGTTACTTGCAGTGCCAGCACGCTGACCCTCGCCGCCATGGAGGATCTGCGTGCTGATACCGTTCGGCAAGTGTTAAAGTCTGCGAATCCTGTGGGTACCCATCATTTCTCTCTCTTATATCGCGAGGATTTTCTAGAGTTTTTGCGGGTGCGCTATGAGCTGCCCACGACTTCGCTCCTTGGGCTATCGAGCCAGACCTCATCGGCTGACATCATAGATGCGCTACCATCCGAGGCCGAGGCTTCCTTCGCTAGGTACACCTACGATCTTCTTCCGAGTCGTGCTAAGCCGCTTTCTTGATGTCCGGGTTCAGGTCTGTGCACGCACACGTGGTCTTGGAAGGGACGTGAGGTTCTCAGAGCATTCTCTCTTTGCATTCTAACGCGGTTCAACGCCGCTCCTCACTTCCCCTCCTTCCCTCTCTCCCTCGAATTCACAGTTCCTGGCATAATGTCAGATGTTTTCCTTTTTTTTTTTGCGTCTGTGTGCCTGTTGTTAGTGAAGCTTTCCCCTTTTTAGATCTCACCTTCACTATTTTCTTTTTTTATATACCATTCTTCTTCACGTCTCTCGAAGGGAAACATCTATGAATTTCAACGCATCAAAGGACGTGATACACACTCTCTTCCGGGGACCGTCCTTGATTGTCCGGATCACCTGCTTCCCCCCCCCGTTTATTGTGTTTCTGCCGCAGTAGTGCTTTAATGTCAGAGAGGTTCTTTTTACCGGACCCTCCCAGACGGACAGACGCGCCGTTGATGGCTGCTTTGAGTACTCCATTCAAGTTATATTTTCTGTAGGTGTTTCAGGTGTGTTGAGTTGGTCCTTCTCCGTCAAGGACCATCTTCTGAACTTTGTTTGTAACACCATGCGATATAAACAACTGTACCCAAATATATATCTCTATATACACACACGCAGACATATATATATATATATATATATATATATATATCTTTATTACACGGCCTACGGTTGAGTACGAGAACCAACGGGTGTAATAAGATTATGATGCCGAGGAGATCAAAGGATTGCCGTTCAAAAAGAGGCGTCTATGTTTCACCTCCTCCCTGTGAGGCTTTTCAAAGGCCCCCCTGTCCTCCTCTCTGCTTTCGATAGGTTTCCCGTCTTTTCGTGAGAACGGGAAAAGAAGAGAAATATAGACAGGGTAATCCTACAAGTATACCACATAAACGGACAGTGGAGACAAGTTTGAACCTGGTGACCATCTCATCCGAAAAGCACACACACACACACACACACACACACACACAACTCCATGTGTATTTCACACCGATGCCGAGGTCTTTTGACTCGCGCAGTGCGGACAGGCGGAGTCACGTGACACGTGTCTTTCTTTCCCACCTCTGGCTTCTGCCCGCTTGATTGATAATCTGCGCTAAGAATCCCTTGCATGATGCGATGTCTTTTCTCTCGATCCCACTCAACCGACTTCGACATCTCCCTCTTCGTTTTTTGTCCCACAACACTTCTTTTGGAATATATTTTTTTATTTGGCGCGTGCGTGACTCCTTTCTCGCCTTTCTGCGATTACGTGCGTCTTTGGTGCGTTCTCGTCTCGTCTTTTTCGTTTGATATACGACTGCGGCATCGCTCCACCACCGCCACCGCCGCCGCCGCCGCTCGTTGCATGCACATTAATCATCAGCACGACATTTATTTTTTCTCCTACGTCGTTCTCTCCTTTTAATTATTTCTGATTTGCTAAAGCACACAGCTTTTTTTTTTTTTTTTTTGCCTCCCTTCGAAAAAAAAAAAAGTCATTTTGTTTACGCTGTTTTTCATTTTTTGTTTTTTTTACCTTTCTCCTCTATCCCAATGACTGCTGCTGTTCAGGAGATCCCCATGCCGGCGGCCGCACCTCAGGTGCAGATGGGTAAGCCGACACAAATTGCTTCCATCTACGTTGGCGACCTTGATGTTACCATCAACGAGCCACAACTGGTGGAGCTGTTCAAGCCTTTCGGCACCATTCTTAACGTGCGTGTGTGCCGGGACATCATCACGCAGCGCTCGCTGGGCTATGGCTACGTTAACTTTGATAACCACGAAAGCGCGGAGAAGGCGATTCAGTCGATGAACTTCACACGCGCCGGTGACAAATGCATGCGTCTCATGTGGCAGCAGCGCGACCCAGCTCTTCGCTATAGTGGCAACGGCAATGTGTTCGTGAAGAACCTCGATCAAGGTGTAGACAGCAAGAGTCTGCACGACATCTTTACCAAGTTTGGCTCTATTCTCTCTTGCAAAGTAATGAGCGATGAGGAGGGGAGGAGTCGCGGCTACGGCTTCGTTCACTTCAAGGACGAGACAGCTGCCAAGGAAGCCATCGTCGAGATGAACGGTTCCGCTGATCACTCCTCGGAGGACAAGAGGGCGCTTTACGTGGCCAACTTCATTCGCCGCAATGCTCGGCTCGCTGCGCTTGTTGCCAACTTCACAAACGTTTACATCAAGCAGGTGCTCCCGACTGTGAACAAAGACGTGATTGAGAAATTTTTTGCCAAGTTCGGCGGAATCACCTCCGCTGCGGCCTGCAAGGACAAGAGCGGCCGCGTGTTTGCCTTCTGCAACTTCGAGAAGCACGACGACGCCGTCAAGGCTGTTGAGGAATTGCACGATCATCACATTGAGGGTATTACAGCACCTGGAGAAAAGCTCTACGTGCAGCGTGCTCAGCCCCGCAGCGAGCGACTCATCGCTCTTCGTCAGAAGTATATGCAGCATCAATCTCTTGGCAACAATTTGTATGTCCGGAACTTTGATCCCGAGTTCACGAGCGCCGACCTGCTCGAGTTGTTCAAGGAATACGGAAATGTGAAGAGCTGCCGTGTTATGATGAGCGAAAACGGCGCGAGCCGCGGCTTTGGCTTCGTGAGCTTCTCGGATGCCGACGAGGCGAACGCCGCGCTGCGCGAAATGAACGGCCGCATGCTGAACGGTAAGCCGCTGATTGTGAACATCGCCCAACGCCGCGACCAACGCTATACGATGCTGCGCCTCCAGTTTCAGCAACGCCTGCAAGTGATGATGCGCCAGATGCAACAGCCAATGCCGTTTATCGGCGCTCAGGGCCGCCCGCTGCGGGGTCGCGGTGGCCGCCAGCATCAGGGTGGTCGCGCACAGGGCCAGCCGATGCCGATGCCGGTGCCAATGCCGATGCCCTCACCACAGAAGCCGCAAGCGCCAGTGCAGCCAGAGGGCTTCTCCACCCCGTCAGCGGTCGGTTTTGTTCAAGCGACTCCAAAGCAATCTCCTGGACAGGTTCCTGAGACCCCCCCGCTGCCGCCGGTTACGCTCCAGGAGCTCGACAGCATGTCTCCACAAGAGCAGCGTGCTGCTTTGGGTGACCGTCTCTTCTTGAAGGTGTACGATATTGCGCCGGAGATGGCGCCAAAGATTACAGGTATGTTTCTCGAGATGAACCCGAAAGATGCGTACGACCTTCTCAACGATCAGAAGCGCCTCGAGGAGCGTGTGACGGAGGCGCTCTGTGTACTCAAGGCGCACCAAACCGCGTAAGCTCACCCTCAGCAAACACAGGCGCAACAGGTCTAGGACATGAGTTTCCGCGTTTTGATGTTTTTTTTTGTTTTGGCCCCGCCCCGCAATTCTCAAAGAATGGAATAAAAAAAATCTTACACCTCCTCTGCTCGTATGCCTTTGCCCCATACGAAGCGCTGTGCGGAGGATGGAGGCTGTGCTGTTCTTAGGTCTGTATCAATGTAGCTCTAAAGGTTAACGCTGTGTGACCTATTTTTTTTTTTTTTTTGTGGTGGTGCTGCTGACCATTCGAGGGAGAACTTATCTGTGGATGACTGCGCTTGTACCTGTTTTGTTCTTAGAATTTTGATAGGCTAGGAAATAAGTCTCCACTTATTTCCTTTTTTGTTGGTGTTCCACTTCCTGTGTTGTTACTGTTGTTGCTGTTCTCGTTCACTGATTAATTTTTTTATTTAAATTCGATAAGAATTACGTAAGCTATGCGCCTGTGCTCTCTTTTCTCCATTTCCGCTTCATGTACTGGGTTGCTGTCGTGCTCATTCCCTGGTCCATACCGTCCCCCCTGTTATTCCCCTGTACCTTGTATGCTGTCCGCGTGCATGGCGTGCGGGATGGGTTCGGGAAAGAAACTCCCAGGGAATACACAAAATATCATGCAATCCTAGTAGAAAGTAGTCAGGGCATTGAAAGATACGATAAGATGATGCCGCACACCGACTCCCACCGAAACGAAACGTTGTCCCGATTTGTGTTTGATGAGCGCTTCCTCTGACTTTCCCACTCCCTCAAAAAAAGAAAAAGAAAAAGAGAAGGTCAAAAAAGAGGAAAACAGAATGAGGAGATACTCAAGGGTGAACGGAATACCGGGAGAAGAAAAGCAGAGTTGTGCAAAGGAAAAATAAGTGTACGCGAAGGGAAAAGGTTCACAAAGAGAAGTTGGCAAGAATCAGAAGAAAGAAATTTCAGCGCGCTTAGCTGGGGGTGGGACGCCACGACTTCCATTCGTACATCTGCCCCGCGACACGCGTGTGTTGAGTTTCTTGTTGAATTTTTTCCTCCAATCAAGGGCCCCTTGTTTCTCCCCCCGCTCCTGTTTTCGTATTCTGGTGACTTCAGCGCCTCCCTTCCCCATTGACTTTTTGCTGATTTCTTTTTCTCAAAAAAAAAAATCAGTTACTGTGATCGTTTTTCAATGGGTCACTGCCCTTTGCATTTGTTTGTTTTCCTGGCTCCATCTTCTCTTCGGTTTCCATTCTCGCTTTTCTTTACTTCTTTTTTGTTTGTTTATTGTATGATGCATTACGCCCCCCCCCCCACACACACATCCCTTTCTCTTCATTCATCATCATTTAAAAAAAGGGGGGGGATTCTTTGGGATTTCGCCTCTCTTGTGATCTGCCATCATCGAATTGTGCGGCCCTCCCGACTACGCGTATTTCTTTTTCGATAAGCCAGTTAAGTACAGAAAAGAAAACTAAAAGCAACAACAACAAAAAATCCAAAGACAATAAAACGGCTGCGCGTGTGCGTGTGCGTGTGGGAGGGGGATCCTCCACTACCCTCCCCCCCTTATTTGTTGACCTGTGAAGGAGAGGGTCAACCGCTCCGCGCGGAAAGGCGATGTACGCGGATGCAGGGTCCAGCTCTTCTCAGGTGCCACGGGGGTATTGTGATGATGCCTGCTTTGGCGGGACAAGGATCGCGTATCAGAGGCTCCTCCGAGGTCTTCGTGAAGGTACCTCCTTGTGTTATGAAGATGACCGCGGCGACATGCTTACAAAGCGATGGTGCGTCGCATTTTATCCCTCTCACTTCCCGCTCGTGATTAAGCTTTCTTCGGTGGGCTCAGGTCACCGCAAGGGACGTCAACAACATCTCTCTTTTGTTCCTCTGCTGCTCTCTCATAAATCTCTTCGTACTCTTACAAGGGCGTGGGTTTTTCCGACGTCCCATCCCACCACTACTACTACTAACAACAACAACAACAACAACAAAAAAACATTACATTATTGCTCCCTTTATCTACTGAGCTTTCCTCCTCGTTTCTGTCGCCCTATCTTTTTTTATAGGTGTTTCCCGCTAGAGTTGTTGAAGCGCAGGAGGAAAACCGTCAGACGGAACACTTTTTTTTTTTTCACGTGCAGCTCGAGAAGAAACAAGGAGGTAGTGGGCCCATTGTCTTCTCAGTTAAAATAGGGGTTGGGTGCGTTCTTTTTTTTTGTTGTTCCGGCACTCGACCCACTCTCCTCTTCTATCGTATTGACGTTATTCCTCACGCACAACCGTCACGAGCACCTTTGGCAGTCCTCTCCTCTCACAGGTGCTCCACATCATCGTATTGCGCCGATCGTCAGCTGCCAAGGATAACGCTGCCGCAAAGAACTCGTTTTTTTTTTTTTGCCTGGAAGACCGGCACTCTTGTCAGAGTGCGTCGTGACGGCGTATCGAATCACAAGAGCGTGCATCTCCCTTCATTTGCTCCTTGCGGATGAAACAGAAGTGAGGGAGGATACAACAACAACAAAAAAAAAACGATTGAGAACTATAAAGATCTTCGTTTTTTTTTCTGAATTCTTGACGACACTTTGTTTTCATTCTTCCTCGAAGTTTCGACGTAAAATACCCTCTTGTTGATTTCTTCCTTTTCCCTCTTGGCTCATACGCTACGAACCGTCTTCCTCCCCTCCTCTCGCTGTTGACAAACACAAGTGCGGATTGCATGTCTTTTGTTCTTTGGCAAGTGGCGAGCAGTTGAGTTGTACCATTTTTTTTTCACAGTCGACTTTCCACAGTTTGAAGTCTTGCCGAGGAGAAAGAAAGGCTGAGTTTGTCGAAAAGACGGGTGCGTTCCCAGCTGCGTATACTTCGTCTGCTTCACGTGTGTGTTTGGCCGCTACGTCTTCCTACTGAGTCTGAACTCTCATCGATTTTTCAGTCGGTTTCTGACAAATATCGACAACCCACGCGATATACAAAGGGGAGAGGAGGGTGTGTGGGGCCAGCTCATTTTGTGTGTGTAGAAGAAAAATCGAAGTTTACTGAATTGTGTTGTCTATTTTTTTCGTTCCTTTGTTTCCCTTTTTTTTCATTTCGTTTCTCCTATGGGTTCGTGCGTAGACGGGTGTGTGGCTCTCTCCCTCCCTCCCCCCTTCTCTTCTGTTTTTTTTTCCTTTTCCTTTTTTCCCCATCTAAACTTTACCCCGATCCACCGCGGCTCCTCTTTTTCTCTCTTTTGATCGCAATTTCATGTGTGTTGTAGGCTTCCGTCATTTTCTATTTTCCCCTTTCACGTGTGTCTCTTTTCTTCTACTTGAACTCGTGTTGGTTCCTCTCTCTCCCTCTCTCTCTCTCCATCTCTCTGTGTGTTCGCAGGTTCCCTGTTTGTAGTGTACTCTGCAGTCTGCTAGACTCATGACCTCTAACCCCTACATTTCACGGCACTATGGGAGCTCTATGGACGTGATCTCTAACGGGCACGAGGACGAGGTTGACGCCGTGGCCGGATATCGGCGCTTCCCGACAGCGCAGCACATGACACACACCTTTTTTAGCCCTTCGAAGAGTCGTGCTGCTCCCTCTGCTACTGCTATTATATCGCCCACGTCGTTGGGGATTGAGGATACCTACAAATCCTCGACACCTGATGCCCTTGCAGCTTACCGCGCCCA
Organism: Endotrypanum monterogeii; assembly: GCA_000333855.2. Taxonomy (NCBI): domain Eukaryota; phylum Euglenozoa; class Kinetoplastea; order Trypanosomatida; family Trypanosomatidae; genus Endotrypanum; species Endotrypanum monterogeii. The sequence goes on from CM007319.1 coordinate 1,842,370, forward strand.
GAAGGGTTGCCTCATAGAAGGGTTTCCTTCACGTCCACTGACCCCGCGAGGCACTAACTCTATCACATCTCTACCGCCGTTGCTGCCTGCGGAGCGTGTGTCGCTGGGGCACAGCAACAGCTTTCGCGACAGAGGTGCAGACCTCTTGCGTGACTGGGTGAGACCAACCACTAGTACCTCTGCGCCCCTCTCTGACGACCGTAGGAGCCAGGACATAAACACAACTTCATCTAACGGCAATGCTCACTGTTCTTTCGAACTTGTTAGTCAGCAAGCGACTGGACAGGATGGCACCAGTGGGCAGAGAAATGAGTGGGCGGCTCTCCTCACCGGAGCAGTGGTTCCTGCAAAACACGAGGTGGTTTCCACATCTGAAGCTGCTGTGATGAGCCCCTCATCGGAATCGACATGTGTGGCACAATTCAATGGCTCGACAGCCGGCACCCTCTTGGCGGCACCTGAGAGTATTGGCAACACAACGGTCGACGCGACTTTGCACCGCTTGCGAGATGCACTGACACAGGCGCAGCTCGTGCTGAATAAATATCCCTTGGCTGGGGCTACAAGGGGGCTTCCACAACCGCCACCTTTAGCGTCACACGAGCTAGAGCACCAGGCGCAGTTAACTGGACCGCTTCAAGGTGTCACATCAACTTTTTCTCCCACCTACGAAAAAAAAAAGTCGATGGATTCGCTTGAAGACGTCTCCCCTCTCGTTGACACACCGGAGGCACTAGACGTTTATTCACCAGTTGAGTGTCGCGTGGGTGTGAGTGCTGAGGGACCGTTCACGACCGGTAAATCCAAGACAACTACAATGGTCGGGGTTCCAGACGAAACACGCTTTATGGTACTATGCGCTGTTGCCCATCCAGCTGCAATCATGGCGCGGCGCGTTCGTCGTCGTGGGCCAGCAGGAGCCGTGGCCCACGAAGGACAAAGCCTTCCAGCAGACCATCCCACATACGAGGTGTGCGCGGAGAGTGGCTCAAGGCTAGCGGCCCCACATCGCATCGCCGAGGTCCGTAGCCGAGCGCCTGCTGTGAGCTCATTCATTTTTTCAGAGCCGGCCACTGTAGCAGTTGAACCTCAGACAGCGACCTCGTCGAATGCAAATGTTGAAGGACCCCCCAGCTCTCGCGCATCCACTCCACGGAGTGCTGCAAAGGCGTCTTTGAAACATCGTCAACACGAAGATCTGACCGTGATGCCCGGACTTGCCGAGTTTTTGCGGGCTGGAAACCCAAACGGTTTTTCTTCTTTGAGCGCTGTCACCCACACCAAACCATCTGCCCGGCCGAGAGCGGCGACTTCAGGAAGGGGTCTTCGTCGTCACCTGGGACACGCATCGGCTCCTGCAGCCAGCTCTGCGGTGTTGGTGGGTCAATCGCCATCGTCGTCGTTACCCCATAGCCACAATGGCGCTGTACATTATGCTGCTAACTCCGTTGTGACGCCGCCGTCACAGATACCGTACACCCAGAGGGAAGGCACTGCAACAACTGCAGTAGCAGTCGTTTCACCGCCCCGTCGATCCGCCTCTTCCCGCCGCATAGATTCAATGCCCAGTTACGCGCAGCCAACAGTTAGCTGGCTCTCCAAAGGGTCTGAAGCTTCTGCTGATGTATTTCCGATGAGTCGCGTCGCTTCGCCACAGACAAGTCCCTTGAAGGATCCAGCAGCTGCATCGCGTGACGGCGCACCACATGAAGGCGATCTATTGTAAATATATATCATTCGCGGATTTTTCTTCCCTCTTCCTCCACGGCACCGCGACTCTGAGTCCTTTTTAAACCCTCCCCCCCCCCCCTCTCCTGTCTGCCCCCTCCTCCCTACCCCTCCCCCCCCCCCCTCCCCCCCATGTGTGTTTTTGCGCATATAATAAAGCAACGACAGTGAACTTCCCCCCATCTTATGAATCCGTTCATCAGTCACTTTGTCTCCTTCGTTCCACAGATGAAGAAATTGCTCGGGTCGATGTCCAGGGCTTTCGTTCGCTTATCCAGGGAGGAAAAAAGACGGGGGAACTTGGTTTCGTAGTGGAGTGCCCCCTGCTGATTCTCAAACCACACCTGGGTGCTGATGGAGTGGGGTAGCCGCTGCCATATATAAAAAAGGCCAAATCAGATGATAGTTTTGGATGCCGGTATACCCGGGGGAGAGCGAGTTGGGGCGTTAATCGCACGTGTGCGCGCTACTTGTGTGACGGTCAAGTGGACACGGCAATCCTTACTGACCTTGTCATGTGAGGAGGCGTGAGCGGCAGCTGATGCCTACACCCCGTCGGCGATGCGATTGGATGCGTGTGGCACGTGGGCTGGTGGGCGTAATGTGATGTAGAGCGGCCCCCTCCCCAATTGGGAACATCGAGCTGTGATGGCTGTTTTGTGTGTCTCCCTCCTCCAGCCCGCATGCTCTCATCTTGCGCCATGCCGCATAGGAGATGTGTCGCGTAGAACGGGTCACATCGAATGGAGAAGGTGTGCAGTTTTCTCTAAAGGGTGAAAAAAAAAAGGGGACGCTTAATTGGGTTAAAGTTGCCGATTTTTTTTTTGTATCTACTTTTCTCGGGCATACATGGCAGTGCTCTCGTCGTCGGATGCCCACCCTCCTTTTGCCGGTCATTCGATACTTTTTGATTTTTGGACTTCTGTCTCTCGCTTTTCCTCCAGGCGCAGGGTCTCGGCTTCGTTTCAGCGAAGGGGATACAATCCTAATTGCGAACGGGCGGAGTTTTCAAATGAACACCTCGAGCATATTCTTTTATACATATATATACGAGGCTGTTCTCTTCTAGGCACAAATGGAGGAAGGTATACCGGCACGTCAGAGACAGTTGCAAGCGAAGGCGGTAGGACACCGAAGGGCGATAGGCGTGCACTAGTTCCTCGGCAATGTGGCGCACACTCAACCGGCTTGTCAAATTGTTCGACTGACGAGTGATGGCTGTGGATTAAATGAATTCCCGACGATATACTTTTGAGACGACCTCAACAAGAAAACAAACGCTTGCGAGGCACGCCGACTGACTGATGGGGTTTTGTGCAGCTGAGTGCAAAGCAATATTTTTTCTCCTTCAATACTGGTTCTCATAGCGCATAAATATAATGTCGTTTACTTTGAGCCGAGTGCAGTTATGTTTCTCTTCCGAGGAGAGGACTGTTGATGTGTATGCATAAATCAACAAAAACACTTTTTTCAAAAAGCGCGTCTGCGGGTTCGAGTGGAGAGAAAAATTGCCACGCTCGCCGACGCGCGTCTTCCATTGACTCCCCCTCTCCCCCCCACACACACACAAAAAAAAATACGTCGAAGATGGCTGGTAGTGTCCACCTGCACGTGGCGGGTTCACCTTGTCTCTCCATCTTTCTCTTTTGCCCTTCGTTTTTTTTTTTTGTATTTCTGTGAGCGGTGACTGAAGAAGATTTGATTCACCTGCCCCCCTTCCCGCCCACGGCGGTCATCCCAAACGGCTGCCGAGGCAGGAAAGATCCAGTGCTTCCACGTTTTCTAGCTTCAACAAACACTGCATACTTGATCGGTGGCTCACGTGGCTACTCCTCGTACGCGATACACGCAGAGGGAGAATTGCAAAGGTCAGTATCATTTCAAGAGTGAAGTCTTACGGATTGTCCTTCTTCATTGTGGACTGAAGGGATATATGGGGATCAAAATCACCGACCTTTCGGCTGCCTCTTTTCCTTTTGTACATTCCCGGATAGGTATTCATATTTCGCTTATCGAGATGACGCTCGACGATGCAGAAGCTAAAATTATGGCTGTTCTCAAGTCGCTTCACGAGAACCCCCGTAATGCTTATGAGGCTGAGAATCTCTATCAGCTGAACTGTGAGCGTATTGCGGCTGTTCATCAAGCACTAGCCGACATGAGTGGTGACTACGTCGATCAGTTGCGTGCAAAATGCGGAGAGGCTGAGAAAGCCGTACAGGCGAAGCGTGCCATCTGTGTGGCTGGCGCCACCGGTGAAGACAACGCTTTTTCCCTCGACTTTGCCCTTGAGGAGGCGGAGGCGGAGAACGTGGCTGAGATGGAAACAGCGATGGCAGCGGCCACAAGTGGCAGCAGACGACTGAAAAAGTCAAATGGTAGGGATAAAACCATAAAGAAGAAAATGGAAGTCGAGCGGCAAAAGCAGAGGGAGAGGGAAAACTCTCAACAGGAGCTCGCCGTGGCCCAGCGTCCTGTTTGTGGTAGCAGTGACGAGCACAGTTTGACAAACCACGTCACGCCCTTCGTGCCGACGATGTGGGTGGTGATTTCTCGCTTTGATAACCTTGTCAGCAACGAAGTCCCGTTGGCGGCGCTGCCGACGGGTGGTCGAGGCAGGTGCGAGCCGGTGCCCAACACTCCTCTGGCTCGCGTCCGCTTTGCGGCTGATATGGAGTATGAAGGGGTTCCGTGTCAGTGTGCGGTGGAGCTTTACCGATGTGTGATAATCGCCATGGCATACGGTGAGCCGCAGCTGAGCTGGGCTGAGTGCGAAGAAAAAATGCGCTCTCAACGCGTAGCTGAGGTAGAGGCAAGCACTTCATCGAGAGGGCCTATCTCTTCTTCTTTTCCCCAAGACGACCGCGTGAGGTCACCCAAGACCTCGTCAGATAGCGATCACCAGGTTTGTCAGGACGATGGCGCCTTGTCCGATGATGACCTGACACTATCAGAGCAGCTGGTCGCGGAGTACAACTTGGCGCAGCAAGCAGACGACGAAAGGGACACCGATACCTCGACTCTTCCGTGTGAGACGTCGGCTCGTTTTCAGGAGCGTCTGCGCAGCTTCACTGAGGATGTCTGGGTGATTCTCCTTTGTCATGGGGGCTACTTTTCGGGTGGGGTCTTCGTGGGGGGCTCGTGCTTTGTTCATAAGACATTTCAGCGTTACGTGGTGCGAAAGAAGCAGGGTGGAAAGCAGTCATCGAATGCGAAGGACGTCGGCAGCTATAACAGTGTCGGGTCTCAAATCCGCGCGGCGCAGGAGGTCAAGTGGCGCATCGACGTTCGCAACATATTGCTGGATTGGACACCGTGCATTCAGGCTGCCTCCTTCATTCTCTACGCTGCCCCAGGCCCTCAAAACAGAGCGGCTCTAACTGACTTCTCTCTTCTCCCCTCAGCCGCGTCCACAGGGGGAAGCAAAATTGTCTCGCCCATTCAGCTAAAGGACCCGCGGGTGTGTCGGGTGCCACTCACAACTCACCGGCCCACATTTGAGGAGGTGAGGCGCATATACAGCATATGCTCGTTATGCAGCGTTTTGTATGTGAAGGAAGCGACAGTGTAACAGTCATAAACAAGGAAAGGCAAGTGGTCACTTTTCAGGTTGAAGGGCGTGTATGTCGGCGGGTGGTGGATTTTGCATGAAATGGCGGCCATACTGCGCTTTTCGAGAGGTTTGGAGAAATCCGCGCAGCTTGCCTGCTGGTGAGTGGTTGCGCGTTGTGGTTATATATTCCAGATGAATTGTTTTTTTTTTCCTTTTTCAATTGCGTTCAGCGAGCGCTTTGAGAAGTGGAGCTTGCTCTTCCTAAAAAAAAAAAATAAATATATATATATATATATATATCCCAATATACATGGGTTGTGAATTCTTTCGATAGTCATGAACGCCTTGTGTGTTTTTGTCAGTCTGTGTGTGTGTGTGTGCGTGTACGTACACGGGGTTGAGGGAGCTATCGGACGCAGCTCATACCCCTCCCCCTTACTCTCTCGATTTCTCCGTCCTTTCGAGGCTGCAAAGTAGAGTGTCCACGTGGGCTCCGCTTACATCGTGCGCAAATAACGTCACATTTTTTTTTCTCTCCCACGTCTCCATCAAATCTTCTCTCTCTTCGTCGGCTTTCGCCATCTAAAGGTTGGACACATCAAGCTCCCTTTCTGCACCATCGTAGCCTCATCATTGACTCTCCTCCTCTATACCTTTACAAGTGGCTGAACAGAGCTGTTCACCACATAGGGACGGTTGCACTGGAGTCGTCGTTACCTATTCGTTGCCAGGACTCTAGACAGCTCAACTGCTGCTGTACAACTTTCACTTCTCGGTTACACAGGTGCACTATAATCATTGTAAAGCAACAGCCACTCCGCCTGTATTTTCCCTTTCCGTCTTTTCCGTCCCTCACCTCTCCACTCTCAATTTGAAACTATTTGGCAACAGCGTTGTTTTTTTTTTTTTTGCTTAGTTCGAGGGAGTTACGCTCAAATTTTTTTTTTTCGAGGAAGAACTGAGAGACTGGGTTGACAATAAAATTGTATATATATATATATATATATATATATATTTATTTATTTAGTCGTAGGTGGTTGGCACACGTGTTCATGTGTAGTTCATCTGTGGTGTAATCATTTTGCACAAGTGTTTGAGTATTTTTATCACCTTTTCCACTATTTTCTCTTTGTGTGTGTGTGTGTGTGTTTGTGTGTTCCTCTTGTCCTCTTGTTGCATTATATTTCCAGGGCAATTATTCTGCCGCTTGCTTGTCGTTGCTACTGCTGCTGCGGTTTCCACATTTTGTTTGTTGTTTTCGCGTCTGCCTTATAGCAAGTCTGTCGACAGGGGGCTGGTCATTTTGCTCGTGCGTTGTGCAGCTCTTATCAGACCACCTCTCAGTACCTTGCCCTTCCCTCCCCTACTTTGGGCCTCCGCTATTTTTTTTTTCTCGTTGTTTTCTTCTTTGGTCTTAGATTTGTGATTGTTTTAGTGCTCTATGCTGTGGCAATCTGTTGAGTGTTCGAGCTCGAAAAAGTCTTTCACTTATCTCTGCTGCCTTGACGCACCTCTATTTCACTTGAACATCGGGCCGGAGCTTTTGCCTTTATTCTTCTTCACATCGCTGTAGTGTGGCAGATTCCAGGGGCACCGTGTAACTGAAACTGGTCGACTTTTTTTTCTAGTTTTTTTTTTTTACAGGGGCTCATTTCCCCCCCCTCTTCTTCTGACATCTCGCCGTCTGTACACGGTTTTCTCGAGCCACCTTACTGATCAAATCGGGTTTTAGTTCTCTACCGTACAATTTTTTGTTTCCGCTTCGTTAACCTTAGCTGTTGCTACATCGCCCTCTGCCTCTGCCTGTCGGTCGATCTCTCCTTTTAAGTCCATACTCTACATATTTAGAAGATCGAACGGAAAAGGGAAAACATGAGCGACCATTCCTCTGATGACGAAGACGTTGTTGTGTTGCAGGTATGTGCAAATAAACATTGTCAAGGCATTGATGACCTGGAGTTTGATGAAGAGACGAACCAAAGCTACTGTGGCCGGTGCCGTGCACTGTACACCCTCACAGAGACAGAAGGTTTTCGTATTCTCTTGTCAGACGACGATCTTTGTCTGGTGAAGATGATCTTTGACAAGTTTGACGAGAAGGGTCGAGGATTCTGGACCTTCAACGAGTGGAACGCGTTTCATGAGGTAACCGATCGCGGCTCTGAGGAGCCCATCGACTCTTCGTCCAGCTTGCAGCAGTTCTTTAAGGAGGAGTACGACATCGACATCGGTACCCAGGGCAAAGAGGGCGCGGTGATCCTTTTGGATGATCTGGAAAACATGTATGGCGGATACTTGTTTAACAACATAGACGCACTTGTCGAGGACGTCGAGATCATGGAGGATCAGGGGTTGCTGCGCACAGGCGTACTGGAGTGAAGAGATCGATTGCAAGATGGACGGGAGAAGAACAAGAAAAAAAAATACACATACACACACACGACTGAGACATTGCTGCAATGAACCGAAAAGGGGGTGAGAAAACCTTGTTTTGTCCCTCTTCAATGGACACCTTACCAAACGCATATTTTCGTCTTTTATTCTATCACTTTTTCCATACCCAGATTGAGTATAATGGAGCTGGTCACGCTCGTTACTGCTCCTCGAGCAATTCTGTGATGTCCGCGATTGTCAGGTGTGTTGTTCTCCGAAGCTGTTTTTTATTTTTTCTCTTCTTCTCCCCTGCCGTGAGAGTCAATTGTTTACGATTCTGTCGTCTGAAGCTTGTAGCATGTAAGAAAGATCAGGAGGGTTTAGGTGAGGGGGGAGAGCACTGCTCTGTCGAAGGCCTAAGTGTCACTCATCTCAGAGCGCACTGTGCACACTACCTCTTTGCTGAAAGAAAAAAAAAAGAGCGAGGTGTAGGTATATTAGTGAATATGTGTTACGACAGCTGGAATACCCTTTTCATTCATTTTTTCGTCACAGTCGATCCATATGTGGTGAGGTGTGGAGCTCGATATTCGAGTTGCAAGCGCTTTTTTTTTTTCAGATATCTGACTTCCTCCTTACAGATCCCTGCATTCAAACCCCCCCCCCTTTCCGGAGGGACAAGATGGGAGGTGAGATCTCCTCCCTGCTTTTTCTCTTTACGGTTTTCTCTCCTTGTTTTCTTTTTTTGCTTGTCTTGACCTTTTTTTTTTTCTTTACACCCGTCAACGCATGCGCGACGTCTTCTCCGCGGACAAACCGTTTTTTTTTATATCTGATTCCTTTGTTTTTCTTTGTTTTGTTTCGAGATTACTAGGGGGCTTGTGATGGCGGTGTCGTTCACTACAACGCGGATGGCGAAGGCAGCCGCCCGCACGCGCCCGTAAGTATAAATATAAAAGTAAATAAATAAATAATATAAATAATATATATATATATATATATTTATATATAGAGAGAGAGAGGGGAGGGGGGGGGGATGTGTGTCTGTGTGTGAGAAAAGGGTCATACATGGCGGTGACTCAAGAAGGCGTAGCAATGGAAGCTGCACAGTAGGAGACACGGTTGCTCGACTCGCGCATCGCGAGACTCGTATATACCCCGCACCGGTCTCTTCACTTCCTCAGGTTCAACGTGCTTATTAGCAGACTCAGTAACTGCCGACTTTCCCTGCTTTCCTGAGTGCGGGGAAAAGACTTCTTCGTGGTTACAGGTTCGAAGCCCTCCAGCGTACAGGGCATAGTGTACGGCCACAGATATCTGTGGTCTGTATCCTAGGCTCTGTTGTTTCAAACGCCTCTCTCTTTCTTGCACCTTTTTTCTTCGTTTTGTATTATTGCCTTACGGGGATGACAGGAGACGGTGTGGTTCGTGTGTGTGTGTGTCATCCAGTTGGATTGGGGCGTGTTGTGAAGGAGGACTTGATGTACCACTGGGATGCATCGCGTGATGGTGGGTGCGATGGCGACCAACTAGGGGAGACCACCTGGTAGGCAAGATTGGATGCGAAGACAGGAGGGACGTGGTCGAGTGAGGTTTTAGCCTCACGCTGGTTTCACTATTATTTGATACCAGAGTACTCTTGCCTGCAGTCGCCAATTCTGAGTGTGGAGTTGAGGCTTTGTGGAGAGAGAGAGAGAGGTGGTCCATCAGAATATGAAAGGGGTGTGGTCCTCTGTTCCTTCTCCAAAACGGATTTGACTTTAGCCGTAGCTACCGGGCAACCAAATCAAATCTGTGTACGTGATGCAGACCACTGCATCATCTCCTTTTTTTTTTGTGTGTGTGTGTGTGTGTGATTGTTGTTCTTCCTGCCATACATCCAAAGACGTACAGTCCAATTTTTTCCTTTCTTCTTCCCCCCCCCCCCCATCGCCCCTACACCCACCCCCTTTGTGTAGGTTGTTTTGTCCTACTCCTGTTACATTCAGCATGTCTTTACATACGCTCAAATCTTATCAACATTCATGTTCTTTTGCAACTCCTGTTTTGTCCACAACTACGCGCTGTGTGCTGTGACCGCATTTTGTGCTCGGCTGCTGCTCTCGCTTACCTTCCCCCCTTCTTGTGCTTGTAGTTGTTTGAACTGCAGTGAACACTTAGTCGTCCGCAGTGCACTACCTAAGGGCATCTATAGCGCACTTACTTGGAGCAACAGGAAAAAAAAAAAAGAAACCTTAATCGTTTTCGCTACGTTTCTCTCAAGTCACACTTAGGTTTTCTTTCCACGATCTCGAGCGCGATCAAACACTTTTTCTTGACTTCCCTCCCCTTCCCTTTCACCTCTTTCCCTGTTGGACTTCCTGTTGGTCCGTAACCCCCTCTCCCCCTCGCACTGCCACCATCCAATGGCACTCGAATGCACTTTTCTCAACTTCTTTTCGTTTCCCCTAAAGCAACAGGATTTTTTTCTCGTTTTGTATACTTTCTCGTTTCTTTCCATCTGCTTCTGGGTGCCATCTGCGATGATCGCCTGCATATGAATATATCTGCTCAAGTGAACATCCTACAGTAGTCGTGGTAAGTGGAAGGGGGGTAATGTGAGTCTCGCTGTGGCCAGCGCACGCTGGCGCCACCAGGAGCTGTAGCCTCTATACCCTCAATTCTATTTTCTACAGGTGGGGCTAGCCGACAGGTAATAGCACAGCAGCAGCAGGACTAGGGGTGGGATGCGCGGGTCTCCTCTTGTGTTGAGGGGTCGGGTTGGGCGGTTCACTGGAGGAGATGTGACAAAAGAGCGAGTCGAGGAGCATATCTCAAAGACACTCGAGCAATACCGAAAGAGACGTAATGGGCAATGAAATGATTTGGCACCTTGGGTAGAAAAACGTTAGTGTACTGATGGAAAAAAAAAAAATGCTTCATCTTTACACGTCTGCTGTCTTCTTCACCCGAAAGAACTCAGGGATCTCTCGCACCTACGAGGAGACCCTGGTGCACCTCCCTCCTTTTTTTCCCCCTTTTTTTTTTTCTGATAAGCGCGAAAACGTTCAGGAAAAGATATCGGCGTTGTCGCTTTTGGCATTACTAGACATGGGTACGAATGCATGGACGGGGTCTTGAGGAGGAGGCTTACTCACCATCACCGCATCTTCCTGTGTTCGGTGCCTCCTCTCGTCAAACCCAGATTTATATTAGCTACCTGAAGTTGCGATACCACGCTTCTCCCCCTCCCCCCTCACTCCACAATTACGTCTTTATGTTCAAGCCTCCTTATCATCTCGTGCTTTTCTCCCTCTGGGTTTTTTTTTCTTTACGCTGAGACTCCTTTTTTTTTTTTTCTATAGAATCGAAGCCTTGTAAAAAAAAATTATCAAAGGAGCGAGTTTTCACCACATGAACAGAGCGATATTTCTTTTTTCTAGCTACACAACATCCTATTTTGTAGTTTTTTTTTTTACTTCGCAAACGCTCCACAGGGATCGGCTAAGTACCTGTAATCAACTCAGTAGCTCACAGGCGGCGCCAGCTGGATTGTAGTCGTTTTTTTTTTGGGGGAGAGGTTCTGAGCTTTCTCTATTATCCTACAAAAATATATATACCTCATCCTAGCGTACGAAATGACCCTTTTTGAGCGCCCGCATCGCTTGATGTCGAACTCGAGTGTGGTGATCGGTCTGAAGCCGGAAACGTTGCGAGAAATCGATGACTACGCTGTGTGGAAAGAGAAAGTCCGTGAAGAACTTGCTGCGGTTTATGGCACGCAAATAGCAGCGTCTGATGTGTCGGATATTACGTACGCAACGACTGATAACCCGACATGCTTTTCCTCACGAATTACCCAAGACATGTTTGACCGTCTGCGTGACTACAAGGCGCTGCTTGCAAAGATTGATTCCACCACAAAGCGTCTGGAAGAGGAGACTCAGCGGCGGGACCTAATCGAGACGATGATCAGTCAAAACGAAGAGGGTGGCAAGGTGCTTCGCCAGCAACAACGCGAACTTCGAAGCATAAATGCGAGTATTGTTGACCTCACTAAGCAGGAAACAGAGCACAAATATCAATTGAGCTGTTTGTCGCAGCAGGTGTCACATGTGTTCAAGGCACACGTTATTCGCATCTCACTTTTGTAAGCCTTACCAGGATCGCCATCGCTGACCCCAGCGTCACGGAAGACGTTGCGTTCTAGAACCTGTAGTGAGCCAGTGACCCACGAAATCTGGTGTTCAAAGGTTATGTGTCAAGGGTTGTCCAGTTTTTTTTTGTTTTTTGACTGCTTAGGTAGAGTGTGCGTGCACTCCGGTGGTATTGTCAACTGTTTGCACTCTGCTTCGAGTCAGCAACTTGGGACTCCCCACTCTATGCGTTATTCTGGTGCATTTTTTTCCTCCAAGGAATGACCTTGGCGAATGTACATTAGTGTGGACTCTCACAACGAGAGACACTATTTCATCGTCTCTTAACAGACGTGTGGGTGCTTGAACGGCGGCATTTTTTTTTATTTTTCAGTTTCCAATTATGTGGCACCGGGAATGGTTACGTCAGCAGCTGCAGCTGTCACCTGCACATCGGGATTTACCGCTATATAAATTGTATATGTGCGATTGTTGGGTTTAGTTATCTGCTTTACTTTAGTTGCTATTGCCATCCCCATAACCCAAGACCCACATCCCCACCCACCTTCGGGACAGCATTAATTGTGTGTAAGCACAAGTGTTTTATAACTTCTCGTGCTGAGGTGCCTGTCCTCTGTTCGGGAAAACTTTCTGTGTGCCTTGTCGAGTGTCCACTCCGGTTCTCATCCCGCCTTTTCCCTCACCGTCTTTCTGTTTCTTTATTCAAGACAGTGTTGTACCACATTCGACCTCACCAATGATATATGGACGAGAAGGAGGAACAACAACAACAACAACAAAAAAAATGAGGCCCATCCAGGGTACAAGGTGAGTGCGACTTTTTAGTTTTGTCCTCCGCCAGCAACGCCCCATCCCCCACGGGCCTCGAGATATGCACCAATGTGTGTGGCCAGATGCGGGGTCGCTTCTTAATCCCATGAACAGTGGCATTCACTCGGCGCTCCATGAAACACATTTGACCGTGTAACGCTCACACCAAGCACACCACAGGCATTCTTATTTTCATGCACCGAGTGCCTTACTCAAGGAATAACCCTTCGCCCTCCTCCCCCTTTTACGGACCCTTCTTGTGAAAAGGACAGAAATCGCATCGCAGAAGCTCGATTGCGTGTGAACCACTCTGCGTGGCAACCGAGAGAAATCCGTGTCATCTTTTCGTACACCTTCTTCGCCATAGATGAAAGGGCGTCAGAGCAATGTGATGCCTTGGATGCTGACAATCGGATGTGAGGTAGCGTTGTCGCATTGCCATTTCCTGTACTTTGATCAGTTGTGCCAAGGTTATGATGAACAGGGAATCGGCAGGACTTGTTTGAGTCCTACCCGTTTTTCTTTTCCCTAATCACGGAGTGGGACGAGGGCCGTGGGACTTGGTGGTGTGAGTGTGCAGCCCGTGGTGGAGATCTTATTGAAAAGGCCCCGTGGGGGGGGGGCATTGCAGAGGGGCCGACGTGGTAGAGGTGAAATGCGTATTGAGCATCGGAGGGGATTGGTGCACCGATGTGTGGGCTACGCTGTCTCGGTTCGTCTGATGGGCCCTTCTCCAGCTGACAGGAAAAGGCGGAGTTCAAACCTTATGTGATCTTCTCTCGGCGACTGCCGGCTTCGATGGCGGCTTATCGTGACCACCTTTTTAAAATTTCCCCACTCCTCATCGCTATGCTATCCCCACCTGCTCGATCTTTTACCACCCTGTCCTTCCTTTTTTTTTTCCATTCACCTTCAACCTTTCCTGTGGCGGAAGGACACCAAACGTCGCACTGCGACTTTATTAATTGAGTGGCGCGCGCACTCTTGCAGAGCGCAGAGGCGTCAAAGCAAACAGAAAAAAAAAGGAGAGAAAACAACCAAAAAAAAAAAACAGATCTTCCCCTTATCTGACTGCAGCCAGGGGCCATCACGTTGGCGCCTCCCCGCTCGTTCCCTCCGCCAAACGATCCATGTTATTTTCGCGTGCAACAGTACACCTATAAATGACGGGAGCTGTTCCTAAAGAGGTTTTTGTCACTTTTTTTTTCCAGGGATGACCAGCCCCGATCGATCACTTCAAACTGACGATGGCGCACCGGCAGGAAAGAGGCCTCGTCGCGAGTCGCCTCCTGACATATCAGAAGATTTGAGCGATATTGCTGAGGTCAAGGCATTTATTAAAGAGAACAATGCGCAAGCCCGATCAAAATACCGGCGGCATCAGCGCGATTTTCTTAACTATGCTTTCGAATCATTGGGTGTAGCTGCGAAGCACGATCTCAGTATGGCTGAAGTGGCCCTGCGCTTTCTCGAGGAGATGGCTGAAAAGCATGAGGAGCTTCCGCGGAACACTGTCATCTCGAAAGTACTCTACGTGTGGTGTGCGCCTGATCTTGTGGAATACGGTATCCGGCTCGTGGAAGTTCTTTTGTGCAATCAGACCAAGCACCCCCAGTCTTTCCTCGTTGCTTTCGACGAACGTGTCGCTGCTGTGGCACTTCGGGTTGCCGTGCAGGCACCCACTCCAAATGTGTCGCTCTTGCGTCGTATCTTGAACGCTCTCCCAGGAGATTCCTTCAAACGCCGGGTATTTCATCCTCTTTTTGTGCACTGCCGCTGCGTAGTGGACGTACGACTGTGCTTCGAGTTTTTTGACCTGGCTTGCGAGAAATCACTGGAGATGTGGGACACCGACTACAACGAAATTCTTCGCACGATCGTTGCGGCCCGAGATGCAGCGGTTGTGACAGCCGCTGAGGCGACTGCGAGCACAAATAAAGTCCTGAATGAGATGGCGCGGCATCATCCAGTTGTTGGGAGTGCAAACGCGCATTTGATTCGTGAGCTCCTTGATGGTACTGTGTCCCCAGTTAGTGAGGAGGGCGTTTGCTTGCACTGTGGGGAGCAGCTGCAGAGCTTTGACTTGTCTTCGGAGGATCGGGCGGTCCTGGTGCAAGACCTCATCGAAAAGCTTGTGAAGCCTCGGTTGCAGGGTTCTAGTCGCTACGAGCCGGACACAGAGGTCTCCGAGGACATCATACATCAGCGATGGAAAGAGTTCGATGAGTTTAAGGCGGCTGTCGAAAGAATGTCCTACGATACTGTTATTGACGGCGCGAATGTAGGCTATTACGGTTTGAACAGCTGGTATCCCGAGGCCAAGGATGCGCTGCTGCGTTGTCGAGGTCTCGACCCGTCCTCGATTCCCTCGGTGGAGCGTTTTAAGGTGCCCTTTCCGGTGGATGTAGCTCCAAAGTTCTCCCTTATTGAAGATATGCGCACCACCGCAGAGCGGAGCGGCAAGAAGGCTGTGATTGTTCTGCACAACCGCCATCTGACAAATCTCTCTCCTGAGAACGCCACCTATGCATCTCGGTGGCGAGAAATGGATGCTCTACTGCCCAGCCCAGCGTTTCTGAACGATGATTACTGCTGGCTCTACGCCGTTTTGTCGCGGCAAGATTCTTGTATCATCTCCAATGATCAGATGCGTGATCATTACTTCACAGTTCTTCAGCCGCGCTTTTTCATGCGGTGGCGACAGCGGCATCGCATCACCTACAAAGCACTCTACAACAAGGTCTCTCGGTCAGCCAGTTTGCTTATTCACTTGCCCCGTGCGTACTCCGTTTGGGTTCAGGCGTGTGAGGCGGCATCGCAGCGTTATTGGCACATTCCGTATATTTCGACTATTGACGTCATTCAGCAGGGCACAAATCGGACTACAACGACGAGCGCTGATGTTGATTTGAGTAAAGATGGAGACGATGAGTGCACAGATTGGATTTGCACGCAAAAGGGTTAGGAGCAACTGTTTGTGCGACTTTTAATTCTCTCCGAAAAGGTTTTTTTTTTTTTTTTAAACCGGTGGGGCGGAGGAGGCCACCCGTCACCTCTTCCCTGTACGGTTCCCCCCCCCCCCCCCCCCAGGAATCCAGGGTGCGCGTGGTGCGTGCTCGCTGCGTATGCATTTACCTCATACAACTGCTTTCAGCTTCTTCTTGATGTGGGCGTATGTGTAGGCGTGTGCTTTTCTGGGTTACTTGAGGATCTATGGGGGGAGAGGCGCCATCTTAGTCGGAGCGCTGGGGGTCGTACTGGATGGGGTTGGGAGCGCACGCCCCATCACGTTTTTGCGCAGACTTTAAAAAAAAAAACTGAAACACAAAAAGTAGGTGTGTGACGTGCACCATCAGCTTCCACATGACCCTTTTTTATTTGTCTTCGCAAGGGAGGGGTGTATTTCGTGTAAATGTTAGGCTGGCCTCATCATTGCCCTCCTCCTCGAGTGCGGCTGCTTTCCCGATCAAATAAGAAACGGAGGGGGAGGGCAATACCCCATCCTTACCCTCTAAGGTCTTGATATTCTTGGTTGCGAATCCGAGGACTACTGCGTTACTTGACGTGATCAATAGTTTTCATATGTTTTCTGTCTATGTATTCCGATTGTGGCTCCCCCTTCCGTCTCCTCCACTTCTCCACCTCAACCGCCCTACACATCTTGTACTTCTATACTCCCTTCCAAACCCACACCCACATATACATCAACTCCGGCACTGTCGTTAACACTATTCACCAGGACGCTGCGCATTTTCCGTGGGCTTTTATTTCCCTTTCCACCGCCGCTCGCACAACGCAAAGATGACGAAGGGTACCACTTCGATGGGTCAGCGCCACGGGCGCACACACATTCTGTGCCGCCGCTGTGGCAGGAATGCCTACCACGTTCAGTGGGAGCGCTGCGCTGCCTGCGCCTACCCTCGTGCCAGCCGCCGTCGCTACAACTGGTCCGTGAAGGCTATCAAGCGCCGCCGCACCGGTACCGGCCGCTGCCGCTACCTCAAGGTGGTGAACCGCCGCATTGCGAACCACTTCAAGACCCCTAAGGCGTAAGGGTTCACGGCACTGGAGGGGAGAGAGCGCGGATATCAGCAGAGCTTTTGTGCGTTTCTATGTGCGCAACGAATTTCGCCGGCCACACCGGTCGACGTAATGAAGGCAGTCCATAATTTTGTTCACTTTCGTTTCGTGTTTTTCTCCCATGTTTTGTGTTTTCTTTCCCTACGGCTAAACAGACAAATAAACAAGAACTGAAATAGGTGATTGCGGATCAGAAACAAAAGATGCGGTGGTCGAGAGCTTCCCTTACAGAGCACGCTACACATTTCCTGTCGCGATGCTGATCTGATACTCCCTGCCCGCCTCACATCCCTATGTCGGATGGGGCCGTGTGCGAAGTGAAGGGGGCTCCTTCCCCCCTTCCCTACGTTCTGGGCCCAACCCGGAACTGAAAAAAAAAGACAGCGCGAGGAAAGTCGAGTTGGTCGCTGTTGTGCAGCACTGACTATATACGCTGGCGTGCATCCTTTTTTTTCTTTCTCGGGGGAGGGGGGTCTCTTGGGTCTGGTCTTGCCCTCTTTGTCTGCCTAGTATTTTCATTTTTTACTTGGGCTTGAATGCCCTAGTGCAAAAAAAAAAAACAAATAGGTTCTTGGTGAAGAATCCACACACAAGGCAAACATTTCCATTCTTGACATCTCCTTTGCGGATCACCTTTGGCGCTTTTTTTTTTTTCATCTCTGCTTCCTCTAAACACCTTCCACAAGAGCGGGAGTATGCGCGCAGCGAGGAGAAATCTACGATCGTCACGTGACGCTGCTTTGCGGGACATTTTGGATTTCCACCGCTCCTCATCTTACCATTTCTAAGCCCACTGAGGATCTTTACAGGCACAGACCGTGGCACTATTCCCACTCACATTAGGGGTTCCACGTATAAACAAAAAAGTATATATATACCCGCGTCGTCGGGGGGATTCGCACCTCGCACGCTTACTTCTCAGAGCAAATCAATAAGAGTTTTGAGAGCGATGCATCACGTGCGCGGGTTGGTGCGACAACCCGGACGCAAAGTTTTGCGTAGCCTTGAGATGCGGGCGACGACCACGTCTCCACAGGCGTGTGTGTTTCGTGTACAGCTTGTGGACGTCGATGGCGCGCGCCGAACAGTTCCACTGCTTCACTCGGGTGCAGTTCTCAAAACGGTGAACGGGAAGAATTTCGCAGAGGCACTCCTAGCGCTAGAGGATGTTTCGCGCGAGCTCAACAGTCGCATGGAAAGGAACTCTGTGAGCGAGATGTCCACATCGCAAGTCAGTGCAGAGCCTTTCGCCGATGCGTCTGAAACACAAGATGCCTCACCAACGCTGTACGTAAAGGATGACGTAAACCATGCCTGTGCGGAGCTTGAGCGACGACACTGGCGCTTTCTTGCTAAGCTGCGTGGACGCTTCTTGTCCTCCGACCCGATTGCCGTGGAGAAAGCGTTGCAGGAGTGGCTAAAGAGGTCGCCGAGGGACTGGGACGACATGGCGGTGGCGGAGTACAGTGGAATGGTGGAGTCGTTAGCTGCAACTGATGCGACATCAGCTATCGCACTTGCGATCAACCCCTCCCTTCCGAGTCTCTCTACAGCGGCCAGTACGGCCCTTGCGGCCCTGGTTGAGCTTCGCACTCCTGCTGCCGTTCACGCATTTCTTGAATCTTTCATTAGTAAAGACGAAATGGTGTCTTCAGCATCGGATTCCTGCGCGACCCAACTAGCCTTGCGTCTGCGCCGCACACTCGACAAGAGGCCAAGGAATCAAAATTCACCTTCGTTGTTGTGTTCCGTCGCTTCATCTGAGTGCTCAGCGGAGGGAACAGATGCTTTGTTGCGCGAAGCGTCTCACTTTTGGATCGACCCCGGCGTCGTTTTTCCAACTGAGCCAGCGTTGATTCAAACATGGGCTGAGCAGTTTTTCACGTCGGACATGCTACCTGCGAGTCGTGCCGCTAGGCTGCTGGAGGAAGTGCGTCGACGACGTCTCCAGCCGCGTCGGGTTTCGATGGATTCACTGAGCGTGTGGACTATGACAGACCTCGAGCGTCCATGGCTCAGCTTCGCACTGGGCCAGTCTGCGGAGCGGCTTTCGGCGAAGGACGAGTCGTATGCCAGTACAGCTTATCAGCTAGCTTTGAAGGACCCGAGACGCAACTTGGTGGACAACCGCTTGTTGCACATATATGCCTATGCCCTGGCACGCGGTGACATATCACCCCTTCACGACTCTTTCGCTGCCTACCTGGAGGAGTGTGGTGAGTGTCATTGTACCGCTTCCGCCGAGCGTCCCTCGCTTATCAGGCTCACGTTGCCACGTCTCCCAGATGGTGTCTCTGTGTTGCGTGCTTTGCACGACCTTGCCCCGCAGTGCTCTTACTGGCGCACGCTTCTGGATCAGTGCGCCGACAGGTATGTACGCGCCTTCACAGCACCGATGGGTGAGGTCAAGGTAGAAGTGAAACTACCGAAGACGCATGAGTGTGTGGCGGCGGCGGCAGCAGGAGAATTTCCACTTCCATCTATACCGGTACTGTACGAGGATGCCGATCTTCTTGTTGTTGACAAACCTGCAGGGTTGGCGACGTCACGGCATGGTCTAAGCTGCACACAGCTAGGCAAGCCGACAACGGACCTGATTTCCGTGCTGCTTGCCAGAGACCACGCTGGCGTGTTTTCCAGAAATCTCTTCCGTCAAGGGCAGGTGCACCGCCTTGATGCGGAAACGAGTGGCTGTCTGCTTATCGCCAAGTCGGAGGTAGCGGCTGACTCGTTGCGGCATCAAATTGGTACGAGCGCAGCCTTCTCTCACCACAGCAAAGTATACCACGCTCTATGTGTTGTATTGGAGCCTTCGCTGCGCAACGTGCGATTGCATGGCGATGTAATCGATGCCGCAGACCCAAAGATCAGAACTCGGTACCGAGTGATTCGTTTTTTCCCCCTACACAGGGTTGCATGGGTGGAGTGTTGCATTCAACAGGGCAAGAAGCATCAGATCCGCCGCCATTTGGCGAGCCGTGGTCTTCCCATTCTAGCCGACCTGGAGCATGGCGGGGCAGCGTGTTGTCAGTCGATCATGAGTCGAATCGCTCTGCACGCGCGGAGCCTTTCATTTGTTCACCCTATCACGGCAGAGCCCATCATTGTGACAGCGCCACTGCCTGCGGACTTCCAACGCTCCCTGGCGCTCCTGCGCCACACAAACTCAGATTAACACGGCGTAAAGGGCGGAGATGCAGTGAGAAGAGGAAGTAGGCGACCAAGAGGGAATGGCTGATGGCTCAGCGCCATACTCCACGCAGAAGCGCTGTATTACTTCTGGCTTCACATTACATTTTTTTTTTTTGGACGAAAGAAACTACGTAAGATTATGCGCAGAGCGTAGTTGCCCAATTCACGTTGCAGAGAAAGAGAGGAAGTGGGTCTGTAGTTGCCATTTGCCTAGATATCTGCTCACCTCAGCCAATGGTGCCCTCTTTTCGGGCTGGTCTCATTTTCCCATTTTTTTAAATGGTGTGCGCTCATGTTCTCTTCATGAAGGCATTTTTCTGTGGTCGTCTCGATGGTCTCCCTGTCTCTGATTAGCCAATCTTCCCTTCCTGCTGATCCCCTTCCATGTCCCCCCCCTCCTTCACCGCATCTTTTCTCGGTGCGAGCGTCACTGTATCATTTTTCTGTATTAGCGACGGGGGTGTCGAGCTAATCGGCACGACGACGCCACAAAAGACAGATTTCTCCACTCCGCTCATTGTCCTATCCTCCGCTACCCCTAAAGGAACGAGAAAGAGGAGGGTAGCCGCAAATAAACTTTTTTTTTGTATCCTGGTTTTTAGTTGTTGCCCATCTTGCATGCTTTTGCTCCCTCACATACCCAGACATGCGCTTTAAAACACACTGTTACGCACGCTTTACAAATTAACCGGCAATCAAGGTGTACCCATCACAGCCCCGGTGCATTTTTTTCTGTACCTCTCTACCACCTTTATCTTTCGCTGACTATATGGCTGAAATCACACGGGTACGTGAAAATACTACGATATCGTGGACGTTGGGACGAGTGCGCTTCATCTCCCTGGTGCGCTCAAGTTAGCCCTATAGGGTCGGAGTGACGAGCTCCAGTTTTCTCCAGTTCTTTTTGTTCCCTTATTTTGGATTGCTGCAATGTCGTCTCTTGCACAGCTCGAGGAGCAACTCAATGTCCTTGACGCACTGAATCGAGCAAGTGCAAGAGCGATCGACACGTTTGCCGACACGTCCAGCGCAATTTCGCTCCGATCCTACGAGATAATTCGTGATGTCAAACCGTGGGACATTGCTCAGGAGAACATCGCGCTGACCATCGAGGAAATGTCGAAAGCGGCGCGCTGTTATCATCCACCACCCATTCTTCCCGCGGTCTTGGAGGGGAAAGATCGCAGTCCGGAGGCCGTGGCGAAGTGCATCGACTACCTTGTCTACACGGAGGACTACCTAGCGAGTCACCCACAGAACGACTACGGTACAGAAATCGAGGCAAGGACGGGGGTACAGTTGCAAAAAGTTGTCAGCATCGGTGAGGACTTAGTGAAAGCCTCTTTTATCCAGGCACTACACCGGGGCAACATATCGCAGACAAGTGCCGTTGGGGGCGGCCTTATAGTCCAAGGTGCAGAAGAGGGAGGTGGTGCCCCATGGGTGAACAGCGTTTCAAAGGCACCCGCAACAAATCGACTTATCCGTAATGAAGCCGCGCTCTGCGGTATCGATCAGATCGTCCAACGCCTTGGCGAAAATTTTAACCGAACCGAGATAATTCAAAATGACATCCGGAAACTTTTGGAGGAGAAACTGATCGCTGCGGTGCAGGTGCGCTTTGACGGTGCGTACCGCGATGAAGAGGGTGGAAAGGGTCAGACAACTTCGCGTTCTTCTCTGCTGCCGCTACTGAAGCACTACCAGCGCGGTGACCATCGCCTTCTGCACATTAGTGAATCAGCGCGGGCGCTAGTGACGGAAGTGTGCACTTGCCTTCAACGGTACGTGCTGACACCACTCGAGGAGGACTACTCTGTAGCAGATATTCCGAGCGCCTTGGCTACCACCGTCTTCGACTTAATATATAAGCGGGCCATTCACGCCGTCCAACTTGATACCTCTTTTTTTGCCGACCCAACAAAGGTGTTTGTCGAGTCGGGTGGTCAAGGTATGGGGCTCTTCTTGGCGCCGCGTTACTTCCGCGATTACATTTTTATTGGTCTTGACCTCATGGAAGAATTTTGGAAATGGAAAGAGCTGTCAAAGTCGATTCCAGGCGAAAACGCAGAGTTCATCGACTACGTGGACGACTCTGTTGACAACTTCATCTACCGAACCCGCGATCTGCTGGATGGGTACGTCCATGCCAAGGGTGCGATCGAAAAGGAGTCTTTGAAGGAATACACGCACTCGATGCATCGAACAGACTGGTTTCCATCTGTGGATTGCACCGTGCACGAGTCGGCGACTAACGTGCTCTACTTCCACAAGACACTCCTTTCGTCATACTTCGGCTCCTTGCGCATCATCCTTTACGGAAGTGTCATCAATGCCAACGCTGATTACGAGTCCACTAAGGAAGTAGAGGACTACCTCGTTCGCGGGGTCATGGGGGCTGTAGACGACCTGCGCGTCTTGGCAGAGGCAGCGGCAGAGCTTCAGAAAGACGCCCTCGATAAGCGAAAACACCACTCAAAACCCGATTCTCAACATCTTCTGATCAGTGATGTCGTGTTTTCCGTGGACATTTTTATGATCAACAATTTGTGCTTTCTAGAGGAAAATTACCGACGGGAAATGTGTTTCACAATGCGTCTGGCCGCAGCGGTCCCGCCGGTGATACCGTCAAGTAACAGTCCCAGTGTGCGCAAAAGCGCTGCAGCACAACCACAGCATGAACCGCCTCTTGCCCGTCTTTTCGAAATGCTCAACTTGGAGCGAGTGCACCACGTGGAGGCTTTTGGGGTGAGCTGGGAAGAATGCTTTCCGTCACCTTCAAACTATCCCGACTTGCTCTCAATCGAGCGAGGGTCGCCAAGGGAGCTTCGCAAGGCGCAGCGCATGGCTGTAAAGCGCTGGCATCGACAAGTGAGCAATGCCCTTCTGAAGAAGATTCACAACTGCAAGGCCGAGGCTGTGATGGACACCAGGTCGCGCACAGAGCTGGTTAAAGTTTCCATCGCCGCTGTCCGGGATGGGTTCAAGTTCATGGAGCTACTCCTAAACGGACGCACGTGGTCCTCTCAGCCGAAGAAGTGGATGCCATATACCCCCTTAGAGTGGGAGGAGCATGTTCGACAGGTGTTTTGATATTTCGTAATCGTATATATATATTTTTTTTTCACCCTTTTTTTCTTCCTGCTTTGGAGACTTTGGACACCAGCGTGTCTCCCGGCGCATGTTTCGTCCCCACGGACTCACTCCTTTGAGACAAATGGTACGTGTTACGAGCGTCTCAACTAGGTCACTGGCGTTGCTTATAAGTCCAGTGCAGTCCCTTGGGCGGTGTATAATGCTCCGTATTGTGTTGTGCCGCATAGAGCCCCTAATGGGACTCTGTGTCTGGAAAAAGGGTCTATGTTTCGACCAAGTCGTCTGTTTTTCTTCACTATTTTTCCTTCGTTGTACCTCAAAATCATCATCCTTCAGAGCAGATATGCACCTCTCGTAAGTGACGACCACCCTGACAGCACGACAGGCTCAGATCTACAACGAGAGGCACCAGTCGCGTAATGCTGCTCGCTCCCAGAGAAGACTGCTCACCGGCTACAGTGCTTGCCATGGAAGTCTACACACAAAAAAAAAGACCGCTTTTCTGCGTATTCACCCTTTCTTGAATAGCGCTTCACTTACTAGTTCACCCACACCTCGCAGTCTACCACTTCCTCAGTGTCGCCTTTCTGCTTCGCTGCCATCACGCATGTACACGCCGAGACGTACACCTCTTCTTTGCTTTTCACGAGAATCTGTTATTGCATTGGATCATCAATCCCTTCCCCCCTCCCCCTTCCTATTTTTTTTTGTTTTGTGTGCGTTGGACACCAAAGCGGTCCGTGGTCACCTGCAGGCATGCTGGGTGCGTTGGAAACATTCCCACGCCCTCCTCCGGCATAGTCGACATGTCATTTTGCTGCTTGTCCTCTCACCCAAAACAGCCGTTTCGTTTGCTTTCCCAGATTATACACACTACCCCGCCTCGCTCCAGCTGCACATTGGACGGCACCTTTGCTTGACTGTTAGGCACATGGAGCGTATTCCGACTCACTCTTTCGACGCCTCAGCGAGGCTTCCGGTGCGTCAGAAGGAGGTTAAGTTTGACACGTTATGTGTAAACTCCGACGACCGCTTTCCCGAGGGTGTATTGGTCAAGTCAGAGGAGCGGCGCGGCTTCCGTCCCGCTACCAAGCTGGCCGCGCCGACTGTAATGCGGGCGCGAGGCCGTGCGGGGGGCACCTCAGAAACAGGGTTTACAGAATCTCTTCCTATCCTTCACGAGTTGTCCGGTGAGGATAAGGTTGCTCAGGTAATCCGACCGCGCGGACGCCAGCCTCGCGCTTCTGAGAGCCTTACCGATGCTACCCCTATTGCCCGAGCCAAAGGAAAAAGCAGCATGTCCCGCTCAGTGCACGCAGTGCCGAGCACGATCCCCTCAACAGGGAACTTGTGGGTGGAGGGTAGCTCGGTGCTCAATCAAGACGTGAGCCTTGCCTCGGTGGCTCTTAATCATCTCTCCGATTGCGTTGCCCTAGAGCGCCGCCTCAAAGCGGAGTGGGAGGCGGCTCGTTTGGCGAAGATCCGTGCATTGCGCGCTGTCGTGAAGGTGTATATGCAGTCTCTGATTGATCCAGGGCCATATACGAAGTCAACAAATTTAAATGGAAAGGTGTCGTCGGAAACTCTGGCCGTGGCACGTTTCTCCGTCGTAACGAACACACTAGTCGGCACGGTGCAAAATTTCATGCGTGCTTGTTATTCCCAACGACTATGCGCTGCGCGCTGTGCTGTACTAGGACATCATCTGCCGCCTACCGTGGCACGGGGAGCGAGCGCCGGATTTGCGGTGAACGTGTACTCGAGCGGACCAGACGGTGCGGGGCTGTCAGCGGAGGAGTCTTACTTGTCGCCAAGTCGAAGTACGGGCGATCACCTAGAGGAGGAGGAAGTGAGTCGCATCAAGCAACTCTACTTTGACTATTTCGACTGCGAGGCCATGAGTATTAGCTCCGCGGTGCAGTCAGAGAGCGATACATCCATCTTAGCCTATGGCGCTGCATCAACGTCGCAGCCATCAAGCACCATCCTGAGAGGAGAAACAAGCAGCTTCTCTCACTGCGCCTCAGGTACAATGTGAAGAATCAGCTGTGCGTTTGTCTTCCGAACGTCTGCATGTGCAACCTCTCGCACATATTGGAGCCTTTTTTTTTTCTCACCAACCAGTTTTATTCCCATCAAGTGCGGTTTCAGTCAGGGAGGGCGGATGGGCACGCGGTCATGGATGTTTCTCCTAAAACTTAACATTTCCTTACTGGCCGTCTCCCCCCACTTTGGTGCAGCTGCTGCGCGTGATATCTGTGCCATCGTGACTACTGCACGTATGGTCGAGCGGATGCTTTTTTTTCATATCTGCCCATGTAGCGGGGCTCCTCTCATCCCCTCTCCAAGGAAGGCACCGATTTTATGCTATGTGAGTTTCATGTAGTCCCCTGCTGTAAAACACCTTTTTATTGACCATGGCCAAACAAGCAAAAAAAATCTCTATGTATGTATACTAACACACATGTATGTATGTATGTATATATATATATATATATATATATATATATATATAAATGTGCGTGTGTGTGTGTGTGTATGTTTGTGTGTGTGCCTTTGTGTGCGCGTATATCGAGGGAGGAAGCAAGAGACTTGCATGTAGAGATCCATAGGTATATATTGGAAAGCGGGCATTCGGGTAATGCTGACGCAACTGCGATGGATATGTTTAGAAACTGATTAGCAGACACTCATTGTCGTCGGTATTATACGACCGAGAGCACCTCCTTCCTGTTCTACAGAACAAATCTACTTGATTCTCTAGTCGTGAAGGTTTCGGGGAATAGATACGAATGGCGGCGAAGAAGGGGAGGATTCTCGAGGAGGCAGGGCAGACGCGGATCGGACTCCGTTATTTCGTCGGAGCTGTTTCCACAGCTGAGCGATGGGAGCGAACCAATAAAAAAAACAGCTTTCGTTACGTCTTTTCCAGACAGCTGTGTCGTCTCCCGAGACTTTTCTGACCCACCTCCACGCCTCTTCTCGCCTCCGTCGTGCGCGGCTCACTCTTCTGAGGTGGGGAAAAAAACCTCACTTTCTCGAATTTTTTTTTTCACGTTCTTTTCTTCTGCACTTTTCTGTTTTCTCTCATGGTGCTGGCCCGGGCACGTCTCACGGCGCAGTTTCCAGGTAAAGTGTCGAACTCAATTGAGCATTTTCGGCTTTCAAAGCAAGGGGGTTCAAGCAAGGTTTTTTTTTTTTTGTGGTGGGGGTGGAGGGGGAGGACGAACCCCTTAGTGGCGATGCAAACTGATGGTCGCGAATGGAATCCCGGACGCGCAGACTTTTGGGAGCACTTTTACGATCAGGAAGAGGGGCGTCTTCAAAAAAAAGGAGTTGCGCAACCGAAAGGCGCGCGAAATTGTCGAGCATGGAAGTTTGATGAATCACTACGAGTGGTTTATGGGGTATCCCCTCTATGAGGATGCATTACAGGCGTGTCTGAAAAATACATGCATGGTGTTTTCAGGAGATATCGCTGCCCGTATTCTTCATGTAGGATGCGGGAACAGCGATTTCTGTGATCACGCAGAGGCTTTGTTCTCAGGCTTGCGCTCTGTTCCCTCTTCGTCCTCGCGCGCGTCGGAGGTGCTCAACATTGACATCAACCGGAACATAATCGTACACCTTGCGAATCGATTCCCAGAACGGCTCTACGCAGTGGGGAACTGCTGCAACTTACACGTGACTCGGTCGAATACCCTGCCACTGACCTATGATGCTCCTTGGTACATATGCGGCTCGGACTTGGGACTTTGCACTATACGGCACAGCTCTGTCGACCTTGTGTTCGATAAGGGGACTGCTGATGCCCTTCTGAGTTCCTTCGCGGGAGAGTACAACCCCAATATGGAGGCCTACGTGGGTGAGACTCTCAAGGTGCTTCGTCCCGGTGGTGTTCTGTTCCTCATTTCGATTAACAGTGAGGATGTTCTGAACCCTTACTTTCTCTCCGCCGAGGACGACTTGAAGGCCTTTCAGTTGAGGTACACCAATGTTATTGAGCTAGGTGCCCAGGAGCTTCAGCAACTCCGCGTGGAGACGTTGGGTTCTCGGTACTGCTGCTACGGTTACACTGTCATTAAGTCGACTTCCCCAGAGCATCTGTCATCGCCGTAAAGTTTCCACCAACGGTTTCTACCTGAGAGTCGATCTGGTAATGCAAAGCTATCCGAGAGCCGCAGAGACCCTGTGTGTGTGTGTGTGTGTGTGTGTGTGTTTCTTCAAGTCTTTAAAGCAACGGAAATGATGTGAAGTAGCTGCTACCTGCCTCGGCCATCGCCGCGACTTGCATTCTTTTATTTATCACCCCACCCCCCGAGGGCTCCATTCACCGCAATGCACATCCTCACAGTACCTGATGTGGTTACAATCGCATCTCCCTCTTCCAATATGCTCCCTATTTCCACCCCTTATCATTCCGTTTGATGTTCACCACAGTAACCTGATAGAAAATTCAGACCACTCGTACCTTATTTTTTTTTACTTGCGCAGATCTCTGCGCACCGTCTGCCTCATGTGCGATCATCAACGTGTCGACTCAAAGACAGACTTGTCGTCATCACAGGTGGAGGAGTATGTCCATCCGGCCTCCGCTTGCGTGCTGCGAGCTGCACCGTTTGTCAATTACATACCAATCTTCAACATCACCATCCGTTCGTTCCACCCAAAGCTCGTCTTCGCTATCTGCATGCAGCGCATGTTTGAAAAAGGCGTTGCCAGCGGGCTGATACGACATTCGCTTCAACCAATGTTGACGGGGCGCTATGAGCTTTCAGGTAAACTGTACCAGCGTTACGCCTCCTCCTACTCATTGGGCTGGGCACTGAGCTCACTCATCACTGTGATGGCAGACACAATTGCGGTGTTCGGCTACACAAAGCGCTGGTACTGTGTGCTTTCGGCACTGTGTGGAGCTCTCTTCGCGGTGCTGTACGGGTTACTGCCTGCAGATGAGTCGAGCGCCAAGCCCGCTGCTGTGTTCTTGATTATGACGGCATTGTTCATGAGCAACATTGACGTGTTTGCTGTGGCGCTGTACAGTGAGCATATTCGCCGCCGTCCATCTGCTGGGCCAGCTCTGGTGAGTTGGATGTGGGGCACGGCACTTATCGGACTCATGGTCTCCAGCTTGATTCAGGGTCCCCTTTCTGACAAGGGCATGGCACAGGTCGGTGTGTTTATCGCCGGGGGCATCGTTTTTATGTCAGGACTTCTTTTTTTGTTCAACCTTCTCCAAGAACGGCGAAATAAAGTTGCGCGTTGGGCCGACGCCAAGCTTGAGTTTCTCAAGAAAAGCAACACCCCTGACCACGCGATAAGAGAAAGCTTGTCATCCCCGAAAAGCAGCTTTGATGCAGAGCAGGTCGCGGGTCAAGTAGATGACGACGAGGATGGTGAGAGGGCTGCTTCTTATGAGCAGAAATTCGTGCCACCGCAAGTGAAAACATACCTCGGGGGTGTATTAGAAATAAACCAGGATGTCTTTTTGCAGAACTGGCGGATGGCGTTGTTCTGTCTGATTCTCACACTTGGCGTCATCGGACATGCGATCGTGAACATTATGGGAACAACTTCGAACATTATGTGTTCTTGTATCACTGTCGCGTTGGTGGTGTGCATCAGCTCATATTTCACACTTCCAAGAACGATTGCAAACACGGTTGTGTTCTTCTATTTCAACGCCATTTTATATTTGAACCTTCCCGGTGTGTTGAACACCTTCTACAGGGCTTCCCCGTCATGCGTCCCGGGTGGGCCAAACTTTTCCTACACCTTCTACGATGCAATGACCGGCGTTGTGGGCAACATTGCAAGCATTGCTGGTACGATGATTTTCACTCACCTCTTCCCCAACCGAAGCTATCGTTTTGTCATGAGCCTTTCTGCGGTTCTCCTGCCTGCTGCCTCTATGTTCGATCTGATCATCCTGAAGCGTTGGAACGTCGCCATCGGCATACCTGATCACGCCATGTACGTTTTCGGGGACGCCGTCATCTACGAAGTCTGTGATATGCTCTTGAATATGCCCACAATGATGCTGATGTGCCGTATTGCACCACGCGGCGCTGAGTCGATAGTGTTCGCCATCCTGGCAAGTATCTACCACCTCGGTACCTCTACTTCAACCGCGATCGGCTACTTGCTCATGGACACCATCTGGCCGGTGGTAACCAAGGGTAAGTGTGACTACAGCAACGCACCTTGGCTTGTCATTACTGGGCATATTATTGCCCCCTTATTTATTTTCCCTTTGGCTTATATTTTCCTTCCATCAGCGCGCATCAGCGATAATATTGACCACACAGGTCAAAAAATAACAGTCGCCGAAACCTCAGAACACTGTAGTGAGCCTACACGCGAGCCAGCTGCCGCGACGAAGAAGACGAGCGGCTAACGAGTCGGAACCATTTGTGATTTCTTCGACGGTCAAACACACAGGCCTATAGGCTAAAATGAAAGAATTTTATGGATTTTTTTCACGGCTCCCACCCTCCCCTTACCCTCGCGACTCCTCGTTTCTAACGCATATTTTTCCTCTTACCGTGGGCGCCGTGAACCGTTTTTTCACTTCTTTTCGATCATTTGTACTTACTGTTCATGAAATATATATATATATATATATCTGTGTGTGTGTGTGTGTGTGTGTGTTTCTTTGTTTGTCATGACCGGAAGTTTGCGCGTGTCTATTTCTTTTTGAATTGTCCCTTCGCAACTCCTTCAGTAGGGGATTGGTGCCCTCGTTTCCGGTCTTATCATATATATATATATATATTGACCAGCGGCTGCAGTTGAACAGTTTCTCTTGTGTATTTTTTTTCCTGTCCACCTTTCAAAGGGTTGAGCGAGGAGAGTGATCGACTCTTTCGTCTCTCTATAGATCTCTGTGCCCCACACCTTTCATGAGCGGATTTCTTTGGTAGCCGCTGCAATGTGTGGGTGTCGAGCAGTGTGTTTATGCATGAGCTTTATCGCCTTATTTTTTCAACTCCCTTTTTTTTCCCCTCCCTAACTGTTTTTGCATATGTTTCATGTTTGTCTCCTGCCTCCCTATTTCGAAAGCTCAGAGCACATCCGCAGCTTTCCGCTAAACTATGAGAAAGCTGGTGTCCAATGCCGAGGCTCTCGGGGTAGCAGATCCAGGACGTAAACACTAGTAATGTGTCTCACACGCCTTTCGCTTATTTAGAGGGGGGGTTTAACGCGGCAAAGGAAAAAAAAACCTGTATATGTATTGTTTCTAAAAAGAATAATACACATGCAATAACTCTAATATTGAAAAAAAAAACGTGACTGCTTCTAAGGGAGGCGGGCGAGTGCGTGTGTGTATGTGTGTGTGTTTGCTGATGTAGGTAATGGTGGCATCAATAGCTGACGTTTGTATTGTGGTGTTTTCGTGACAAGCATTAGGAGAAACGCATCTGCTCCACACTCGTCGAGCACGTCTTTTTGTGCTTTGCATATGCATCTGGTCAAAAAAAAAATGAATTGCCCCCGGTGCTTTCCGTCTGCCTGCCTTCGGGAAGGAGAACAGCAGAAGGGCAAACCAAGTCACTGAAACGGGGAAAAAATTCAGTTCTTTGAAATTAAGGATGGAACAAAAGCACCTTTCATCTTTTTTTTTTTTTATTTGGAGATATTCTTAAGTAACACTGTTCTGATTTTCTGCGCGCGTGTTTTTGATAATGCCTTCGGAGAATTTGTCTTTTGTCCTCCAACTCGTCTCATCCAACAGGGGCGTAAAAGAGCAAAGGAATTTGGTGCGAAGTGGCACGTATCGCGTGTCGTTATGGAAAATAGATTTTGTATGCTCTTGTTAGTACGAAAGGGGGGGGGAGAACAAGATGCTTCTTATTTTTTTTTTTACCGAACAATTCTTCGCTCTGGGATTTAACACTTCGTGGCACAATATCTATATCCACTGTTCTTCTAGTCCATCGCCTTTTATGTCCTGTTGAGGAGGTTCACCGAATCGATAGGGGTGTGCGCCACCGATGGCCTTGTGGCTATGTGGGTGGCGGAGGCTCGGAAAACGTTTGAGTGGACCATATGGCGCTTTACGCGGGAGTTCAACATGCCGATTTTTTTCTTGCCTGAGATCGGTTGATGCTACCGCAAGCTATCATAAATGATGTTCCTGGTAGAAAGTTACGTGAAGGTAGAAGTCTTTTGCCTCCCATACTGTCTTGATGTTATTATGTTCGTGAATCTTTACGACGCTGCTCTGCTCTTGTCCTTTGCGTGTTGTTCGTGCCCCTGCTTATTCTTCTCTGGTCCCTTCTTTGCCTCCACACACACGCACACATATTTTGAAAGTACACTCAGGGGTTCTGTGAGCATTGAGGTGATTGTGAGTGTTCACATCGGGGCGATGGCACCCCGTGTCGCCTTTCAGTTCTTGTCAACTGATTTTCTCGGCAAATTCATATAGCCCACCCTCCGTTGACTGACGGAGTTGTTGAAATATATTTTTTTGGGGGTGGGTGGGGGATTCTCTGCTGGTCCAGCAGACACCTAGCAATAGGTCTCATCTGTTTTATGACACTCACTCCTGAGCACACCCTAGTTTGAAAGGGTAGCAGCTAAAGACTACAGCAGCATGTAGGAGGTAAAGATGCTGGAAAGCAGTGGATCGGTATCACCGAAAATGCAGGGAGAAGCAGAGGTGACAGCGTATCACCCAGTCTACATCTATCACAAATATTTACCTCATGTGATAAGAGGTATCCCGGGTGTGCAGGATTCCATGCGGGGGTTCTGGTCCCTCACCTTTACCTTTAGTAATACGATTCTCTTACTGTGTTCTCTAGGAGTCTTCCGATCGTGTCTGTCAAGGACCATGCGCGAGTCTTTCTATTCCTCTCGATAGAGCTGAATTTGAGAGGCCCTTGTGGATGGGGAGGGGGCGTCAGGCGCCGAAAGGCAGCCTCTGTCCATGTCCCAACAATCGATGAGCTCCTTAAACACTACGTCTGCTCCTTTTCCTGGCAACATTGCGTCTTTAGGGCACACAGCCCCTCTACCCGTACATGCCTACCCAAAGGTGTGCAAGATACATTTGCCTGTGTTTTGGCGCTGTATTCCATTCGGCCATCATGGATAAGCGAGAGTACTCGCATGTTTTTTTTTTTGGGGGGGGGGGCTCTTCTCAACAGCTCAGCTCTTGACAAAAAACGCACACATGGGTGCATACAATGCTCATCGGCTGTATCTACGTCCTTCCGGTCAGCTGTTTAGATTGGTTTACCTAGCTCTGGTGTTTTGATTGGATAGGTGTCACGTGTGTTGCATTCCTCCGTGATGCTTTTCTTCAGAACAACCTCGTTCAAAGGGCGTGTGACCAGCACTCAGCTTCTGTATGCATCGGATATGTTGCTCCCTTGTAGCCTTCTCCAAACATCTCTCCTGGGATCTGTTTCATGTGAAATGTGCAAAGGTCAACTTCCCGACCCTGACACGGTGGTTTCGGATGAGATGGGTGAGGTTCAGACATTGGTCGCCGATTGTGGTCGACAGACAAGTGATGATCAAGTTCTTTTTCCGAGAGAGCACGTAGAGGAGGGAAACCTAAACTTGAGCACCGCTTACACGTACATGGTCAAATGTTTGGCCCTTAAGAGTGCCTACACATTGGGCATGAAGAAGGGCGACGTCCGTCGAGAATTTAGTGAGTGCGAAGAGCTGCGTCTTGATTTCCGCATCTCCACCCAGAGGGTTTGTGACAGGCCGTGTGATGCGCCGGAATGTTCTGCACCTGGAGCATCGCCCCGGCGGCTGTCGTATTAGGTTCCCTTCTGCCTCCGCCCAACATGCCGCTGGCCATCCTGAAGCCTGCCATATTTGAACACCTCAATAACGTCTTCTAACAGCCCACAGGTGCGGCCAGTTTTTGCTCTTTATTACTTACATGCGGTTTCCGAAAGGAATGCACCGCAACTGCATGGTGGTAGTGTAATGAGCGTTGTAGCACCGGCCGTAGGCTAGATATATATATATATATATATATATATATATATTGTAAATCACAATCTATCTTCCATCCTGTTTGTTACCTCTAGGATTACCGCCACTGCGTTCGTTATAATTTATATCAGCGCAGAGTGCTAGTGCGTGCCCCAGAGATTTCCGTGGCATGCTACCAGCACCTTTGTGGACTCGATGGCATTGGGAAAGGTTCACCCGAATTAAAATTTGCAGATGCTGCTGCTCGTATCACACGCGGCCGAGCGCAGCTCGGTGACGTTCTTATTTC
Source organism: Endotrypanum monterogeii (assembly GCA_000333855.2). Classification (NCBI taxonomy): domain Eukaryota; phylum Euglenozoa; class Kinetoplastea; order Trypanosomatida; family Trypanosomatidae; genus Endotrypanum; species Endotrypanum monterogeii. The sequence goes on from CM007319.1 coordinate 1,875,590, forward strand.
TTCATATTTTAATGCCGCATTTTCGTGCATGCTTCACTTGGTATGCGATGTCTGTTTCGGGTGCTTTTTTTCGAGGGTCATTGAGTTCTATTTCACCCTTTAACTTCTCCACTTTCTTATATGAGGGGGAGTTTTCCCTATCGTTCCTCTTTTCGGCGTCTGATGACAGGGCATCGGGACGGCATCAACACGGATAAGTGACGCTTTTTTTTTTTCAGCTTTCGCCACAGTTCTGTGTGGATCCCGGAGTTACCGGTATGGCGCGTATCTGTATACACTCAACATCGCTTAGTTCACACCATCCAAGACATTCTCCCCCACTTCTACCCTGTTCCTTACCGACTTTTGTTTCTTGCTTGCCTTTGGTGCTCTATTTCTCGCCTTCCGAGAAACCATCTGCAGAACTTCCTGAACTACTGTCGCAGTTCTTGTCGTCTTTCTCCTCACGCCTCTCCTAGACCTTAAAGATATATATATATATATATATATATATATATATATACATATATATTGTATCATTTGTATCAGCCCCTCGAGTGCCATCAAAGAAAAAAGGCAAAACAAAATTAAAGGCAGTATGCACGCTAGCCTAAAAAAATCTCAAGACGAAATTAAGACGATGAACATCCCTCTTCTCGCCGCCACATACGGGCAGACGCTCAGATACGTAGCAAGAGAGGTCCACAAAACCACCCAAGTGAAAACCGAAAAGATACCTTGCAAGACGGAGTGCAGAACCTATAAATAAATAAAAATACAAACACAATTAGTATTATCCTTTTTCTCCCTCCTTTCTCTGCGAGCCTATGCGAACAGCGTCACCTCAAACACATACCCACGCACCCTTCCTCGGTGAGGATGGATAGATGAATACGTCTGTTAAGTCCCGGAATGGCAAACACACAAGGAAACGCGGGGAAAAAAGATAATGATAGAAATTGGACTCCCCCGGCATGAAGGGACAAAAGCCAAGGCACGACAAGATGCTCCCAAAGAAGGGTAATGTAGAAGTGCGCTCGAGTCCGTAGCAATCCGTTCCCCTGTGTAGATGAAATCCACAAAGGGGGGGAGGAAGAAACAAAGGAGGGCAACAGACTGGGGAAGGGGGGGGATGATGAGCATCGACGCAGATATCTATGGAGGACACTCCGTTCTCGTTTGCAGGATCGTGGTGGCCTGGAACACTGGAAGGCAATGCTTTCATGCAGTGTTGCCGTTAGGCTCACTGCATAGAACTGTTGATAACCCCAACGTCCATGTTGTGAACTTGAAAGTCTGTGGAAACTTGGTGCCTCATCGCCTCCTGCCGGCTTTGGATTTTACTTGACTTGATGGCACAGGAAGTGCAAACAGCAATATGTCCCGAGAGACACCAGTAGGCGACATCGTTTGGTGAGATTATCCACTGACACTTGGCGCAGCAGCCCTGCTCCGGGTATTGAGAGAGGAGTAGCATCTGCCCACAGCTGCAGTGTTCAGATGGAAGGGCTGACTGGAGCGTAACAGTCGTAGGCTTCACTATCGACGAGCTCAAATCCTTGCCCAACATACACGGTGACACCATGTTCACCTGGGAACCCCGGCACTCAGTTTGCGAGCGCGAAGCGGAAATCATCATTTGATTTGCAACTTCGATGTTCGCAATGCTACTGTTGCTCATTTGCATCGCGTAGACAGAGCTCGGAGAGGGAGCCAGACCACCGGGAACGATGGTGCTCGGCGGTGCACCCGTTTGCATATTGGCGGAACCGAAAAACTGTGATAGAGTATTCATGTTCGGCGCCATAACGTAGCTGGACGGTCCAAAGGAAGACGTCGAATGAAGTGACGAGACGTCCATGTAGGCGCCTCTGGGAGCTCCAGAAGCAGCAGAAACATGTTGCTGGAGGAATACTGGATGCGGAAGCATGTGTGCCAAGTTGGGCCGCATTGGATTCATCAGCCCCCCCTGTAGTCCATTGAACGCTATGCCTGGGTTTGAGTTGACATTAGATTTGTGTCCCGAGTGGCGTAGCTTAGACTGGGGGGTGAGTTTTTCTAGAACCAATGCCGCCTTTGGTACCCCTCGCAGCTGCTCGCGTGGCATCTGCTGGATGAATGAAGGTAACTGGGCGGCTCGGCTAGGTTCAACAACCCATACACAATTGATATCGCACAGGACACGCTTGGTGAATTCCAGGATGGCCGCGAGGGCGCTGGCGTTAATCATAACAAATGCACACGTTCGGTCGCGATTGTGGCACTTGACGTCACGCACCTGGACAACTTTACCCCGCTCACGACCGATGGCCCTCAACAGAGCCTCGATGTCATCCTCGGTGTAGCTGCTGGGCAGCTGACCTACAAAAATACCAGCGGACTCCTCACTTTCAATGTGCGGTGGCACCGGCCTCTGCTTCGACGCGTCGCGGAAGGACAGCGCGCGTGCGCAAAGCGGCGGATTGCAGATGTTTGAGTACACATTCGGAGATGAAAAGCTCTGGGATATGTTCTGCGGGGATGACACCTGACTGGAAAAATGCACCAGGCTTATCGTGTTGACGTTTCCCGCTGTGTGATCTAGGCCAGAGTCGCGCGTGGACACAGGCGACTTCGACGAAAGTGGTGCCGGCAAACCGGCGATGAGGTGATTGCTAGAGTCCAGTGAAAAGGTGCTGAGTGCTGCGACGTCCAGCTTTGGCAAGGTGTTGTCTTGCGCACCCGTGGGCATTAACATTCCATTTTTCTGTTGCTGTTGGAAACTCTCATTTGCGAGCGGTGGCTTTGACAGCCCAGTGGACACGGCGACGCCGTCGTCGTCGTCGTCGATATCCAGTAAGAAGTCAAGCGGATTGAACGCACTCATGTGGAGCTCACCGGTAACGTCGTCCATGTTTTTCATCGATACAATAAATGTGCGGCCGGCGAAATACTTTGTCGTCACCTGGAGTGCTGGGTGATACAATCCCTTTGTTACCTTTTCTTCGATCTTACTTGATGCTGCAGATGTTTGCGTACGTGTGATCGATGACAAAACTGGGTGACAGCTACAACAAGAATATCAAAAAAAAAATGAATGAAAGCTACGGAGCAAAGGGATCAAAAAAAAAAAACAATAATAATAAAATGTTGCAGGCAATTGTGGTTTTCACTTTTTTCAGACAAAAAAAAAGTCGAAAATTGTTTGGAAAGAAGCGAAATGCACACCAAACGCAGTAAATAGCACACGGTTTTGAAGTAGCAGCTCGACTACATATACATATACAACATATATATATATATAT
>CM007319.1:1900222-1927250 GCA_000333855.2 Endotrypanum monterogeii
ACGGGAGTCAGTAAACTACTTTTTGTGCGTGTTGACCCATACTCTGTCTGTACGGACCTAAGGCGGAGTGTACGGTACACGCAGATATATATATATATATATATATATATATATATTTCGTGAGTTCCCGATTGTATGTTATGCCTTTCTCCTCTCTCAGCCGGACTCTTTTTTTCCCTTTTTCGTTTGCTTGTGTTTTGTATGTGTGGCGGAAGACTTCGTTGGGATTCCACTGCGTCATACCCAACGCATTGGCAATCATTTCGAGGCTCTCTGTGGCTGATAAAGCAATCACCTTCAATTTTCACTTCACTTCGCAACCCCCCACCCCCACCTGCGTGCGACACACATCTGTGATCTTTTCACCAGAATATGCATGCTATATGTGTTTTTCTTTGGCTGTGACTAAACCAGCATTACAGAAAGACACAGTTCTTCAATTTATTTTAATTTTTTTTTTTTTTTGGCTCCCTATCTCTCCTACTCACACATCTTTTTTATGTATTTGTCACCTCTGCGGATCCCCTGCCTCGCCTCACTCCTCGGTATGTGACGAACGGTTTTCTGCTCGTCGAGCCCATATATGATTACCGAGTACCAAAAAACAATGACTACAACTGCGCTGGTATCTTGGCTCTCGGCACGGGCTCGTCTCTGTGCTACCGTGCCGATCCTTTGTTGCCTGCGCTTCACTGTGCAATGTCGTCCCGAGGCGGCGTCACGATAGGGTGATCGAGAAGTGGTAGAGCGACTCCCCCCCCTCCCGCCCTCGGTGCTACGTGGAAAGATTTCCGATGAAGGACGACCCTCCGTTGGATGGGGTGCTCCACACCTTCCCGCGAGGCACCTACTAGCCTTTTGCTACACTCTCCGCTCTCTCTTTCTATATTTCTCCCGCACCGCTGCGCGGACGGCAGTGAGTGACTCGTCCTTGGGGACTTGTCGGTCACTTGTCTCTTTTTTTTTTTCATGACACACTCACCTCAAATGTTTTAGTTCGTTGAATTTTGACTGTGTCTAGAGTTCAGTGGCTCAACCGATTCTTTGAATACAGCTGAGATATATGTGGGCACGGTTCACCCGTCGGGAAGCACGTAAACATCAGTGCTTATAGCTGGTCTTTCTCCCGACTGCATATCATTTTCAGCTGGACCTCAGTTGTCCATCTTGACCTCTGGTCTACGTGTGGATGTAGTCGATCGTTTTCCCGCGACCATAACAGGAGGTTGTGCGCTTGCAGCGTACACTTCTTCAATACCCTTGAACGTTACCCCAAATACCATTCTTACTCTTGCTGATTCACGGCCAGTGTAACGGCGTGCGAGAACACCGTAATTTGATAAAGAGAGAATACATACAACAGCTTCTCCTCTCGTTGCTGTCTTCTTTCACCTGCAGCTGTATTATTTCACAGCTAAAAAAGCTACTTCTTCTGGAAAACACCAAGGGGTTGTTGATGCACCTCGCAAGGTCAGCGTTATGCGGCTTCGTTTCGAGGCTCTTACTGCCTAATTCCACCCCTCCTCCTAGTGGTGTGCTTTAACGGAACCACACGAATGTTAATCCTACTCCTCCGAAGAAAATGTGGAGGGGGAGTACAGATATGGTAAAAACAAAAGGTGGGCCTAGGACGGCTCCCTCGACACTACCCCTTTCCCAGATTTGTCGACATTGTCGCATTTTTTTTTACACGTAACATGTTAAACGTGAAAATAGTAGAGGCGGTGTTCTATGCTGCATTAGGGCCAGTGCACATACACGCGCCCGCCAAACTATTTCGCCTCTCGCCCTCACCATACCAGTCCTGAAAAGTGCAGGTCGGTAAGAGCCACGGGCGAGTCTATCTTCGTGAGCTGAACACCACTTGCAGCGCTTGGAGGTATGATCCCGATACCGTAGCAACGGCGGGACACCCACAGGCGGCTAGCGAGGCGCACCCCTCAGTCGCTCCACCGGCGAGCCCTTTTTTTTTTATAGATCCTCGAGTGTTGTCTTCACTCATGCTCGCGGCACCTCATTGCCCCACATTCCCTGCCTACTGCGCGTAGGGGATAATTAGCTTGCGAGGGTGCTGGCACTTATGATAAATCCGCACCTATGTATTATGGGCTTCACTGCATGTCGATTGTCCCTGTTCATTGACAGGAAAAGAATGAATATTTGACGTGTGCGTCCATGTGTCTTCACGTCCTTTAGCTCGTCCAGTAGACGTGTGTAAGTGTCCTGTGGTCGATCTTTGGTTTCCCGTTGAGCGCAAAGACAGCTGTTCAGTCACGGGAGCAGAAACTCTTTTTGTGCGTGTTGACCCATACTGCTTCAGTTGTGGTGCTGCAAGCATTCAACTTAATGGAGATCCTTACCGACTCCGTTGGTATTCTGCGGTGCTGCATCAGCATGTTCAAGCTCGCTGTGTGACGTTGTTGAGACGAAAACGAGAAAAAAGTGGGGGGGAGAAAGCGAAGGTACACAGGGACGATTCTGTCGCCACTATCTATCCGAGCTAAGGGGGGACCTTCACCGGGGCTCTGTCACGTTTCCTGTGGTATTATTCGGGGACAGCCGACAAGGTGGAGTGGGTGCGTGTGTGCACTTTTTCGGGGGATACTCAAACATACCCCCAAAAGGCCGCAAAGTGGAGAGCTGGCGAGATCGTTCGAGGTTCTCAGCAGCTGTAGTCGGGGTGGTGTCCATGTGAGACGGTGGTGACTCAAGTCAAATACACTCGCATTTCCAGTTAGCAAGCGAGGCCATTGTATTTTAGACTGTGTGTTTGTGCGTCGCGGCGCTGGGTGTCGGACTGTGTTATTACGGCTCTAGTTCTGCATCTTCGCACTACACGCTTACCCTTGACCTCTCCCCTCCACTGCAGTGCGATCTAAACTTTGATACATAGTGAAAAGAGGCTGAAGCCGCATAATCGACCCTTCCCCTCCTCTCGCGGGCTTAACAGGGAGGCAAAGAACGGGAAAGAGATTGAGGGCCCTTTGGAGAAGTGGGTATAAATAGGGAAATTTTCCATCATTTGTGAAAGTGATTTTATCCCCAGCTCTTCTCCTGTTTTCGCTTGTCGAAAAAAATTATCTACGCGACATGGGCTTCTCCACCATCGTTTTTTCTTCGTACTTGTTGGTGATGGTCAGTGGCCTACGAGGTGCAAATCGATTAGAGGACTGTCATAAGGGCCACATAGTTGAACGTCAGAAAAAACATTTTCCACACGTTTTGTCGAAGAAATTTACACGACACTGATCCCTCTACTTTTTGTTTCTTTTGTTTTTTTTCCATCATGAGAACCGCGTTCCAAAGAAGTGTCTGCATCGCACTTCTGCGTACTACAAATCTGCGTATGTTCTCTAATCACTCCTATTTTTTTTTGTTTACAACGAATGACTCGATCAAAAAAAAAAATGTGTGAACCACTCACGCTTTTCCCCAGATGAGCACTGTAAACTGTCTCTGATTTTCCTTCTCTCCCGGTAGATTTGGATGCGGATTTCTGTTTTCTTTTCTCTTAGGTGTTTGTGTGTGTTGAGTGCTCCCACACCGCGTGTATCCCGTCTTGAGTAAAATCCCCTTTGCAATGGCAGTCGTGCATTTACCGCGGAGGGGCAATTTTTTTTTTTCTTCTCCTGTAGGCTTTTGACCATATCCCTATCATATAAAGATCTACGTACGTGAGTGCACTCGTGTGCGCAAATGAATGTCGGCGTTGTGCTGTGGGATGTGTAAAGAGAGGGAGAAGACACACACCTTCGAATAGAAATGGAGTCACCTGCTCGCTCCATCACCCACGGCTTAACCCCCAGAGGGCAAACACACACACACACACACACACACACACGCACTTGCGTATCTGCACACTTCGTGACCAGAGGTGGTCAACAGTGACCATTCTGCAGACTCTGGCGATTGCACTCGGCTTTGTTTTGATCCACTTGCTGCGGCCCCACCGGGGGTATTCTCTTGCGGGTTGTAAAGCGGAGGCGAGGTCGTGGGTGCTGATGGCGCGACACCTTCAACAGAACCTCCAAAGTCCCTTTAACTCTGTTTCCCTACCCCGAGCTGCTTGCTGTCCTGAAAAAAAACCATGCGCTAATTTTTTGACTTGTGTTTCTTCGCCTCTTTTTTTTTCCCCCGAGTAGCTGGCCCCCGCGGTAGTAACTCAGCAAGTAGAAAGTACAGTGACATCAAATCTTCCCTAGCCGCAATGCGTGCGACTTGCCGACACTGCAACGTCTTCGATCCCGCATTCATGCGCAAGGTCAAGCGCACTCTCAGTGCCTACAAAAACTCGATGGAGTCGTCTTGTAAAAAGTCTATTTCCCGTGAGGCCTTTGTAGACATTGACGAAAAAGGTGCAGCGTGGTATCTTGGTCACATGCAATCTGCGGTGAACACGCTTGCTGGAAAAGTCAAAGATGCAGACTTTGTTCTCGAGATACGCGACGCACGGCTTCCTTTCACAACCGAGAACCCGAATATTCGTAAGCTCACCGCCGGCAAGCCGCGTCTTATCATCTTCAACAAGGCTGAACTCTCAAATGAGGACAGCAATCGTGCGATTCAGGAGTATTACGAACGACACGGTGCCTTTGCACTCTTCACGAGCGCACAGCGTTGCTGGAAAGATGTTGTGGAGGCAATGCAACGATTCACTACGCACATATTGCCGCCTTTGCCATATAAAACAGTGGCCCATGTGGGTCTTGTTGTGGGGATGCCAAACGTTGGAAAGTCAACTTTGATCAACTCCCTTCGCCTCGCACATGAGTATCAGTTTCACCGTGAGGATTTCCGTCGTTCTCGGACACCGGAGACGGTGTCAATCACGCCAGGAACCACGAGGGGTATGAAACTAGTTCCTCTATCTAAAGATCCGCCAGTCGTTCTTTACGATACGCCAGGCCTCACACTACCCGGCTGTTTTACGAAAGAATCGGGGTTGAAGTTAGCGGCGTGCGGCATTATCCCCACTAACGATGTGTCGCTACCCCAGGGTATGGTGGCACGCTACATCTACGACATTCTTGTTGCCTCTGGCTCATCGGAGCACATGGCTGAATGTCTTCATCTCCCGCGGGTGCCTATAAGTTTCGATGATTGCATCGCTATGATTTGCGAACGCAGCGGGACGAGTGGGCAAACTGAAATGGGCAACCTCGATCCCCCTCGCGCACATCGATTTTTTGTACATGACTTCACCATAGGTAATCTCGGAAAAATAACACTTGACGTTCTTCCGCGGCGTGTACTATGCAACCCTCAGTCCTCGAGTCCGCTTTTGGGGACGGGAAGCAACGCCACCGCTGGCGGGAATGAGCAGACACCAGAAACCGATAATGACGGGTATGTGTGGACGCATCATGTAGAAACGAGCGATGTGGTTGACCGCCATCCCGACCACATGCGCGAAGTTTTGGATTTGCTGAAGGGCTCTCTGCATCACGATGGCTACCGCACCCGACGTGAGGGATCGTCTGCTACGCGTGTAGAAAGGCTGTCTGACTGCACTGTTATTAGCAGAAAGAAGGGACCTATTAGTCGAGCCACAGGGTTCGATGAACAGCTGAAGCGCCACACCCGACTGTCGCCAGGGAGGTGAAAGAAAAAAAAAAAGCGCCTCACTACGATACGACCTCCCCAGAACCCTGACCTTGTCTGGATCAAGGCATCTTCTTGTCATTTGCATCTTTCCACGGCATCTCGGGTGTCGTGCAGTTCGTCAAGGCCGTTTTGTTTTTCTTTGTAAATTTTCTGTCACTGTCTGCCACGCTCTCTCTGAGGTGTAGCGAAGGTGACGGTAAAAGGGCAAATGTAAGCAACATCAAATTGTTCCGTCGCTGCGTTAGCGGTTCACACCGGTATTCAGCATTACCGCCCGGTGAAGACAACCACAAAAGGAGACGTGTTACCACTATTGCCACTTTCTACACACACGCGCGCGCGCGCATACAAACAGACAAACACATAATTGTACCAAAGAAATTGACGAGGAAGTGTTGGGATGGGATGTGCTATTTGATTGGAAATTCCGATGTCTCCCATTCACAAGAAAACGCCAACATGATCAGATGACGTGATGGAATCGATTCTCAGCATCTTGGCGTCTTGGCCAACCTGACACTGTTTTCATTTTTTTTTTTTTAGTGTCCTCCCTGATTTCCACGCCTCATTTTGTTAAGGTGTCCGGTACGCTTACGCAGAGATGGATACTTTGTCTTTTCAGTTGTGCAGTCAACATTACCACTACTAGCGCTGCCCATTGTGACTCCAACTTTTTTGTTCAGAATTCGTTTGTTTTTCCTCTTCTTACGATACGGCGAACCGAGCAGTGTATACTCTCAGAAAGGGCATGTGCATGCGACAGTTTCTTTGACACGTGTCTATGTCGATGTCTGCCTCGCTGTGATGCCCAGCGCCCCCACCGTCGACTGCGATGACTTGCGCCGCACTCGCCAGTACCTGGCCGAGGTTATTGACGAGTGCGTCTTCGTTGAGCGTCAACGCGAACTGACGGAGCGTCGACTGTCCTCTCAACTGAGCACGCACAAAAACCTCATTGATGAGCTCGTGTCGGCTCTTCGCCACGTCTGCCGATACACTTCCGTTATGGAGGACGCAATTCTACCCACCTTGCTTGATAGCTCGAGGGCCTCGGCGGCGGCGCGTCTGCGACTCATTGGATTACGGGGCGGTATTCGTGACGTGCTGATGTCCCTAAGCGGGGTTATCGGTGGTGATAAAGAAGTCAATGTGCTTTTCCCTTCCGAACCACAGATCTCGAGCTGTGCTAGGACAGCAGGTGCCTCCGCCATGTTGGCCGATAATGCCGTCGAGGCCGGCGGAGAAGTGTTGGAGAGACTGTTTGCACGCGAGGCAATCCTCGTTGACGCATTAGCCATGGCCACTGCTAGGCTCAAGGTGACATCAGCGGTCTTTCCCACCGGAAATAGTGATTCGGAAGGTCTGCATCCGGATCCCGACGAGCTTGGGCGACGGTTCCAACGCAGTAATTCTGTCTCGCTCGAGAGTGCAACCCAAATTTCTGCGTCGGCTACGCCGATGGCCGCTGTACAGACGCCACACGTCGTAGCGACTTCTGGCACACGCTTCAACGAAGCCCGTGCAATGGCCTACGAGAAAACAATCCAGGCACTCAACATCGAGCTTGCTCTTCTGCAAGAGAATTATGCCGCACTGTCCCGTGCGAGTGCGCGTGAGTTGGACACGCTCAAGCAGAAAATTGACGATAATGAGTGCAAGCACAAAAACCATATAGCTGAATGTGACGCAGTGCTCGGAAGGATCTCTCTGGAACTCGAGCAGCTAATACACGAAAATGCGCAGCTGAAACACAAGTTGCTTGCAGCAACAGATGTTGAGTGAGTGTGGTAGTGCATTCGTGGCTCGTATACAAGGCAACCGACTTTGGCTTGTGCCCCCCTCCCCCCGAAAAAAAAAAATCTGTCTTATCGCACACACACGTGCACGGCTGCATGTCAATATATCAAAGAGGTAAACATTTAAGTTTAGGGAGCGGAACTATCAGAACGATACTGGGAGAACTCTTGAAACCAACATGACTGTCAGTTGTACAAGTACTTGATGTAGTTTTTCATATTGTTATATCCGATTGGCGACGAGTGATATAAACTATTCACTGCGTTCGGGAGTGTGTGCATCTATGCATCCGCACAAACTGCTTCACATGCTTCCCCTCAAAGACTTCCTCGACTCTTCCTGAGGCATGCTCTCTAAAACTATCCATCGCGAGCTTGCCAACACTCGAAATCCACTCTATCATCATTTAAAACTCTATTGCAAAATGCATACCCCTCTTGGATTTTGCTTCTATTCTTTTGTTCCCTAATGATGCGGATGTCTTGGTACACCATGACTCCATACGTTTCGTCTCACTTCTCCACACGATGGCGGACAATTTCTTCTTTTCGCTTCAGTATCTCATTTTTCTCATATTCGACTGTGGTGATGTCCTTGCAGGAGCAGCCTCGATGGACGCGACTGCCTATCCGGACCCGCCCGCACCGGAATCCGCTTGCTGAGAATGATGATGAGCGGCCAGAGTCCCCAGCACACTTCGCGGAGCGTTTCTCAGAGTTCTTTCCCGGTATGGTTGACCCTGTAGTCGAGTTTGTTGATGTAGGATGCGCCTTTGGTGGCATGCTCTTCTCCTTAGCGGAGGTGTTCCCCACGACGTGCATGATGGGGCTCGAGATTCGCTCAAAAGTGGTTAGCTTTGCACAGCAGAAAGCGCGGGCTCTGCGGCAGGAGAATGCAGCGTCACCCATGCATCATTTTCGGAATATCTGGTTCGAGCAAATGAACGTGATGAAGTTCGGTTCGAATTGCTTTGCAAAGGGCCAGCTGTCCCGTCTTTTCTTCTGCTACCCTGACCCACACTGGAAGCGGAAAAACATCCGCCGACGAATCATCTCACCGGGTTTAGTTCAAGAATACGCGTACTGGCTGCGCCACGGCGGCCTCCTGTACACCGTTTCGGATGTCGCAGAGCTCGAGGAATGGATGGTACAATGTCTCGACGACTCCCCGCTGTTCCGCCGTTTGCTGGAGGATGAGCTGAGCACTCCTGAGCATAAGCAGGTGCTCGAAATTGTGACGGGTGCCAGTGAAGACGCCCAGCGTACAGCGCGGAAGGGCCTGCAGAAGCACTTTGCCGTTCACATGCGCATCTAAATCACGACCAGTACAAGCGGTGACGAGGCTGTGCCGTAATTAGCAGGTTTTGTTAAGATACAGTATCTTATCAGCGAGTAACAAAAAGCTTGAGATCTGATATTTCATTCCGGCGGCAGCCGTTCCAAAGGGCAGCGCAGGATCTGCGTGCTGACCCTATTAGTACACCAGCTTCCGAGAGCGCGTGGTGCTGGTGAGATATGTTACTGAAATCCCATGCACAGGAAGAAATCGGTGGGCTCTAAGAAGGAGGAGGAATGGAGTAGAAAAGAATGCCACCAATCTCTCTCTATTCCTGTTTCCTTGACAACTATCTTATGCGTGCCCTTCGTCTTCCATGGAGTGTCATCTTTTCTTCTTCTTTTCGCTTGGGCAGAAGCACACACACACATACGATTTCTTTCCAACATCTTGGCTACCCATCGTCTTCCTATATTCTCAGCGTTTTCGGTGAGCGTCGCCTTCTCGCTTTCCCTGGTTATTGTATAAGAAAATGAAGAGGTCTTTTCACCCCCTCCCGCCTTCGGCAATCCTTGTCTTTAGAATAACGCCTCCACGAGCTGGAACCTAGATAATATATATATATATATATATATATATATACTGCTCCGCTGCATTACTCACGCTGTGAGTGCCGCTACTTCTCTGGTGTCTATCTACAGTCGTCGCCCGCTAATCTTTTTGTCATATCGTCAGGAGTCGCCCTTCACATCCCGTTTTTCGGGGGCTGAGCCACCCACCCCTTCTTTATCGACACCTTCTACGCATGAGGCGAAAGGTCGGAGGGGGGAGGGGCATATCTACTACCTTCAGGTTTCGAAGGACAGCAAGCAGCGCTCCACTCAACACAAAGGCCAGCACCATACTACCCCAAAGCTTCATTATTAGAATCGGTGTTGCTGCCAGCGCGCAGTGAGTTATATATATATATATATATATGCGTCGATGAGACTCTCCTTGGCGCCATCTTCTCCATTTCTATTACTGTGCTGGTATCTTGGCTCTCGGCACGGGCTCGTCTCTGTGCTACCGTGGCGATCCGTTGTTGCCTGCGCTTCACTGTGCAATGTCGTCCCGAGGCGGCGTCACGATAGGGTGATCGAGAAGTGGTAGAGCGATCCCCCCCCCCCTCCCGCCCTCGGAGCTACGTGGAAAGATTTCCGATGAAGGACGACCCTCCGTTGGACGGGGTGCTCCACACCTTCCCGCGAGGCACCTACTAGCCTTTTGCTACACTCTCCGCTCTCTCTATATTTCTCCCGCACCGCTGCGCGGACGGCAGTGAGTGACTCGTCCTTGGGGACTTGTCGGTCACTTGTCTCTTTTTTTTTTCATGACACACTCGCCTCAAATGTTTTAGTTCGTTGAATTTTGACTGTGTCTAGAGTTCAGTGGCTCAACCGATTCTTTGAATACAGCTGAGATATATGTGGGCACGGTTCACCCGTCGGGAAGCACGTAAACATCAGTGCTTATAGCTGGTCTTTCTCCCGACTGCATATCATTTTCAGCTGGACCTCAGTTGTCCATCTTGACCTCTGGTCTACCTGTATGTATGTCCCCCAAACCAGGAATTCTTACTTTTCCACTTTTCACGTATGTGCTTTGTTTACCTAGTTGAGGTATATTGCTTAGGCCTTTTTTTTTCATGTAGGTGTAAGTGTTTTTTGGATAGTTACTTTCTGGGGTGAACAACACGTAGATGTGATGGACCTCTCAACTGAGACTTGAAGATGAGTTCGACAGAGTTGAACAGGGCTGCGCTCTCCTTGACGAGTCGACGAAAAACCTGAGCCGTCATATTTCCTCCTTTTGCTTGGGGACGCATAACTCTCCTCTAACTCTGCTGAGGGATCTATCTTTTGGGGTGGCGCACAGGGTGTTCTATCAGCTAATCCCCCCCACCCCCATCGTGACCATCATTGCATTAGGTTTTTTGTCCACCAACGGCTATAATTTGATCTCACCTACGGCATACTGGCGGTGTGTGCAGCTTGTACATCAGACTGCCGAAGAAAGAATTGAGTATTTTTGAGTATCGCCGAGAGAGGTGTTGGCTGAGAGCACTCCTTCTCTGTCTTATTCGCCTTTTTTTTTTTCGAACGGAACAAGAGGAGTGCTGTCAAATTTCTTCTACACCATGCGCCAGTGGTGCGGCAAGCTGGATCCTTTACCCACTCCTTCCTTTTTCCGGGTTGCGCCGCGACAATCGATATCTAATATTTGACTTTTCAAGTAAGCACATCAGTACTTCAACCAGGAAACTTGCAGGGGGTAACTAACAACTCGATGAAGGTGTTCGCCATACTGCTGCTGTCACTGGGCACCGGAGGGCTAATCCTGTCGTTCACAGCGCGAGGTGAGGACAGATGTTTTCTTACCGACCTACAGCCAACCGCTCCCTTTGGGTTGGAGTTGTGCTACATGCACTCACATAACGCCTGCTGCCTCTCCGGTTTTGATAAAGAAATCAAGACAGCTTATAGTGCTTTAGTGCCAAACGGGCAAGGCTGTGCTCCCGGAAGCCAGCGCATCTACACCTCGCTTTACGCCTTGCGGGAGTACCTCTGTCTGCCATGCGACCCCAGAGAGCCCTTGTATCGCTTCGAAAGCATTCAAGGTGATATTGTGCATGGCGGTATCGTATCACCTTCCACGAATTCAGTCGCCGGGGAACAGACGTGGCGAATTTGTCGTTCGTTTCTGTACGGCCAACGAGAGACACTGCAAGGACTTTGGGGTGACAATGGCTCTCGCTACGATCAGTGCGGCGTCATCGTCAGTTCTTGTATGGCTACTCCCGTATTCAACGTGAGCACCGCTTCCTTCCAAGTGCCTTCATCCACATGTAACACATCCAACGAACTTACTATTCCGTCGATTGCCTTCCGTAACACTTCCGATCCGGCTCTAGAGATGCTCTCGATGGTTGCCCAAAGCATGCCGTATTTTCAAATTGTCGTTGTGGACGATAACGATCCGAGCTACATCTACGAGAAAACACCGTGTTTCGGCCGTGACATTGCCGTCACGGTCCCTTCAGCTGCTCTGTTGGGCTGGGTGCATGCAGTCGCCCTCATGCTCATACTCAGCATATAAAGTGATGCCCTGCCGAGTGTGAAAAGCTTTTCGGCTTATGTTGTGCTGGGACCCCTTCGGGAGTGACACAGCAGCGATAAACAAGGTTCCTGATCCTCCCTCATTTTTCTTTCGACGTCTCAGAAGCAAGGCTGTACATGCGATGGCCGCGCCCCTAGTGAGTTGACTTTTTTTTTGTTCTCGTCTGAGCAAGAGAGAGGAGAAGGAGGACCGACGAACGGTAGAGTAAAAAATATTAATATATTATACACCCACGCGCACCGTCGTGTTTTCTTTTTTTTTTTCAAGTTATTCAGTGCTCTTCTACTTTTTTAGGTCGGTAGTGTACGGTAGCGGTTGCGCTGGACATGGTCGTCCTTGGCACCTACGCCCTCTGCTCCAACCGCTCTATCCTGTTTTTTTTTTTTCGTCCTCTCCAGCCCTTTATTCTTGTGACTGGTTCCCCCCCCCCCAACCCCCCGTCTTGATGTTCGGCTATTCCAGTGCTCTAGGAAACAGGCAACGGACTGCTCTGTGCATAGAACTTGGTAGCTACACTTGCGTGTGTGCCCCCAACCTAATCCGCTTGATAAATTCAGGTGTACATATTTTTCTGCGCTGGGAAGTAAATCAGCGTATTGCCTACAGTGGACCCCATTTTCTGCTGTGGATGCGTGGCAAGATTCGGCATCAGCGTCTTCGTTTCCGCTCCCGCCTCATAGCAATCAGCTACTGTGATCGTCAAGACCTCGAACTATGACTCTTTTTCCACCTCCTGAACATTTCGTTTTGATGTAGTGCAGCGCTCCTTTTTGGAAGATGCATTCCGCCCTACGGTGCCTTTCTTCATACTTTCTGCATATCCAGCCTGCTGATATTAGCCTCTCTTTGGTGCCTCTCTTACTCTATCCACAAGTAACAAAAAGAAAAGCGTGTGGCTCTCTGCAACATTTAGCCTCGTTTTGAGCGTTTTTTTTTTGTTGTGTGTGTGTGGGGGGGGGGAGGGGGCTCCGCAAATGTGGCAGTTCATGGAGACAGGCGCAGCTCTTTTTGCTGCTGTGCTAGTGTTTCTCCACCTTGGGATCGTTGGCGGCCTCTTAGTGTATCTCTTTTCAAAGGCTCCAAAAAAGCGTGTGTCTGCAGCGCTTTCGGTAGAGGAGCGTACAGTGATTCGGAAACTAATGCGCAAGAACGACTGAGGATACACACTAGAAGCGCAAACTGACATCGGAGTAGAGGTCGATATGTCTCGACTAGCTCACGAGCACCGCCGTCCTCTTCCCATCATCGTGGATCAATATCCCAAAACTGGTCAATACCAACCGCTTTTATGTTCCTGCCAGCTGTGAAGTGCCTTTGCTGCTGACAGGATTATAGCCTGTGTCACGTCAGGAAGAGGAGAAAGGTAGTGTTTCTGTATGTTGGCGGTCCGGCGCTGGGTGGAGTCAAGTCATGGTCAATCGCGAGAAGCAAGACGATATTCCTCATAGGCTAGGCCCACCTTCGACTAGGTTGGCCTGCCCTTTCTTTCAGCGCCACAAGTCTGATGGTAATGGCAAGTATTCTGGGCTCACTTGAGAAATGCACAGTCCTGCAAGCTGCAAGTCACATGAGTGAGAAATACAGTCGGGGTGGTCTTTGGATGATCGAATCAGCCGTCCTGCGGTATGTGCGTACACGGCCCCTTGGCATCATCGGAAGCGTGAGAGGAGATCGAAGGGTTTTTATGGAATGCGACTCACGTTGCACTGTTGTATCTCTGCGTTTTACCAGGAAGCGGAAAAGAGTTGCAGCGTTTAGATCTCTTCAGAACGGTGAAGATAAGAGCCACCGCCAACAACAGAATAACAGCGTCATGGAATACAACGAATAAAAGTAGTATCCCCCATTGTAATGGCGCTCTGAACACCTCGTTTGTTATTGACCCCACCCTATCGAGCCCTTGTGTGCATGAGTGTTTCCAAAAAAATATGGCATTTTCGGGAGTCTGTGAGCTCTCCTCTTCGTCCTCATAAGACATTCCATGACTTACTATAAAGCGGAATGCTCCAGTAGCAAGAAAAAAAGAGGTAGAGAACTTCGCTTCATTGGGGCTGGGGGGACTTAAGAATAAAGTCGACGAACTTGTCGTGAATGGCTTCTTCGATTTTACATATTCCAGAGAAGAGGAGTCGTGGGGTACTCGTACTCTATACTCCCTCATGTACGCACGCAAGGATACTGTAGGCAAGAATTGAGGGATATCTTTTGGGGTACGTACTAATAATACTTTGTTTTCCGGCTCTCCTCTCTCTCTCTCTCTCTCTCTGCTAGCTCTTTCCTGTTGTTCACTTTATCGAAAGCGGGTGTGACTCTCAGAGCGCTTTCCTTTCCCCTGTGTGTGTGTGTGTGTGTGTGTGTTTTCTTACTGATTCAGTGCTTGGCTCACATGCAAGGATGAATATGATGAGTGGCTGTCGACTGTTGAGGAGTAAATGGAAGGTTCCTAGCCCCACCACCACTGCCACCCCCAGCAAGCCGATTGCGTGGGGTCAAGTCAGTGCATATGGGTGCGGCAGCCGGTATGATGAGGGTTTCGAAGCCCATGTTCAAGGAACAGCTCGCTCAAGTAATTGGGCTGCACCCCGAGGGCTCATCCGTGGCTTTTCTGACGAGAAAGAAATGCCGCCTTTACCTAGCCACAGCAAGAAATGAAATTCCGTCGAAGGAACCAACATATACCAGGGCAGAGCCCTTCACACCCTATGCTTGGTGTGGGTATGTGGTATGGTGATTGGTACGAAACAATCTCGAGTATCGTTTTTTCCGCTCGATATCAGATAAAAGAATTTTTTTTTTCAATATCTGCTCATTTAACTTATTGCGTCGGCCATTCATATTTTTTTTTTCGCCCACAGCCTGCACGACGCGTGTCTTTCCCTTCGCGTGTGTGAATACGGGAGTGCACGATCGCCTTTTTCTTTTTTCGGACGGTAGTTACAGCAGATGACTTGCCGCTCCACGGGGCGTGAAGCGGCAGTCCGTCAGTCGCTAAACACATATGTATCTTTATCCTGTGTTTAATCTCTTTGCTTGCCGTGTGCAGCAGACGTGATTGCATCCAATTAACATTTGGAAGCGGGAAGACAGTGCTTTGCCGAAAAGTAATCCTGTTTCTTTTTATCTGGACCGGAGGCTCTCTTGCCACCAGGCGCTCTGGTCACGCTCATCTTCTTCATATTCTCGTCTCCTCCTGTTTGTTTTATTGCTCTCAATAATTTAAGTTATCGCGGTAAAATACGGTACTTTCAGCTAATTCCAAGCGGAAAAAAAAGGGTCCTCAGATGTTGACGTTTCTTTTCGTGTCGATTGTGGCCATCGCTCTCTTTTGTCGCTATCGAAAGTCCAAGTACCCCAGGAACACAGTCGGCTTTTTGCACGCCACGGCAGGGGCGGGCGGGGGTGGAGAGCGCGTGTTGTGGGTCGCCCTGGATGGACTGCAGCGCGCCGATGCCGCCAGAGGAGTGGTGCGGCAGTACGTTGTCTTCACAAATGAATACAAGCCCTTGACCGGTTCGTCGACAACGTCGTCTGATCAGTACCTTCTTTCACTCGTGGAAAGTCAGTTTAATATTCGTCCTTTGCGTCCTGTCCGTTTCATGTACCTACGTCCAGCTTTCACCCGATGGCTGAACAGTGATGTCTACCCGCGACTGACTTTACTGTTACAAACCCTGTGCGGCGGTGTGGCTTTGTTTTACGAGGTCGCAGTTGGATGTGCAGCAACACCCATCGTCGTTGAGACGCTCGGTGTACCGTTTTCTTACCCTTTGTTCCGTTTCATCGCCGGCTGCACAGTGATCTGCTATACACACTACCCCGTCATTTCTTCCGCCATGACAGAGCGCGTGCGCAGCGGGGAGGTGAGTTACACGAACTCGGTTGCGATGGCACGAAAACCGATGCTACGCTTTGCCAAGGTGGTTTACTACGAGATCTTCACGCTTCTATATCGCTTTATGGGGTATTCTCCAAACGTGGTTCTGACAAACTCAACATGGACACAGAATCACATACAATCTCTTTTTTGGCCACGCCGGTGCCTTCTACTGTACCCACCTTGTGATGTTTCTGGATTCGGCGCAGAGTCAAAACCCCCTGCGCTGCGCCGCAATCGAATTGTCAGCGTCGGTCAGTTCCGACCAGAGAAAAATCACATGTTGCAGCTTTCAGCATTTCATTTGGCACTCCCGAATTTGCCTGAGGATGCCATGCTGGTCATGATTGGCGGTGTCCGAAACAAGGAAGATCGACAACGTGTTGCGCAACTACAAGCCTACGCAGAAGAGATGGGAATCAGGAAGCGGGTGCAGATCATCGTGAATGCGACCGTCGCGGAGGTGAGAGCGGAGTTGGGGAGGTGCACCATTGGTCTGCACACAATGCGTGACGAGCACTTTGGTATCGTGCTTTTGGAGTACCTCGCCGCAGGATGCGTCCCCCTCGGACACAGGAGCGGCGGCGTAGAACTTGACATTGTCAAGTCGCCAGATCTGGGCTTTCTGGCCATTACGAAAGAGGAGTATGCAGATGCTATGGTGAATATCTGTGAAATGAGACTCCGTGACTCGGAGCGGTACACACAGTTCCAACAACGTGGCAGTGAGCATGTCAAGTCTTTCGATGACAGTAATTTTCGAACTCGTTTTGTGGAGCTGCTGAGCAACTGCTTGTATGTCTAGTAGCAAGGTGGGTGAGGGATGGTATTGAGACCCGCATCGCGCTCGACACGGAGGAACGTATCTGCGTCTTGTATCAAAAAAAAAAAATGTGAACGCAAAAGCAAAACACTGCTTCTGCAAACTCGCCTTGAAAATTTGCAGATGAGATGCACCACCGCAGAAGGTGCAAACATACGTTTTAGAAGAACGTCGCCCCGCAGCGGTTCTTAGCCGAGGCTAGCTGTGAGGCAGACTCGTAATGTTTTTCTCCTGCAAGTTTTTTTGCGCGAATTGCACTTGCTGCCTTTCTTACTAGGTGGGAAATACAGAGCGGGTTACCGGAGCAGACGTGTGGTGGCCGATGGCTTCGTTCACCGCATCGAACGATTCACTTTTCTTCTCGAACTCAAAGAATTGTATTTTCCTTACGTACCCACTTACTTCTGTTGTCTTGACACTTTTTTCTTCCTATGGATGGTGGTGATGGCGCTGCTTTTCCGGGTGTGTATACACAAACACATGCAGTGCTCACCTCATTTCTGCCCACTCGCATACGTTCCCAGGTGTTGTCCTCAAACCCCTAGATTGTGCATTTTGTGTCTATTGTCAACCATACCCCGCTCCGCTTTGGTAATCTTGCACCATGTCATACAGGTCAAGTGAGGCTAAGAAAGAAGAGTTCCGCAAGTACCTCGAATCCACGCAGGTCGTTGACGCGCTCACCCGTGTTCTCGTCAACCTCTACGAAGAGGAGGAAAAGCCTGAAGACCCAGTGGACTACATCAAGCGAGTTCTTGGTGGGGCTTCAGCCGCCGACTACGAAGCTCTACAGCAGGAAAATGTGCGGCTCCGTGCAGAGGTGGAGCAGCTGAAAAAACAGCTCAACGGGCAGACGCAATAAACATTCAATATTTTGTTATGACCTGAGGGCTCATTTCATTGGGTCCTCCCAAGATATCTAGTGTGAGTTTGTCTAGTATGTTTGTGTGTGTGCTCACTATTTTTCTCTCCTCACTTCTCCTCTATAGACACACATTTGTTTCTTTACACGCGTAGTTGTCATGTACATAAAGATGAACGCATAGCTGCACATGAGTCAAAGTGCTCCACATCACCGAATTGGAAGAATGATTTTCTTTTGACAGGGTCGTTTCGTGGATTTTCTAGTGTAGCACGCGCAACACGGTAACGATGGCAAGTTTCTTTCAGTGCACCCCTAGCGCTTTCACGCCTAACAGCTCTTGTCATTCTCGAACCAATGTCTATGGTACGTTACTTGAGATCGGCATGATGTCCCTCCCTCCGTCCCTTTGCTAAGGTCGCTTTCAGCCTTTGCCTTGATTTTTCTCTATGGAGCTCTATATTCTGCACGTCACCCTTTTTCTTTAATGATCCCACTCATTCATACATCCTCACATAACTTCTACTCCCACCACTCCCACATTAGTACTAGACCGTCGTGTGTGTGTGTGTGTGTGTGCTGCCACAAGTGAACTCATTTCCATCTTTGTACAAGGTTATTTTCTCTTTTCTCTCTTCCCTATCCCCCCTCTCTCTCGGATTTCTGCTTACCAGATTTCAGCTACAACCGAGAAGATTATGAAATTATTATTATCCTGATCGAGTACACTTTATTGCTTACGCTGACACAAGCAGATTTGTTTCTGTTTTTTTTTCTCATTTGGATGTTCCTGTCGTGAATCATTCTTCTCGATCCTGGCACATTACCCCATTTTGCGTACTTGTGTTCATTAGTGGTTTACTGGTGTTACTGTTGCTTACTTGACTAGTTGATCTAGTCGCCTTTCCCCACTGTCCTCTCCCCAGCTCCATCGCGCATCTTGTGGCCACTCCGCACCAGATCGACCCCAGGTTGCTGTAGCGGTGCGTTGTTTGAATAGCGCTGAACACTGTGAGATTCCTGTCTGTGTGTGCGCGCCTCGCGAGGCTTATTGCAATTGCGCCGTCATGGAGAACTCTGCGGCGGCAGAGGAGGGAGAGCAGAACAGCAGCAGCAACATCACGTATGCAACCCCATGGACTGCCAACGGTCTATCGTGGGCGAACCAACCCGACAAGCCTTTCCGCCTTGCTATTTCGTCGTACACCAAAGATTATCGCAACTACGTTGATATTGTAGAGAAAAACGAGGATAACGAGATCGTCTGCCGTGCTTCTTGGGAACACTGCTACCCGCCTACTAAGGTCGTCTTCCCCCCGCGTCCACTGCAATCTGATGTTGTCATCACTACGGCGGATTACTTGCGTCTGTGGGAAATCACCGAAGGCGCACCCAAAGCCGAAAAAACATCTAACCGTGGAGACCCACAACACGCGGCGAAGGCGAAGACGATCGACTCAAAGGTCTCAATGAAGCGTGTTTTTGCCAGCTCAAAGGCAAACGACTTTTGCTCGCCGGTCACTTCTTGCGACTGGAACAGCGAAGACATCAATACCGTGGCATGCTGCAGCATTGACTCCACCGTGACGCTGTGGGATGTAGAGACAGGAGCACAAAAGACGAAGTTGGTGGCACACGACAAGGATGTCTATGACATTGCGTTCGCCTCTGCCCACACCTTCGCCAGCTGCGGCGCTGATGGCTCTGTGCGCTTTTTTGATTTACGTAACATGGATCACTGTACTATTCTTTATGAGACGCAAGGACTTTCTCCACTCCTCCGTCTTGCCTGGAACCAGTTCGATCCTTACTTCATCGCCACCTTTGGTATTGATAGCCCTGATGCCGTCGTTATAGATATGCGCTATCCCACTGTGCCCGCTTCACAGCTCTCCCAATTGCATCAGCTACCCATCAACAGTCTCACTTGGTCACCACAAAACGCGCAAAACCTCTGCACCGTGGGCGAAGATGGCCTCGTTTGTGTGTGGGAGGCTAGAGCGGAAAAGGGACGCTCTATTTTATGGTGCGATTGTGAGGTGCCCATCAACAACGTGGCGTGGCGCCGTGCCCAGAATGAGGACTGGATGGCCATCACCACCTCCAAAGGTGCCCAACTCCTCCCGTTGTAGCTGAGAGCGCGCCTCGCTCAACTTGCTCATTTTGTTTTTCATCTTCAACCAATGGTGAGTTCATAGATCGGAAAAGGTGTCTGGGCAAGTGTGCCCGAATTCGCATATGATTAGTATGTAATTTCTGAATTCTGCCCGGTAATTCTTTCTCGCATTTCAGCATGCAAGATGATTGCCTGCGCTGCTTTGATTTCTTCGCACCACCAGTCTTATGGCGTATATATGCATACCCAAGTGACTCGTACGTAGTAGAGCATGTCCTGCTCTTCGGGATGGGAGTGCTCCTTGTTCGTGGGGGAAGAGGATGACAGGGGAGTGTGGGCAGGACTTAATCTGTTATGGGAATGCCCTACTGCTGCTCCTTCTGTATCATTTCCGCCACAGCACTGGTTGACCTGCTGAGCTTTTGGGACTCGCTCGAACACCTTTCTGAAAGTCATCTCTGATAATTGTATATATATATATATATATATATATTTATATATATATATGTGGCCGAGTTGGTGTCTTTTCGGGGGAGAGGAGAGAGCAGTCTTGTTCAGCAACTGTGGCGCTTTTAAGTCTACGAAGACTCTGAGAAACGCACCTTGAAACCTCCACACACACCAAAAAAAAAAAGGAGGGTCGAGTCTATCGTGACTAAATGCGTGCCCAATTGTAGGCTATGGGCTATATCATTGAGGCATGCTTGATGTTGCCACTCGATTGCGGTAAGGGAGACGAATACCAATCTGGGTCTCATCTTTTTTTTTTTGCTTTGATGGGTACTCCCTTTATTTTCTGTGAATGCTAACTGTCGCGTTATGCAAAAAAGTTAGAACCGCAAATTGCACATGTCTCCCCGATCTCTTTGCACTCATTTCTGAAGCGTCTATACCTCTTCTCTACGTACCTCCTCTTCCGGTCTCCCCCTTTTTTTTTTCACCCACATTAAACCAATAGATACTTGTCTTCCCTCCTCTTTTCCGCCTACAACTCTTTTTGTTTGTTTTTTTTTTTTTTTTTTACTTGCAGAGGCGTCTGCTCACAATGTCACTTCTCAACACTACTCTCCAGACCCTGGTGGTTCGCTTGCGAGATATGTCCGGGAAAGTGACGCAGCAGAAGCTCCACAATCGTGTCTTCGATGCTTACGAGGCTAAGTCCCTTGTGTTCGAAGTTATTTCGCCCGAACAACAAATTGTAATGAGGCAGTTCGCCGGCCGAATCCCTCCACTTCACCCCGTCGGCCAGCCAATCATGGTAGATTCGTGGAGTGAGCTTGTGGAGCTGCATAGGCCTGAGAACGAGTACCAGCTTCTTCCACGGCGTGCACGCAACAATAATGCGTACGCGGTAATGTCAGCTATTTGCTGCAGTGCTGGCTCTCCTTTTCAAATGGATCACCGTCTTGAGCCAGTGGACTTTAAGCTCGTGTTCAAGTCACCATCAGACCAAGATGCTCGCACAGCGTTCAACGTAAAGCATGCGGATAAGATACCTCAGACAATCTTTTTAGATGGTCTCATGCAATCACCCAAAGCATCAGCGCTTGTTTCCTTTCACAGTATCCTCACCCCCGCACATATCAACAACCTTGCTGGGATAAACGAGTTCCTTCGCGGATGGTGCAAGGAACCCACCGATGGCGATCGCCATCGCCAATTAAAGGTTGGCTTCAGCTCGCTTTTTGAAAGGCCGACGCATCTTTTTCTCGGTACCAACGCCGCGCCGGGGCGTGAGCTGTTAAACTACGCGAAGGGCAAGAACATTTTCGTTTATGCTAAGAAGGGAATGGCATTCCAGTACGTTCCGTAGGTGAGGACTTTTTTTTCTCCTCTGGGCCCTGAGGGGAGAGGGTGGAGCACCTGTGCATGTGAAACCCTATCGATGTCGACGGTTGTGGGTACTGGTCTGGCGCCAAGGAGTGCGTTATTGCAGTCATGTGATGTGTGCGTGGCGGGTTGAGTTGTGCGCTGCTGATTTGACAGTGGTCTTCAGTTATCGTCAAAATATCTTCACAGTTTTTTTTTTTCTTTGGAAGAATATACTACCTTTCTACAGCGTTTCCTATCTGATGTGTGGGCAGGGCTTTACGCGGAAGTGAATGCATCATTTACCCGTTTGCGTACCTCGTAAGGATGCATATGCATCCTTGTGTCTCATGCAGCAACTAATGGGTTGAGTGAGGGTGTCTAATGAAGACGATATGTGACCCAGGGATGCGGGAACGCTCTGCCCACTGCGTTACAAGAGTACAACAGTGGTATAAAAAGGACCGAAACAGCAATGCACGGACAGCTTTTTTGAAGCTTCCCTCAACTAGACCGGTCGTTTATTTTCCTGGCTATGGCTACTCATGCCACCGGTGAGCTAACGTGAGCTCCCCACACCTTGTTTTCCTCTTTTCTTTTTTCCCGAATTTCTACTGTTCCCTCCACGCCTTTTTTTTTTTTTTGCACGCGCAATTCTAGCCTTGCAAAGCACCGCTGTTCTTCGGCTTCATTTTTTTTTTCTGTACTTGTTTGTACCACCGCTTCCCTAACCTTTGGCCATTCTGCACTCTGAAGCGCCTCAACGCTGATTCGGTTGTTCACTTGTTACAACACGCCGCTCGTCCGCGTATTCATCCCCCACATTTCGAAGAGTTACTTATATTTACAATGAGCATCATTAAGGAGGACGATGCCGTGGGCTGCTACATGACAGCCACTCTCGCGGATGACTCCAAGGTCGAGGGTACCATCTTCACTTACAATCCCAAAGAAGGTATCATAGTGCTCCTTTCTATCCGCGATGATCAAACAAATATGAGGCTAATACGCACAACGTACATCAAAGAGTTCAACATCTCACATGCAGAGGACGATATGCACCTGCCGCCGGCACTGGACTCCTTCACTGAGCTTCCGTCAATGCACGCCGGCCGCGACAAGTCCATCTTTAAGCACGCGAGCACACAGCTGAAAAATGCAGAGTCGAACCGTGCGAAGCACTTCAACTCAATCACAACAGATACATCCATCGCCGCCCTCGATGCGTATCTCAAGCTGCTGCGCCTATATCCCTTCATCGAGTGGAACCAGGAGGAGGGTGTTATCCAGGTCTCTGATACCGTCATCGTCGTAGGGGACCCGGACTGGCGGTCCCCGAAAGCAGTGCTGGTGGAGGGTGCCCCAGAAAAGGATCGGCCGCTCGTAGATCGGTTGCAGGTCGCACTGGGAAGCGAGAAAAATTGAAAGATTGTTTAGAGAAAGGAGTGTTGTGCTCGGTCTTGTGCTTTCCTGCGTCTGTACGAGTTACATGTTTTTCAGCTTCCATTATGTACGGCGGTACTGGCTTTATGCGGTGCTTGGGTCCCCATAGGCAATTGACTTTGGTTGTAAGGACGCCCTCCTGTAAATTACAAGGGAGGGGAAGAAAATTGAGGATCCGATAGAGGTGGAAAATACCAACGGAGAATGAAAATCAAAAAATTAAGAGGTGGTTAGTGGTCATGCGCGAGGTTCCACTCATGTGCGCTAAGCGCATAAACTGAGGAACGCCACCGCAAAACGGTCGATCCATCCACAAAAGTAATGACTTGGGTGTGTATGGCAGTTCCCACTTTAGCTCTACTGCTGAAAAAGGGGTCACGAGAACGAATTCGGCAGAAGGAAGTAGCTGCTAACTCTAAGCAGCGTGAAATTGCCCCCCTGATCGGATTTAATGCCATCACTATATATATATATATATATGGACGCACAGATTTTTTTTCGAGAAAGATAGTGGGTACTCTATTATTTTTCCTTCTTATTTTTCAACCCTTTACGATCACTCCTTCGTTTTTTTTTTTTGCGCAGCTTAGAGAGGTTTTCACCCATGAAACGATTAAGTATTCCTATTGTTTTCTCCACTGAGTTCTCTATCCGGATATTTTCTATCCTTGCATTGAGCAATCTTGATTATTATTCTCTTTCACAGCTTTCTTCTACCGCGTCGAGGAAAAAAAAAAACGTCCTGCGCGCTGTAAAGCTGTACATACCTGCAGAAGTTGTGACAGCAGCACATAATTCCACAGAGCAAACTACGCTGACAGCACCCGCTGTACTAGTCAAACGTAGCATGTCATGAACAATGAACAGGAGGAGTGCGCCTCACGGGCCTCCCCATCGCCGGCCCCACAGGATAATGAACGGGAATCACGGCGACATTTACGTGAGCGAGAGCGTCAGGAACGATTGAAAGGTCGTTTGACAGACCTCACCTTTGCAGATATTTCTTGCTCGCGTAATGGAAAACCAGACTTTGTCAAGCAGAATATGTTAGTCTGTATTAAAGGATCGAAATCTCAGTTCAACGCCCGTATGGGGCGCATGAAAAATTTCCTTCCACCACTCACAAATGATTGTTGTCAGACGTTTTCAACGTTGTCGGCAGTACTTTTATCATCGCTAGGATTTGCGGCAATGCTAAGCGAGTGCTGTACGCTCTCTACAGTGAATTATCTTCTGTACATTTCTGCGTGGATGCACCAGCTGACGCTGCCGTGCTGGCCTCAGAAGCGCGTTCGTCCCACCATTGGTGACCTCAACGCGTGCCTTCACCTTCGCGACTTTTTTCCAAGCAAGGCGAATGCAGACGAGTTTGAGGTGGTCTTTTACAACCAGACACAAAAAGCAACCGAGCTGCTGCATGCCATGTGCGCTCCCCGCAAGCGTCTGCGCTCCGGTGACGTCACTCATCCAGTCTATGGCTACGTGATTGTTTCAGGGGATTATACGGTATCCGTTTTCGCCGTTGAGCATGATATCCCCAGGGAGTCCCGGGGTCGATACCGTGAGGCGTGGAGCTTCTATATATGTGACTCACACGGCACCCAGCCATGGTCAGAAGACAAAGCGAGCCTTTGTGGATTGACCTTCGGAAACCGATTAAACGATGTGGATAATGAAAATATGGAGGGAGAATCTGGTGATTCGTGCAACGTCACCAGTGGTACGACAGAAGTTTCCGTGGAGGATGGCATTCACTACTTCTCGACAATTCTTTTCACCCTCCTGGAGGAGCACCGTAGATGCGCTCAGCGCACAAACCAGATCCCATATATGACGTGGACCCCGCTTCGGCGACGGCGATCACTGGCCTATACCGCGCAGGAGCTGAAAAGGATTATCGACAACCATTGGATACCCAAGGTACTGTCAAATGCAACGGTCCAGGCTGAGGCGAAGAGGTTCTCCTTTCAACCGCTGGAGTGTTTCTGGGCTATTGGGCCTGCGGCCGCAGCTAAAGACAATGCGGCTGTTGATGCATCTGCCAGGTGAAGGAGAAACTGCTGATGACCAGGCGATCACCTTTTTTCTTTTTTTGTCATCGTTAGGACGTATATGATACACACCATCTCTACGAATGACGATTGTTCAATTGAGGGCTTCATTTATGAGGGGGTGGGAAGGCAGGCACCAGTACAACTTCGCTTCGACGCATGAGACTTTCACTTGCTGCTTGTATACGTCCTTTTTCCCTCCCCACCTTTCCTCGAAGACTAAGTCCTTCCCCAACAACTGTTCCTCTATGCTGCTGACGCAGTTGCATATTTTTGTTTCTCGATTAAAATGATTCTACTTTTTCATAAGTTGTTTTGTTTTTCAAAGTGAGGATGGCGTAGACTTCTGAATATGGCGGCATACAATAGAGGTGTCCACACTGCTCAAAATACTCGCATATTGACTCCTCCCTCATATTCACTCTCATCACATTCCTCCCTCTCTCCTTACACCAGGGCTGGTCTAAACCTGATCCAGGGCTCACGACATCACAAACAGCTACTCTAATTCCTTGTGATACTTTTCCTCACCGGGGAAATCTCCAAGAAGGTGCAAAATCCGTTCAGCCTGTGAGAGCGCAGCGGTTCTTCGAGGGTGAGGTGTTGATTCGATTCAGACTGGTCTTCTCTACCGCTTTTGCTGCCGTCTCGCTACCAAATCACTAGATGATAACACGCTAACGCGTTCGACCCTTCACCGTGAGATTCCGATCGCGTTCGTGATTCTGTTACCTGTTTTGCATGATCGCTTGGGCAGACACGCACTTCAAGACACACACACACACACACACACACACACACACACAGTCCAATCCACGACTGTGTTGACGCACTTTCACCCCTTATGTGAAAGGTCACTTGAGGAGTTCACTGTTCACCGAGGTACCGCGTCACCATGGGACTTCTTGAGCGCAAAAAGGCGATCGAGGATGAGATCGCGAAAACACAAAAGAACAAAAAGACGGAGTACCATGTGGGCCGTCTGAAAGGACAGCTGGCGCGCATCAAGACGGAGATGATGGAGCATGCCGCCCGTGCGGCCGGCGCAAAAGGTGGGGACGGATTTGACGTTCGAAAGAGCGGCGATGTGCGCTGCGCGCTAGTCGGTTTTCCGTCGGTGGGCAAGTCATCGTTTCTTTCTCGAGTCACGCAGACCGAGAGTGAGGCGGCAAGCTACGAGTTCACCACGCTGACATGTATCCCAGGTAAATTGATGCACAAAGGAACAGAAATTCAAATTCTTGATTTGCCTGGTATTATTGAAGGTGCTGCCGAAGGCAAGGGCCGAGGTCGCCAGGTTATCGCGACAGCACGCACAGCTAACATGATTATCCTCATGCTTGACGCCGCGAAGGCGGAGGTACAACGCGCAAAAATCGAGAACGAGCTGGAATCTGTCGGCATTCGACTCAACCAGGGATTCCCAAATGTAACCTTCAAGAAGAAGACATCGTGTAGTATGAACGTCGTCAGCTACACCTCCACGGTTCCGCAAACAAAGGGGGTATCGGAGCAGATGGTGAAAGAGGTGCTAAAAGACTACGGTATCTTCAACGCTGATGTTGCACTGCGCGAAGATATCACCGTAGACCAGTTAATTGACGTCATCGAGGGGAATCGTAAATACATGCCTTGTCTGTACGTATATAATAAAATCGATACAATCACGATGGAGGAAATGGACCGTCTGAGTCGTCTGCCGCATTCTGTAGTCTTGTCGCTTCACTGGGATCTGAACATCGACGAGGTGATCGATGAGCTGTGGGAGCACCTCAGTATTATTCGCATCTACACGAAAAAGCATGGCGAGCGCCCTGACTTTGGTAAACCTTTCGTCGTAAAACGGAACGCAAGTGTGGAGCACGTTTGCAAACGTATTCACAAAGATATTGCATCACGGTTCAAGTACGCCCTTGTCTGGGGCTCCAGTGCCAAGCACCAGCCACAGCGCGTGGGAATAGCGCACGAGTTAGGAGATGAGGACGTCCTTCAAATCATGCTAAGAACAGCAAATGAATAATGTCTGTGTGTGTGTGTGTGTGTGTGTGTGTGTGTGTGTGTGTGTGTGTGTGTCGTACGGTACCGGACCGAAGGGCGGTAGTTACGGTAACGGTACGACGACCGTAACGTACCCGTTCCGTACCGTTTTACCTTTTTACCGAAGACGAAGGACGAAGTCGACGAAGGTACGGTTAGGTTTAGGTAGGGTTCGGTT
>CM007319.1:1946281-1965676 GCA_000333855.2 Endotrypanum monterogeii
GCGAGGGGTCGCACAGCGAAGTTGAATGCGCCGTTGGCGGCGTGGTGCGGGGCTGCGCGGAGCTGCCAGTTGGTCTCGCCGTCGATCCACGGAGACGGTGCCAGCGGTGTGTCGCGCTGCACGCTCCGCGGCGCCGCGCAGAAGGTCTCGTAGGTGCTGCGGCCCACGCCCCAGCGTCGCCGCTCGTCCACGCGCATGCCCCCACGGCCGAACACGCGCACCACGTAGCGGTCGCGCTCCGTGTCGTGGTGGATATACGCCGCGTGCGGTGCACCGGTGTAGCCGTCATAGCTGCTCGCCGTTGGCCGGCCGCAGAAGTGTGCGACCGTGCGGGGTGACCGCGGCCCGTACGGGCTCAGTGAGCGCGGGTCGTGCACCGGGGAGACGAGCGACGGTCCCCTCGAGGTGAGGTCGAAGTGCGTTTCTTGGTATGTCCAGAGCTGTAGATTCCACGGGTTTTTATGAAAACGATACAGGTGGATGACGCTGGTGAAGGCACAGATGTACAGCATCACAAACGATATTCCCGGTACGGTGAAAATCTCCCACCGGCGCATCAATGTAGCGGTGCATCGTATTGTTTTGGAGATACTACGTGGCGGTTGGCATATCTGATACACTGTCGTACGAATTTCGTGGAAGCGATCGGCAGCAAATCGGCGGAATCGCGGGATCAGACGAAGTACCAGCTCGAGTAGGCAGAGGATGACGAAGGCTGCAGCATAGCACAGTATTTGGGAGATGGTGATGTGCTTAGAGGCGATCACCCATACGTCGCGGGTCGTTGTGTGGTCTGTGTGGAATGGGGTAGTGTTCATCACTTCCGTCACGTAGTAAGCGCCTCTTTGCCACCAAAAGAAAAAAAAACAGTGAAGGAAGAAATAAGCGAGAGTTCGCTCAAGGATGTCGCCCTCTGAAAGATGCTGAGAACAGTCAAAATGAATCTCTGTTATATATATTATATATATACATATATATATATATATATATAGTAGAAATATACGTATAGATACGCATGCCCTAATGCTCTTCGAAACACACTACACCACACGATGCGTAGGCCCGCACAAGAACGCAGAATGTATTGAAAAATGAGAAGATAAAAATCGAGACGAGCTACTCTTCACTAGCAGGCATGAATTCGATGTAAAAATATAACACAAAAACATAAACAGAGTAATGCGCGGATACGCACATATGTCTGCGTGTGCGTGTGTGTGTGAATATCGGATATGGGAGTATCGATGAGCACGGCGAGGTCAGTGGGTGTGTACGCTAGTAGAAACGAAGTTCTGAGAAGCCAATGCAACACTCCATAAAAAAAAAAAATCGCGTATGAAAGAGAGAGAACCGGAAAATCGGTAGTTTTTGTAACCCTAACAGCGAATAAAGTAGATTTGTTCCCCCCATCGTACTGGTGTCCTTGTCCACAGGGCCATGTCACACCCTGATACCAGACATCACCAGAGCCTTCTTCTCTCACATGCTGCCTCTCCACACACTATGCATCTCGTGGGGTGAACTCAGGCGCGCAACAAGCAGGCTGGTGAGCACCGGGGGTGCCATGTGCGCGAGTCGGCTTGACACTCGCCACCACAGCACGCACGGTAGACACGCGCTCACTGTCGCGGGCCGCACCGAGGCCACGCCACTGCCCCCGGTCAGGTCGCTGTTATCTGCAGCGATGAGTCGCCACGACGTCTCGGTACCTCGTAGAGTCTCACACTCTCACTATCGGAAGTGGTTCCGCGCGTGCAGAACAGTTTTCCGTTGTTTGCTTTCCCTAACCCACGCGGGGGAGAGAGAATGCCATGACGCCACACCAAAAAAAGAAAAAAGTGTTTTCGTTTTATCTCAAAGCAGAGCTCTGCCACAATCAAAAGCGCACCATGAGGAACCTCACATACACACACACACAACTATCCTCTCCTTTCTCTTCCCCTCCCCACAGAAATGGCAAGAGATACTGTTCCCCCTCACCAGGAAAATAATAGCACACACACAAAAAAAGAAAAATACGCTCATGGAAGTGAGTGAGTGATCGAAGAAAGCCGAGGGGGAGGCGAGAAAATGGGGGGAAGTGAGGTTAAGAGCGAAGGCGCATGGATGCCGCGATGAGTTCCGTACATCCTCGACTACCTCAAAAAAAAAAATTGTGGTGTACAGCAAAGGAGAAGGGAATGAACAAATGACTCACTAGACAAGTCTGGTGAGGGGATTTTTTTTTTCTCGTCTTAGGAGGTTGGAAAGAGAGGGATGGGTTGTGTAAGAATCACATCTGGAGAGCTCCGTTTACGGGGTTTAAAATAGAAAAAAAAAGAAACGTGGATACACACAAAGGAGGAGATTCATACAGGCCATACGAGGGGTGCATGGGAAACAGGAGAGGGGATGTGCACTGCAGTACTTGGGTGTATATATATATATGTGTGTGTGTGTCTGTGTGTGATTTTGATAGAAGTGTAGTGACACGTAAAGACACTACAGACATAAATACTTCCAACACGTCAGCCGAGACACAACACTTTACGCTTTCGGTGGCGACAGCTGCAGTCACGAGTGATGATCAGCTCCCCTCCCCCCTCCCCCCTCACCACCACCACCACCACCACCACCACCATCGCCATGATACGTTCCGTAGCATGTGCATTCTTTCCTTCCTCAACCCCTTTTCTGTGCTCATCCAAGTTACAACAACAACAACGGCAAAGTTGACGCACATCACTCATTCACCCTTGAATACTTTCTTGAGCTTCGATAAGGGCAGTGGCTCCTTTGCATTAAAAGTGGTCTTGTGCATGCTATAACTGTGAAGCCACTTGGCCCCATTCACATCCCCGACGTAGCGACCGTGTCGTTGCAGCAGCTCCAGCGCCATCGACGGTGTGAGTGATGCCGCTGGTGTAGGGCAGATCAAATGCAGCAGCACCAACTTGCAGATGGCATCGTTTACCGACCACATCTCGTTTACAGGGTAGAAGGGAACTAACATCCTCCAGAGTATGACAAGACTCTTGAGAAATTCGCAGCCACCACCTTTGTGACTACTCGTGCACACCACTTCATCGACTGCGACCAGGCCTGCCAGCTCCTCTGCGGCGCCGGCCTTCGTGTGCGCGGCTGTGCAGCGAGGCAGGTAGTACACCTGCAGGCCACACTCCTCGAAAAGGCCCTTCATCTTCTCTAGCAGAAAAGGCGTAATGCGGGGTTCATTCAGCCCCGCGATGACATTGTTCACGATGACTGTTAGTGCCACAGCAAAAAAATAAAAAAGTGCGCGGTAGATCCAATGCTCGGGATGTAGGCGCAGCTCTTCCGTCTTCGTGAGCTGGCTCTGCATCCAGGCAGAAAGCCCTTCGGAGGTGTAGTAGGAGGTACTGCTTGCAAATGTGTGTATCAACTCCTTCTGAAGGAGATCACGCTGCGCTGGTGACCACACAATCTCTGCGTTACACACGCGACATGGCTCTCTATCCTGCAGCATCGGGTCGAGAGCGGGATTAAAGCCCATAAGGGCGGAGTGCGAGAAGGCGCCACAAGCAGAGCACTCCACGAACTCCGATATCGCCATGGACTGACTGTCTCGCAGACAACGGTCACATTGGCACCAGAAATGCCACGACCGTAGGAGCTCACGGCGCTTCCCCACGCCCAACAAGAAGTGTGCGTCGCTCAGGTACTTCACGTTCATGAGCTCACCAGGCTGAATCGTGTCGACGGCAATCATTTTAACCGTCTCCTCGACGCTACTATACTTCATGGCAATGTTGGCGTGGCAGCTGTGATTCGCCAGCGCACAGGTGCGAAAGAAGCCGGAATGAAAACAGTTGTATCGACACATGAGAGCAGTCCTAAGAAGCTCACGAAATTCATCTTCCGGGACGTCCGGAAAGCGAATGCGCAGAGCGCGGCCTATCGTATCGATAGTCTCGGTGTCGACGTCAGCGTCGCTGCGCGGCCACGCACCCGCAAAGTGCTTCTTAAAATGAAGCCACCGCTGACTCGCTGCAGCCTGCTCCGGACGCAGTCGCTCCGCAAAGTGTACAACAATCGACTCCATGTTAAGGTCCGATTGTGAGCTCATTCCACTCTCCTCCAAATTGATCTCGGTGTACTTGTGCTCAATAAATATGACGTCCTTGGGCTGAAAGCGGCGGCGGCTGATCATCGCGACACCACCAGCGTACTCAACGAGCTCGATATCTGGAGATAGGCGCGACAGTCCCAGCTCTTCGCAGAGTGGATCCTCAATGGCAATGAGAGTGGCTGCCGTCTCTGCCGCCGTCATGCGCCCCTGATCTCGCTCCACCCGTAAGAGCGGCCGCAGGTACCGTAAGGAGTGCACGAGAGCATCGAAGGGATACCCACCACGGCGACGCGCCTCGATGTAACGCATCCATGGTTTCCAGGCGCGCGGCTCGATCCTTGTCGCAGCTGCAGCCGCCTCCCAACTGTCGCTGAAATTGCCCAGACTCAAGTACGCGTTCGACATATTGGAGTACAGTAGCACATGTAGCGTATGCACCTCCTCTGATGCTGCTGCAGATTGAGCCGATGAGTTGCTGAGCGGGGTGTGCGACTGCTTCTGCTTTTTCACCTCTTCCTCGATGAGTTTGATACCCTTTCGATACGTCTCAATAGCAGCCCTGGCGTTTCCAGAGGCAAAATAAGCGTTACCCTCATTTTTGAGCACACTAAGAGTTGACTCCATTTTTTGTTTCTCCTGACCTATCGTATTATTCAACAGAAAGTAGATGTCGTTCCTGAGGGGGTCAACAAGAGCAGCAGCAGCAACAGCAGCGGCTACAACCACTCGCAGGCAGTGGGAAAGCGAAGACCGATAAGGACAAGCAATAAGGCAAGAGGGATGTCAATCGCTATTAATCTTATGTTATCTATTTTTATGTCTTGATGTTTCCAGATACGTTTTTTTTTCCTGCTGAGGAATACCGGCCTTGCTGTCTTTAAACGACGGTGTGTTGTTGCGACTCTACAAGCCTCGCTACGTGCCTCTGAGCGGATATCGTTGTGCTGTGCTGTATGCGTAAAGGGATGTGCAGATAGCTAAGGAGACTACAAACTCTTTGCATTGTTGATCTGCATGCAGAGGAGAGATCGATGTGCTCAAGCAAAAAAAAAAAAAAAGCGGGGGTCAGTGAAAATATATGTTTTTTTTTTAAGGTCCCACGAAAGGCCTCGCAGACGAGTTCAAGCGCAGAAACCAAAGAAATTAGTCAAAGAAGCAAAGCAAAGAAGTAAAGGAGAGTCGGGCAATTGAGAGGAGACGTACACAGAGAAAGCAGCACACTGCATATATATATATATATATATATAGATATGCAGTGTGTGTGTGTTGGGTGGGGGGTGGGGGGAGGGGGAGGGGCGTAGCATTTTCTTTGGCTTTTCTTTAGAGCAAAGTTAACATGGAGAGTGGCACCCAAGTGTTAACGCCGAGGAAGCGAGTAGGTAAGCCGTCGCCCCTCCTGTATACATCCATTCCATTTCTTTCTAGAGAATGGAGGTCTCTTGCATCAATTTGTACGCTACCGAAAGTAAATATTTTTTTTCCAGCTAAGCATGTCCTTCAGTCGGCGTGCGTCTATTCAGGAACACATGTATCTTCCCCTCATTCCATTTTTTTCTTTTAATGGAAAGAAGACAGTCCCTTCCTAGCGAGCAACAGGACATGTTCCAGGGCCCATCGCACACACGTACACACACACACAGTGGAAGAGATAGTCACAACCGACCTATTTGAGGCCCACATTTTCTCGATGTTTTTTCTACGTTTACGTAAGCAGCCTCATAGTCTGAGAAATCATTCACGCTCTCGGGCAGTCGCCGCCATATACCTGTCTCTTCTTTTTCGGGAACACATCCAACGTCTTCCTATTCACACAGAAACATTTCACAGACTACAACACCATATCAGTAAGAGTGGAGAAGGAAGGGAAGTTGTGTACCGTCTTGAGAGAAGAGGAGGAGCATGCAGTGCAAGTGTGTATTTTCCCTGTTCACCACCACACTGCCTCATTTCACCGTTTTTTTTTTTTTGCTTGCTCAAAGTTTGGTATTTCTGCAGTTTGTTTACCCGTCGCACATCGCATCGCTTCTCTTTTGCTGTCGCCTCTCCTGTAACTAGTGGAGTTGCAGCACGTCCATGCCGCTGATACGGTGCTCGGCGAAGTCTGACATTAACACAGAAAGAAGAAGAAAGTGATCCTGATAGGACCCCACCGGCAGCGAGGCCAAGAACCAATCCATCCAGCGGCGGTAGTTAAAGTAGAGAAAAAAGCTCACGCGGCCAACCATCTGGGCGAGTTGTGACGCCTCTGTGTTGATGGACGCTGGCAGCTCACCGGTGTAGTTGAGCCATGCTGGCTGCGGCCGCACAGGATGAGTTCCCTCGTATGGTGGGGGCAACACGAATATGCGCGAGCGGGCCGGCACAACCGTGCCGAAAGGCAGTGATGATGATGGAAGCTGTGAACCGTGAACACCTTGACACGAAAGCGGTAGAAACTCCCTTCCCCCGATCTGGCAGCGAGACTGATGGAGAAGCTGTACTGCTTTTTGAATACTGTTTTGAGAGTCGGCCACGGCCTCGCGCAACGCTTTCGTGTAAAGAAGCTTCACCCGCTGCTGCTCCCACCCGCCAGTGACCACTGTTACGCCGTAGGCCTGGCCTAACCACCACCACCACCCCACCCCCACCCCCTCCGCGTCAGTGGTGGTGGCAGAGCTACGAGTTTCGTAACGGTGAGCGAGGGTCTGCTCTACGAGCTGCTGAAGAACACCCGCCACGTGCCGGGGGCGGTTGTTGGCATTCACATCGGTGACCATAACGACTCCTGGCACAGTAACGTGGCCCACGGTCGATGTGTTCACGCGCAGCTCGCGAACCCGGGGCTGCTCCCACGGTGCAGTGACTGCATCTCTGGCAATACGACCTCCTTCGTTCATCTCCGCGTGAGAAGCTTCGTCATTGTCGCTATCTGCGGGATCAAACATTTTTTTTGCGTACACCGTCACACGTGGTTGTCCATGGGTGGCACGGCCGTCAGCGCTCTCTCCAGTGTCACTGTTCACGCATGTGTCTGAGGTACTGCGCTGGTGCCGGGCATCCAGGAGGCGTAGCCACTCCGCCCCCAGGATGAGTGATGCAGGGCGTATATAACTTGCGTCGGCCCCTGTAAAGGCATGGGCCGAAAGTAACTGATTGAGGGAAATCTCCAAGGTTGAGTGACTGGGCACCGAGTTCTGACGGTCATTTGCATGCCACTTTGGCCGTGGGGCCTTTGAGGGGACGGGGAAGGACTTGAGCGGTTTCGTGCCCACGCCGTGCACCCACGCACCCAATGTATTATAGGGTACCATCGAAGCACGCAGTCGCAGGGCGATGGTAACTAGCGGCTCAGGCCATCGCTTCAGCATGGAGTCGGGGAACAACATCTCGGCCGGGTTCGGGAGCTTCCGCAAAAAATCTAGTGCTACCGAGGTCTCCATCGCGGAACCAGAAAGCAGAAGCCACGGCGCACCGCTGAACAGGGCATACCGGTATCCTTCCAGGAGGCGTTGCGCGTATAAATCTGAGACGGCCTCCTGCCCAGGAGTGAGCCATGTACTTTCCACTACCACAGCTGCCATGGGAAGGGCGGCGGAAGGCGAACAGACGGCCGTCAACGCAGCGGTGTGATGGTGCGAGGCGCCGTCTCCGTATGTGACTGTTGCTTTGCTGGTCTGCGCCCATCCAGCGGTGTTCGCGGCGCAGCGCCCCCCATTGATGAAGTAGTGCTGGAGTGGAAGGGACCGTACATATTCAATAGCGGCGTCATAGGCGAGTCCTACATCGCCGTACTGCTGCAACTCCTCCTCGTCGTGCAGGAGAGCGGCTGTGAGCGGAAGGATATCGCTGTGCGCCATCCAGAACCGAAAGCCTGCATCATAGAGGACGTAAAGGAGCAAGATGCAGGTGAGCACAGTTGCGTTCATAAACCGTACCCTAGACGCAGCGTCCATTCTCGGGAGGGGTAAGAGAAAAGAAAAGTCGAGCGTATCCAAAGATACAACAATTGTGCGTGTAATAAAAGACTAGACACGTCGCTGTGTCTCCACTGTGATATGTGCGCTATGACCCGAGAGAACCTCTAAAAGCGCATACGAGAAGAGGAAGAGAAAAAAAAAAGCGAGTGCAGGCCGTGGGCGTATGTCGAGAGTGGCGCAGACGTGCCCTGCAGATTGCAGAAGGAAAAAAAAAGGCAGCATTTTCAAAAGCGGAATGAAATGAGACAGAGGAAGTGGTCCTAGAAGCACAAGTTGGTGCAGCAAACATCCGCTACGAGTCGATGCCCGCATCCAAATGCTATGCGCGCGTGGTCGCGCACATTTATTATTTCCCTCCTCCAAGATACCCCCAAAGGAGAGGAGAAGGGCAGAAGTAAGGGAAAGCGGAAAATCCGTTCTAGAAAGAGGGCATACAAGAGGGGATCATGATCCCCCAAAGCTGTAGCCACCATCTCAAATAGTAGCATGTTTTCACTATTATCATTATTGTGAAGGTACAATAGAGAGAGGAGGGGGACACTGAAGGTAGCCCCCCCCTCTATTGAACGAGAGGAAAAAAAAATGGAAATACAAAACGAACAAGAGTTACAACGCATGGAGCTACAGGTGCAGGAGCCAGTTGATACTTCCCCTGAATAAAACGCGCAAAAACAAAAACATCTTCTCACCTACAAAAAGGGTCAACTCTTTTTTTTTTTTTGACCTTCAATGTCTTTCGGCGCAGCGCCTCTTTTCTCATGGAACTCTAGGCGTCGGCGCGTCTGCTTTCACACACACACACACACACACACACAAGCATACATGCATGCAAGTACGTGTGTATTCTTTTTTAAACCTCTCTGCTCCAGATCAATTGTAAAACTGTCCATCAAAAACAAGTAGATTTGTTCCCCCCATCGTACTCGTGTCCTTGTCCACAGGGCCATGTCACACCCTGATACCAGACATCACCAGAGCCTTCTTCTCCCACATGCTGCCTCTCCACACACTATGCATCTCGTGGGGTGAACTCAGGCGCGCAACAAGCAGGCAGATATGCACCGGGGGTGCCATGTGCGCGAGTCGGCTTGACACTTGCCCCCACAGCACGCACGGTAGACACGCGCTCACTGTCGCGGGCCGCACCGACGCCACGCCACTGCCCCCGGTCTGGTCGCTGTTATCCGCAGCGATGAGTCGCCACGACGTCTCGGAACCTCGTAGAGTCTCACACTCTCACTATCGGAAGTGGTTCCACGTGTGCAGTGAGATTCGGGCCTGGTACGTGTCTCCAAAGCGGCGTTATGGATCTCGATACCACGCTGGGGTAATGCCCCCCCCCCTAGTGTTCGAACATGCGCAAGTATGGCATTCTAGTACCCTGGATCTGCACGTGAGGCAATGAATACTCGCCGGGTGTACGTGTGGCAGAGACGTCCCCAGCTTGGGCCTCAAGGACACGGGCACATTTTGGTATCTGTTTTATGTTGTGGGTAGATGGGGGGAGGGGGAGGGTGGCGGCGCATCGGCGATAAGTACAACAGATACTCCCCTCACATTTAACGGGGCGTGCAGGTGCACCACCACCCCGACATTAGC
The DNA here is from genome assembly GCA_000333855.2 of Endotrypanum monterogeii. Classification (NCBI taxonomy): domain Eukaryota; phylum Euglenozoa; class Kinetoplastea; order Trypanosomatida; family Trypanosomatidae; genus Endotrypanum; species Endotrypanum monterogeii. The sequence continues at coordinate 1,955,924 of CM007319.1, forward strand.
GGGGACACGCATGTAGGCGCACACAACAATAGCGCGCCCGCACCCGATACATCGTGAACGAACACAACTCTCTCGGGGACGGGTCGCCTGTCCGCGCGCTCTTGCTGCACATACATTCGCCCTACTTCCAGAAAACACTTTGCGATCGACCCGAGGCGCGTACCCGTGGAGAGAAGGGGGGGGGGAAGGAGTAGGAGAAGAGAGTGCACAGTTGCAGAAAAAAATATATAAATATAAATGTAATAAGATACAAGGGATGGTAACGTTTAAAAAAGGTGTACAAGGAAACAAAACGTGGAAGAGGAGAGCAGGGGAGGCAAGGAGCAGTAGAAAAAAAAAAGTCAGAAGCGGAGGCCACACATACATGAGTGCTCCTCAACCATATTTAATAAATCACACACACACACACAGGCACACACACAGACAGGCACACGGAGATGATGTCGGGGCACGCCGCAGTCATATCAACACAAGCAGCAAGATGAGCGTGACGCGTTCTCCGACAAACACACCTTCACAGGGAATACCGAAACCAAGAAAAAATATATAAAGGAGGACAGTGCAGTTGTGCACTTCGATGCCCTGAAGAAGGATCAAAAACAAGCAAACGGAGAAGTTAAGCTGTTGCGCCACGCGACGGAGGGAGAGGAAGAAAGGAGATGTGCACGTGAAATATGCGGAATAGCAGGAAAAAAAAAAGCGTAAAGGTGAAAGAGCTGATCGTGATCCAAAGCAGCATCGCGTGAATGTGCACTCGTATTGCGTATTGTATGCAAAGTGAGAAGTTGTATACGGATCGGGGGGGGGGGAGAAAAGAAGGTGGAGGATGTGTCCGAGAACGGCTCGCCGTACAGAAACAGCAAAACACTTTCCCGTTTGGTGGTAAGTAGGCGAAGGAGGTTGTAAAAACCCTCTTTGCCCCCACAAAGACAACGCACACATAGCCACAGCATAGTAGTATCCATCACGAAGCCCCTTTCTGCCCTTCCTGTGAGTACCCAGAGGAAGGCAGAGGCGCAACCCCACATAGAGACTCACACTTTCATGTCAAGGCTACCTAGACCGCCCCAGCTCCAAAGATGATTGTACCCAACAACTTGGTTCTCGCTCATAACATCCCCCCTTTTTTCCCCCTCTTTCTCCTTCACCCCCCCCCTCCACAGGACCACTACTACTGATCTTGATTGTATTCTATGCAAAGTGTTCAGTGAAAGACTGCCTCCGGCCCTATAGCGAGGTAAGGGAGTGGAAGGGGGGGGGTCACTCGCGGGATGCTGAGAGTAGTTCTTGCACCTGTACACGAGAGGCGAAGCTGAAGGAGGGGGAAAAGGGCTCCTAGGCCACGGCCCCGATACATTAACGCGTATGCAGACTGTGGCAAGTCTCGCTGAGGACTCGCACCCTCCCTCGTTGTTGTTGTTTTTTTTTGGTGTGTGCGTATGTGTGCGACTTACCAGCTAGGAAACTTTAGCTTTGTTAGCTTAGCAGAGGAGGATGACGATGATGATGGGGCGGTTTTATCATACCGGGTATCAGTCGCAGGGACGATGGCAACTGAAGCCGGTTGTGGTGGTGCAGTAGGCGACTGATATGTCAGTATAGATGTCCTTGCCGTGCCTGCGTTGACAGTGGTGCGTAGTGCACGAGCCTGGCTAGAGATACCACTCTGGCTACTCTCTTCGGCACCGTCGTTTGGGCTTTCGTCCTCGTCGAACGAAGACCTCCGCATGTGGGATGACTTCGGGTCTGTATAGGTCCCCGTCCTTTTGATCCGCGCTAAAATGTGGGAGCCATCCGATTTGCCTTTTGAAGGTGTAGACGACGCCGACGTCGTGCTGAGGCTGGAAGACGAGGTCTCATCGCTGCTTGAGGCTACGCTTTTCTTTTTCCAGTTGTTGGCCGATGTCGGGGCGGCGACCGTGGCATTGCCCCCCGCCCTGAGCTCAGTGGCCTTGGAATGCATACCTGTCGCAGCTGGCCTTGCGTCAACGTGTATATAACTTGTATTGGCACGGTAGCTCTGCACCAATGCCGCTTCCACGTCGCTGTCGTCGTCCAAGGTGCTTCGCAGCGTCTTTGGGGTGTACTTCCTCTGAGTTGTCGCCTCCTTCCCGGGAGCAGCAGCCTTCCGCCCCACTTGAGTGGAGTCGAGTGAAGATGGCGAGGGATTTGAGCAACTCGACTGCGTCTCCGATTCCACTGTCGAGGCCCTCTTCAGTTTTTGGACCTTCAGCAACGGTCGAAATGTGGAAGGGGCACCTAACTTAGTCGAAGACGGCGATGACGACGGGGAGGAGGAGTGGTGAACGACAACATGTGAACTGGGGCGGTCACACGCGGTCTCGAGAGATTGGCTTGAGTCATCCGTGCCTGACGATGACACTGCGAAGAAGGGTGAGATTGTATGCTGGCCCCTCTGTGAGGCCAAAGTTGGTGGAGCTGAAAGCCCAGATGGTTCTTGGATTTCCATTTCGTGTGCTGGGGATGAAGCAACATCAGTCGCGTTGTGAGCGATACTCGATGTGGCAACGACTGTTGGCGCTGTCAAGCCCAAAGGTGCCACCGCCACCTCTGCAGACCTGCCCCGCCTGTCGTTTGCGTCATTCCTTTTCTCGTGAATCAAAACTGCCTGTCTCCTTGGCGAGCTGCTTGATGCAGAAGCAGGGGTCGAGAATGACGAAGGACTCATGGCGTGGGGTGAGTTGTACGAGGCTGGAAGGACCCCGAGGCGCTGTGCCTCCTCCCGCAGCTCGCCTATAGGTCTCTTGATGACGGCAACTGTTCGAGGTTTATTGCTCGCTGAACTAGAAGAGTAGTGTGACGCATCCTTTGATGCCCCATTCCGCTTTAGGGCACAAGGCACGTAGGGGGCAGCGTATGCCGCGTAGCCCTGCGAGCTGACAGTGCCACCCCCCACTTTAGCCACACTTGACCCTCGGTCAGCAACTCGCTCACTCTGCTCTCTTGCGAGGCGTAGGTCTCCCCGCAGACCTAGAATTTTCTCCTTGAGGTGCTTTGCCTCATCCTTCTTCTCCTCATACAGCGCTGCCCAAGTAAGCGCATGTTGTTTAGCAGCAATGAAGCGCACGATGTCTCCCTCGTACTGCGCCAAAGCTGCTTTCTGGGCGAATTCCCGGCAGTATAAATCTACCATGTCGTCATAGCAACCGCACACGCGGGAAACGAGACGCAGAAGGTGCGACGAGTCCTCGCTCTTGACGGATGGCGACGCGAACATGGTGTCTGTCAAGCCCGCATCCGCAGAGAATCCCGCCTTGACGGGAGAGCCAGTAGTTCCATTAGATGACGTTCGCGCAGACTCTTGCACTTCGTTAACGTGCCGCTGTTGCAGCGCCGCGAGACTCATGGCTACATTGCTCTCTTCACTTTGACAGGTGCTACGAGGCGGGGATATCACCATCTGGAGCTTCGTGGGCACCTCTGTCACGAGCTGTGCCAGTCGGTCATAGTCGTTCTGCAGGAGAGACCGTACCGTAGTAGTGACGGTGTGCACTAGGGCGTTTTTGTCCTCTTTTCCATTCAGAAGCTCCTTGTGATGAAGACTGGCTGTGGCAGCCTCGCGACTCTGACACTGTGCCAGCATCGCCTCAGCGTGTCTCAACTCCTGCCTGAGGAGAGAAAGTTGCGTGCTGTGCTCCATTCTCGAGTGCGCCTCCTCGAGTTTCTTCTGAAAGGACCGTGTACGCATAAAGTCGTAGTACAGCATCCAATGCACCGAGCACGCGTCTCTGAGCAGCTCCCCTCTACTCACTTGCTCCTGCAGCTGAAGCTCAGACACATCCTTCGCGATCGCCTCAACGACAAGGCGGTGGTCTCTATCAGAAACCTCGATCATTAGTGTCTGAACTTCTTCCTCTAGGCGCGCAATGTACCTCTCTGCCTCTACGTCGCCTGCACTGACGATAAAGTCAGTAGCATGGACGCGGCCGCGAGGCATCACAGAACCCCCCCTTATATCATGCGTGTAACCGCGGGACTCGTTCAGACCCAAAAAGCTACCCACAGCCACAGACCGGCCGCCGCTCTCAGCGAGTCCGTCTGGAATACTGTAACGCGAGTTGGCGAAGTTGTTACACGAATACAGGGACCGTGCGTCGCTGTGCAGCATGTTCAGGGGGTGACGACTGAGATCCATGTGCCGCCCGTAGTTAGAGTCATAGCCCCCTCGCTCTTGGGCAGCACCGGGGAACACATGTTTGTAGTGTCCCTCCATGAACAGCAGCCCTTCGAGGTCTTCCACGGGGTTCTGGTCGCCCGTAGGGGAAAAAGATGACGAGGACGGCGACCTTCGCGTTGCCGCGTGTCTACCGAGTTGGTCAAGCGAAGCGTGGCGTAGGCCTGATAAGTTGGGTGAACCGCCGCCGTTGTCACCGATGGAAGAGCTGAGCCTCGCTCGACTACTCCGTGAGCTGACACCGCGCGGCTGCGCTCGCTCGAAGCAGCGACTGAACGAGGAGGAGGATTGTGAGTTTTTTTTGTCAGCCATTAGGTTTGCGTTCTCATTTCGGCGCATCGCGATCTGACGTCGAGAGACGAACAGCAAGAGAGAAGGGCACACGCACGCACGCACACACACAAAAGCAATAGAACGTGAGCAACAAGATGTCAGATGTACCTACCCGCTCGATAGACGGAGAGGAATTCCTTCTAGGCCGTCAGGAGTTGGGGAGTTGCGGATGGAAGTGGATCGGTTAATGAGACGCTAAGATCGAAATACGCTCAAGACAGCTTTGGGAAGAACGGCCAACGGTTTGAGGTCTTACTGCGCCTTCCCCACCAGGCGGGCTCCTGTCCAATTCCAAGCTCCCTTCTGGTAGGGCGTGCTGAGAGGTACTGTGTATGTGTGAGAGGAGGGGCTATCGCTTTCGCAAGATCCTAAGCCGCCCTGTTTCTTTGAAATATTGATGGTGCTCCCTGGACTAAATATTTTATCCTTCCCATGCTGGGCCGCCTTCCTTTGAAACGATTCGGTTGCCAGTGCCAGCGATGCCCCCGACTGATGGGACGTCTCTGCGTCTGTGGAAGGGTGCTTAATGAGCTGCGAGGGAAGAAGTGGGATATATGTATATATGTAAAGAGCAAGACTAGATGCAAGAGGTCCAAGAGGGAAGAAATGAGACAGATGAAGGGAAAACGTTATAGGGTACGATAACATATATGTACAAGCCGCAGTACTCGATATCGACAACATTGAAAGGCGCCAAAACTGCCATGTACACCACATCGTGGCGTCTCGTTCGACAACGCAGACGTCGAGTCAAAAGCTAGAGGGCAGGTGCAAGACCAATGTGTATGTATGTATATATACATATATATACATATATATATAAAGAGACCTTGAAAATGCGGTGGCGTGAGTGAAGAATGAAAAGTGGCGACCACTAGCTGTTATGTGAACCCTACACACCAGCCTCAGCCTTTTTTTTTTCCGATGCCTCAAGGCTATGCACCAACGGGGACATGTCCACGCGCACGGGGGGGAGACAACTGCAGTCTGGCAAAAAAAAAAAACGATCAACACGCTTTTGTAAATATTGTGTCGGTGTGTGTGTATGTTCAGTCACGTCAGGAGATGCATTTCTTTCTCTTAATTTATTGCCTTTTGGCGCTTTTCAATTCATCGATCACGTCACTGCTTCCAGCCCCCTACCCCGTTGCCCCAGACACCACCGACGGGGGGAGGGAGGGGGCAACGGCGTGAGTTGGCGCTCCATTTTTGTTGTTGTTTTTTTTCTGTAGGTAGAGCGCTTGCGCATGTGAAGGAGGAGAGGGGAGTGTGGTTGTTGTTTACAGGTCGTCAACCTTCTGGAGATAGTAGACTGTACACTCCTACATCTACACTCTCTGGCACGAATTCTGCCGAGATAAAACGAGTGACACCTTGAGAGAATTTTTGAGAGAAAGAAGAAAGGAGGGGGAGGGGGAGGGGGAGGGAGAGGGAGAAGGGAGGAAGGGAAAAAAAAATGATTGGAGTGGTGGTCCACAGAAGTCCATAATATCGAAAAAAAAAAGAAAAGTAGGGAGTGTGCGTGTCTGCGAGGATGTGTATGTGGCTGATGCGCAACGAGCGCATACCTTAAGTAAGCCAACATCTTTTAGAAAAATAATAAGGAAAACTAAAGGGGTCTCCCCTTAACGCATCCAGTGCCCCCCTCCCTGCAGCGATCAATCGTCAGTCCATCACATGCCGCCATCGACAAGCTCTACGCTAGATCACCTCACCTCTCCTCCACACACACACTATACACACGTACGTTAGTGCAAGCAATTGAACACTATTCCAGGTAATGGTGAATCCGTGGAAGCCTCTCGGTGATCTCACGGCGCACCAACGGAGTCGAAGAAGCGCATGCATTATAATGCAAGGATTCTATCGACATGGCACAAGAAAGATCGAAAGGCCTCCGCCACGCCATCGCACCTGTACGTTTCAACTCTTGTCCACACTTTTTCTTCCGCGTGGGGAGACGAGGGGGTGTTCGAAGCAAGTGATTCGCTTAGCATCGGATGTATACAGGCGTGCACCCTTGTTCATCTAACAGCGCCGCAGCGATGATGGTCAGTAGGCCTACTCGCCTTCATGCAGAGGAGTGCCTATTCAAGAGTGCGGTAGAGACGCTACATAATATGTGCACACAAATACAGTGACACACACACACGCACACGCACACATACACACACAGCTTCTCCCCCTCTTTCTTTTATGCACACCAACACGTTTTTCTGTCAAATGCCACTCTTCGAGAGACACGCATACACCTTCGCACGCAGGTAAACACACACACATATATATATATATATATATATGTGTGTGTGTGTGTGTCTGCAGGGATGTATATATATTGCTTCTTACAACAACGACGGTTGGCTACCTTTGAAATGCAGTAATCGTAGCGCCTGCATAATTCTCTTCCTCCCTTTTTTTTCCCCCGAAGATGCATAAATCAACGTAATCCCACCTAGTAAAATCGATGAGATGAAGACATTATTATTTCGGGTTTGGGTAAGTGGGGAAGGGAAGAATAGCGGCATCCCTCTCCTTCCTTTCCTCTTTCACATCCTCATTTTTTTTTTCCCCGCCCTCCTCAACGTTTTGGCTTCTCGATGTGAACTGAACGGAAGGGGGAATAATGTTTGGTGTACGTTGAGCATTCAACCTCCTCCTCCCCTCAACGCCCCTATGCCGCTGAGCCCTACCCTCTTACACGCGACATACCACGGTAAGACCGAGCGCTGCGCGCACGACACAGCTGCCGGAAGGGGTCAGGGTGAAGGAAAGGCAAATGAGGTTCAAGGGGCGCAGAGGGGAGGGGGGAGGGGGTCGTGGGCACTACGGGGGGAAAAAAGCAAAAGTAGATGAGGGAGAGCGGGCATGTTATGCTCCCCTCTCGCAACGATAGTGAAACGTGTCACACGTGTACATCGAAACTAAAGCAGGGCACAGAAAACCTGTCTACTACCTTTTCAAGGGCACCGTAGCACATACACACATACACATACACTACACATATATATATATATATATATATATATATATATATAGCGCATATAGCATACAGATAAAAATAAAGTAAGTTAAATCAAGGGGACACGACGACAGAGCCTCATCTACCTACAAGCGAGGCCTAAGGCCACAAAATCATACGCGGGTTCGGGGCTGAGGTAATCCTCTACACAGGCCCGCATCGTCTACTGGGAGACATCGTGGATCGCATGTGCAACGTAGGAAACATTTTCAGAACTCAATCCGGAAAATGCGATACGGCCGTTGCCTGTGAGGTAGACGCTGTACCTTTCCTGGAGCGTCATAACCTGTTCCGCTGTCAACCCCGTCAGTGACATCATTCCCACACCCTTCTCGAGGTACTCCCAATCACGTGTTGAGCCGCAGGCTCGCAACTCGGACACCAGGCGATGCCGCACCTCCTGCAGCCGGCTCGACATCTGATGCAACTCCGATCTCCACAACTCGCGCAAATGCGGAGTCCTAAGAATCTCGTCAGCGATACGAGCACCAAATATCGGTGGGTTGCTGTACGTGGCTCGAATCGTGGACTGCAGTTGAGATAAAACGTTTGCCTTTTCCTTCTGAGTGGTGCAATGAACGTGCAGGGCGCCTGTGCGCTGCCCGTAAAGCCCGAAGCTCTTGGCCAGCGACTGTGCCACCAGGTACGTAGGGATCTCTTGCTGATGCAGTGCCCGCAGAACGTAGGCGTCGCGCTCGACGTCGCCTGTCGCAAAACCTTGGTATGCCATGTCAATAAACGGGATAAGATCCCCCCGCCGGATGACGTCAACAATCTGCTGCCATTCCTCCGGTGTGGGATCGCATCCAGTCGGGTTGTGCGCGCAAGCGTGTAGCAAGACGATCGAGTTGGCAGGCAGCTGGTTCAAATGGTTGAGCATCGCATCAATGCTCAGACGATGCGTTTGTAGGTTGTAATACGGATAAAATTTAAACTCTGCGTTGAGGTGCTCGAGAATATTAAAGTGGTTCGGGTAGGAGGGACTTGGGATGTGCAGCGTCAGAGGGCCGGAGCGGCCAGAGCCGCGCTGTAACAGTCCCACACCGAGATGCAAGGCGCCTGTGCCACTCAGGGTTTGCACAGAAGCGATGCGGTCCCCTTGCTCATCTAGCATTGGATTACCAAAACAAAGCTGCTGCACACTATTTATGAAGGACGGTAACCCTGCAATGGGAGCGTAGTCCATCTGCGTGTCCTGTTCCAAGATATGCGACATCGCCCTACGCACGGACTCCAACACAAAAGGCCTGTTATGATTATCGCGGTAAACACCGATACAAAGGTTTATCTTATTTGGCGACGTATCCTTTGCGAAGTCTGCGGCAATGCCCATGATGGCGTCGGGGGGCGTGCGCTGCAAACCCGAAAAATAGCTTGTCGACCCAGCACGACGACAGCTCAGCAGCGCAACACAAGGGGAGCTGACCCCTACGGAGGAAGCCCATGTGTGACGAAACATATGTGGTGTAAGCACGTATCGAATGCACCTTTCTCCCATCCTTGGTATCTAGCTGAACGTTAGTGCGTTTTGGGGGCTTTTATATACTACATATATATGGTGTGTGTGTGTGTGTGAAAAAGAGAGAAGGTAGTGAGGAGAGAAAAATGCGAAATACAAAAAAATAATAATAAGGCGTGTGTATTTGCAAGTCACGCTCGCTGATTGGGGGGAGGGGGGAGACGTGGCGAACATGGCCTAACGAAGGTGCTCGGGGAGTTGGCAGACAACCAGTGAACTGCGATGACTGTCTTCAAGTTTCATGCGGGGATGACTGAGGGAATAGTCACTGGCAGATGGTCCATCGCTTGGAACAGAAGTGTGTGCATGTGTGTGTGTGTGTGTGTGTGTTTGAACGAGTTTAGCAGCTCCTCCTCTTTGACAAGCTCTTCTTTCCCACGGAGAGAAGCAAGAAAGAGACAGCTTGCTCTAGTAGCCCCACACGCTAATACATCCTCCTCCTCCTTGGTGCGCTGTTCCGTTAAAGACGTACGGAGACAGTGTAAGGTGATTAAAATAAGGCAACAACGCAGAACTCAGGGTGAAAAAGTGCACACACACACACGCACACACACACACACATATATATATGTATATATATATATATATATATATATATACTACACTGCGTCGTACGACCGAGGACGGTAGTACGTACGTACAGACGAGTACGTCCGGTAGGAACGTCTCCGTCGTGACTCTACGACG
>CM007319.1:1965696-2002638 GCA_000333855.2 Endotrypanum monterogeii
AACGTAACGTAACGGTAGGACGACGTAGTAGGTAGGTAGTAAATAAAGTAACGAACAACGACGACGAACTACAGGTAGGAAAGTAAGACGACACACACACACGACACACACACACACACATATATATATAGTATATATATATATATATATATATATATATACATACAAACCTGAAAAATAAGTGCTTTGTTTAACAGCACGAGGGAATGTATAGGCCTCAGAAAAATCAATGTCACGTAGAAGAAACAAAATACGAAAAAAAAAATTGATAGACTTTACTTCCCTGATAAAAGGGTAGCAACAATGCTGAGTAAAAAAAAAAATCGAAGGAGAAATCTTTTCGTGCGCGCAGGCGCCGCAAGAGAGAGAGGGGGGGAGGGGGGCTGCGATAAATCCTCTTTCTTCTGTTTGGTGCTGCGGAGAATAAAAATTTTGAGAAGCAGTGCTTCGTCGAAGCCCCTTGACATTCTCTTTTCCCAGCAAATTTAATACAACCCCCTCCGCACCGACCCCCACCCCACAGACAAAAAAAAAACTCAACGAACATTTTACATGAGAAAAACAGTATCAGGCGCCTCCTGCACGCTTACAAATATGTATATATATGTATATATATACATTAATAGAAACGTAAATATAATTTTACCAAACATACTAGATGTACGCAACAATTCTTTACCCACTTGCTTTTTTTTCCCACTGCTCTTTGTCGTCGTTTTTTTTTTTTTCAGCGGTGTGCAGTTGTTGAAGGTTTACCAAAAAAAAAATTTTAGGGGGTAGGGGAGGTAGAAATCAAAACAACAACAAAGGAAACAACAGGAGGAGTGGAGTGGGGTGACGACGAATGTGATCGGGGGCAGGAACCTCATCAACCATAGCGCAGATGCACCTCCTGTCATGCACGAATGTGATAATTTTTAATGAGAAGTGATCAACAGAGGAGAAAATGTAGTTTATAAGCATGTGCCAGGCCGTCATGAACCCTGGTACCCAGCACAACATTTTAAAGCGGGATGCACTCGTCGCGTGAACTGAACTCCACTTGCGTAGGCTTCTCACATGGTCCCGTCTCGTGGTGCCGGGGAAGGAGGGGGCGGGAGCGCAGCGGGCCAGGATATCTGGCCTGTCCTCGAGTCTGGATTCTGATGCCGCGCGGATGAGAAACTCACTCACCCTTTCAAGGTGCGAGAGAACTGCGCCGAGGACAGAAAAACTCTGATGCACGTTGCCTTTAGATAATTCCTCCCCATCACCACCACCACCACCACCACCACCACCACCAGAGAACAGTGCCCGCGGCACAGGACACAGGGGTGTCTCCCTCCAAACTACGGAGGCCGTTCGAGGTCCTGCAAAAATCGAATCAGCTCTATTTTGCTAGACCATAGAAGACGGTGGAGACCATCACCAAACACGAGCCGGAGATAAATGTTGCGCCAAGTGGAGTCCCAATCAGAAATACGGACGCGGTGCCGCTCAGGACAATCGCAACCGCCGTAGAGAAAGATTTCACAATGTTGTCGCAGTACCGCACGACCACCGCCACAAGCATTCCACCAATTGCTTGAAGAAAGACCAGTGACCACACCAGTCCCGTGAAACCATCGAAAAAGGTGCTCATGAAGTCGCCCAGGCCTGCCAGTGCCCACGTGGGCTCTCTCAGCTGGAGGATATCCTTAAGGAACACAATGAAGAAATATAGAAGGGAGAAGAAGGCCAGATGTGCATTGCGCGCTGCCAAGCTAAAGTGGTTGCCACGCTTCTTCAGCACAAACTCCATAAAAACACCGGAGAACGCGCTCAGAAGGCCTCCCGCCAACGCAGCCAATGTGCCCCACATCGACCATGTGCTAGTGACCTTGGCAAGCCCTGACCTCTTTGCCGCCTCGGTCGATACAGAGCCGCCTTGCCTCCGCGTCCCCTCTGCGCCAAGCTGTGCGAGAGCGATACCGAACATCAACGCGAGCAAAGCGCACCACCGGATGGCGGAGAGGCGAAAGTCCAGGACAGCCTTCATCATGAAGGCCAAGAAAAGAATGCGCACCTGGTATAGGACCTGGAAAAGGGTTGGATCCAGCAGCTTCAGGGCATAAATTAGCAGCAAACCCTGAATCGAGTAGACGATGGCAGGCACAATCATGAGCAGCGTCTCCTTGTATTTGTGGTTCAGCCCAATCGCATGGCGCATCCGGGTCGCCAGGGTCCGCAATAAGCTTCCACTGCTACCTAAGGTCAAAAGCGGCATTGTGTGAGAGGCAGAGTTTATATACACATCCTTCGAAGTATGCTTTGAGATGAGTGAGGTATGATGCTTCTCATCGGCAACATCTTTCAAGGGCTCCGAGTGTACAGAGAAGCAGTTCGAGTCGCCGCTATCGGTGCGGAGGACCTCCGCTGACATTGAGATTATTTTGAGGGAGCTCTGTTCCTTTTGAATGGCGCGGAATTCCTCGACTGTGCACCATAGAAGTGACAGGAGAAGCTTAACAAACTCTGCCGTGGCCAAAAAATGGGATGCTTTGAAGGCGACCGCATGTCCCACATCCTCCCTGACCTCTTCGTCGCCAGCAGACAGCAAAGGTTCCCCCTTGCTCGACTGCTGGGAGTAGCTAATCAAAACGAGATACCCGCTGTTCTGGACTGCCAGCAGTACCAGTGCTATCGAATTAAAGCTGAACACGGTGCGTCGTGCATCCATGAGTAGTGCGGTGAGTCCCATTTCGGTGCCCAGGGGATAAGATGGGGTGTAACAAAAAAAAAAACAAAAAAATGGAGGGACGGAGGGATAAATGGGTGGTGAATCTCTTCTCCACGGGAGCAGCGTAGTGATCCCGCGTGTTTGACTGTCGATCAAAAATATTTCCGCAGGATTGAAGAGTGATGAAATAGAGGAAAAAAAAATGTGGAGGAAGAAGGTAGAACAGAAATTTCCATCATTCAGGAAGCGGCAGTGTTGACCTTGAAGAGAGAAGAAGTCGAGGCCGAGACGAATAAAGACTTCGCGTCGATTCAGCCCCACGTTTGCTGCGGTATATCGCACCCAGCTCCCGCATGTTTCCCACATGCGCCCGTCTCGTGGTGGCGGGGGGAGGATATCTGGCCCCTCCCCGAGTCTGGATCCTGATGCCGCGCGGATGACAAGCTCGCTCCCCCTTTCAAGGTGCGAGAGACAACGAGAAAAGTATTGACCTAGCGCGCGGCGCACCGCAAGGGTGATGCGCGCAGCACCCCCCCCCCCCTGCCCCGCCTCTCGACCATCGCTCTTCGCCCACCCTTTCCGACAGAAGAGAAAACTTTGCAAAAAAATTTTCTTTCACTCAAGCAGTACTTGGCCTCAGTAAGTCACAACAGTGTCATCTGAGAGCGAAGGGAAAAAGGGAAACAGTATGTTTCATAAGATTATTTGTTCTTCCGTGCCTGCTTATCAGAGACCCGGTGCCCCCCCCCCAGCCCCCTCAGCACCAGTCGTGGGCTTATGTTCAGGTTTACGGCAATGGCAAGTGGGTGGGAGGCTACTCATATCCCCTCGCCATAGAAACGGAGAGACCAACAAGCTGCGCAGCGCTTAGAGGCTGTTGCCTCTGCTGTGAGTCGACAGCGTCCGACTGAGGGAAACTCGTGGTGACAATTCAGCATGAAAGGGAATGCAGAGAGTAGTCCCCCTACGCCTCAATGTATATATACATATATATATATATATATATATATGTATATATGTCGCTCACGTGTAGGGGCCAGACACGCAGGGTCATCGCACTCCTCTGCGACTGCGCGCAGCCCAAATATTCCCGTCCCACTCATCCCCAGCCGCTGTCGTCGAATCATCCATGATGCTCGTGTAGTCTAGGGTAGTTGTGTGATCTGTGAAGTTGTGACGAGACACACCTAGTCTGTCCTGCTCCACGTGAATGCCACCCTCGCTAACTACGGTGTTCCCGTCGCTCAATCGAGTAGCTGGACGATGGGGCGTGTTGTGGAGGTAGTCGTAGCGCATCGCAGCAAAAATCCGCCACCGCGGTCTGCGCCAGCGCTCCGTGATGAACGTTCCGGTGAAGAGGGCAACGCCCAGTAGCAAGTAGAATACAAGAAAACCGACTTGGACGTTTAAGTGCGAAGAGCAGGTGGTTCGAGGATGGCGAGCGGTAAGCTGGCCTACCGATATCATCCAAATCACCTCCCACACGAGGTAAAGAGAATAAAGCACGATGAGCGGGTTTGTGAAGCAGACGCGCCACTGCGACGTCTCCTCCTGAATGCCAGCAGCGATGCGTCGCCTCGTCACCACTATCACAACCACACAGAAAATCATGTTGACAAAGCAATGCGAGATGCCCGCATGCACCCAGCGCTGAACTGTCGCCTCGCATGGGTGGGACAGGATCACCGCAAAGCTCCAAACCAGAAGGCCACCGTTGATCACACACGTGTATACCGAATAGGCACCTGACGGCCGATCCGACGGAAACGTTGCTGTCCAACACGAATGCAATCCATCTCGCAAGCGCAGTCGTAGTCCATGTGTATAGGCCTCCATTTATATATATGTATATATATGTGTGTACACTATACGTGTGCGTGTAGGTGTATCCAAATCTCTAACTATATATATATATATATATATATATATATACAGATCGGTATACCTTGCACTTGTGTGTACTCCGCCTGCCTCCCGTCCCCCTTACTGTCCTTACTTTAGCATTCAAACTGAGGACACCAAAAAAAAAAAGGGGGGATAAAAAGGAGGTTAGGGAGAAGAAACCCAGTCAATGGAGACGCAGCTATACACAGTCAAGGTTGTGAATCCCAAAGTAATAATGCGACTGTACAGAGCGAGACGACCAGAAAAAAACAAAAATAGAATAGTTTAAAGAACGCGGCCATGCGTTGGTATGGAATGTAAAAAAAAAGAAATGGAGAAGATTGGGACATGAGCAAGTAGCCGGGAAACAAGCATTCTTGTACAAGCCATGTACAACTCCGTTACAGACTCCACGGGTGCACGCACAGAACTACATGAAAAACATAAAAACAGTCGGAATCTTTATCCGCAACTGAAAGGCAGCGAGAAAAAGAGAAAAAAGCCAAGGAGAATTCAGGGAAGAGGTAACATCCACGTTGCTGTACAAGTGTGCATTGTTTTTTTCCCCGTGGCCTCTCCCCCTCCCCCCATTAGCCCAACTCACTCTTCACCACCGCCGCCGTCGGCTTTATTGATTTCTAATTTCTCCCCTCAAATCGATAACCGCCTCGGCAGAAAATAGCGGCATCACTTGAACGCACTCTCAGATAAAAAAAACGAAACGAAACACATCTAGTTGCGGATACACACACCCTCTCGGTACATCAACGCTTCGGTGTCATCATGCTCACATTCGACCTCCACTCAAAAAGTAATATTGTGTGAATGGTACAACTTTGATATATATAGAGAGATATATATAAACACATATGTGTGTGTGTGTGTGTGTGTGTGTGTCGATAAGTACAACAGATACTCCCCTCACATTTAACGGGGCGTGCAGGTGCACCACCACCCCGACATTAGCGGGGACACGCATGTTGGCGCACACAGCAATAGCGCGCCCGCACCCGATACATCGTGAACGAACACAACTCTCTCGGGGACGGGTCGCCTGTCCGCGCGCCAGGCAATGCCTGCCTACGCACCCTTCATGCACACACATACTTGAGAGGAAGGGATGGCCAGATACATAACCTTATGTAGGCAACCACATTCTAGGCATGACTACAGTGCGGGAGTTGTGGTATAAGCCGTGCATCTGTTATTCCGTAGCCTAGACGCAGGTCGGAAGAGCTCAGGAGCGCTGGTGAGTCGGCATCAGACTGCGGCCCTCTCAGATTCTCCCCTGTACCGCCCGCATGTCGTATCTCCTGTCACCCGTCGCCTCGAGCTGTTGCAGTGGTATTCAGGGTGCTGTTTGCGTGCGCACCGGCATCCATGCGTACCCAGCTCTACGGCATCGTCCGCAGGCTAGGAGAAGTCTAACTACGGTTGCCTGATATTCGCATGTGCCGACAAAAGGCGACCCATCCTCGCTCACCCCTTTCTGACGTGTACGGGCGTCGTCACGAGCACAAGTCCCGACGGCGCAGCGCGAGTCTACGCTCGTACGCGAAGACCATTATATCACAGACACCTCGCGTGCACAAAAACAGGGGGGTTGCTGCATCACTGCGAAGTCGTCGGCTTTGCCGGAAGTAGAAAGGCGGCGTAGAGAGAGAAAGGGGAGCCAAAGCGCAAACACGCATACAAACAGCCTCGTTTGGATATCTGGCGTGTGCAACACTGCACTCAATGTAGAGAGGCATCGAACTTGCAAGACTGCAGACTTAGCAGGCGTAACTGCAGCGAGAGACGTTTGAGGACGAAGATAAATGCACTGTGGCGCCACCGCTTGAGCCCATTGCACGCCAACAAAAACGAAATCGATTCAGCCGCTGGTCACCAATAAAATGCCTTGCCGGATGTTCTCCGTGAGGCATGAACATATTCGACCCGCCTTCACCATCCACCTCCCGGTCTCCTCCCTTTCGCAGTGCACCCACCCCTCACTCACTTCTGATCATTCCACTCGACCGATAAAATGGGCTGCTACGCCCTTTGAGGTGGTAAGAAGGTGATACATAGGAGAACTATCAGCGCTGCGGCGCACGTGAGGAGAGCGATGACGCCATCAAAGACCAGCTTCGGACAGAAAATAGGGAACAACATCAAGTGTGTCTTGTTAATATACCCATTGAGGCAGGAGACCGCAGATTGCAGCACCATGAAAAG
This sequence comes from Endotrypanum monterogeii, assembly GCA_000333855.2. Taxonomy (NCBI): domain Eukaryota; phylum Euglenozoa; class Kinetoplastea; order Trypanosomatida; family Trypanosomatidae; genus Endotrypanum; species Endotrypanum monterogeii. The sequence continues at coordinate 1,972,496 of CM007319.1, forward strand.
AGTGTAGGCGGCAATGACAACGTTAGAGGAGGTCGCCACTCGCGGCGCGGGTCTTGATAGCTCTGCAGTGGATGATGAACGGCGTTTCAGCTTCACCTCCGGGGACTCTGTGTCGACTTCAGGCCACACCCGTAGTGCAAAGGGTACGAGCAAAAAGACATGAAAAGTTCGACTTATCACCAGCAGGCCACCAGCGTATAAGTTGTAGCTTGGCATGCCCACAAACGACGAGTTCCAGTCAATCGTGTTGAGCATACACTGGTGACCCTCAGCGAAAAAAGCAACGAAGGCATTGAGGTGCAACACCACAACCTGTGTCATCATTGGTTCCACACGGAGTGTGGAGCATAAAAACGGTAGTGCAGCTCCGTACAACGCCACGACGACCGCTGTTGTCACCCTCTCGTTGCACAGAGTGCTCAGCCAAAGCACAGTAACGAAGTATGCATAAGGGACGTGGTCGGAGGAGGTGGATAAAGACCTCCAGGGTCCACGGGTAGCAGATTTCATGACTGTCGGCGACACAGCCCAACGCCGTGCAAGAGGGTAAGCCGCGATACACAAGAATGGCACGAGGTGGTGAAAAACCGCAACATGGTAGACCGCTGCTATGCACGCGCAGGTGACAGCGACAGTGGCGTGCCGCAAATGGTTCGGATACAGCAGAGACCACGCTATGCCGCCAGCGACGATACCTACTCTCTCAAACCGAGCCCCTCCCAGCAGCGCAAACAGCGCGCGATCCACAGCACTTTCAGTGTCAACTGTGTGCGTGATGTGGTGGCGATAGCGCAACAACCCTGGCACAGCGACCCGAAGAGCAACAAGATAAAAAATAAGGAAGATTGCCTCGCGCATCGGGCCAATGTCACTGCAGCGGTCAACACCAACAGCTGTGAGATGAGCAGATTGCTGCGCATGGGCCAGTCTCGACCTATCGCTGTCCGCCCCCCTCGTCTCACGTGATTGGCGATGCACCCACCACACCCAAATACGAGGCACCATCAAAAACGTTAAGAGCGAGCTCAGAAGCCCGAGCAGCACCGAATCCTCATTGACGACGAAGCTGTTCGAGAACACCAAGCATACTCGGAGCAGCACTGTGAGAGCCGTCCAGCGCATGATCCAGCCAGCGCCGCTGCCCGGCAGAAGGTATGCGCGAATGGTAGGAGACCACAGAAGAGACATTGAACACAGCAACAGCCCTGTGGAGCCGAGAAACATTCCAAAGCGGTTCATATCGGTACGACTTCTGCGAGCGTAAAAACTCATATCCGCCAGCTGTTGCGCGACAGAGATATCCGGCGCCGTCCACGAGGCATCGCGTGGCACATCCATGCCCGACTCGGTGAAGTAGCGTTGTAGTTGACGCAGGTTGCATTGCTCAGCGGCCTCCGTGTCGGCGGATGCGTTGGCTAGTACCAAAACCTCAGGAATCACGCGGCCAAAGTTGGCGTACGGAATCGGTTTGCCCAGTAGTACGGCGATTGTGGAGGTCACGTCCACCTGATAAGTCGCACCGAGTCGGTTAAGAGGAACCTCAGCACGTGCATGACAGCCGCGGAGTCTATTGAGCTCGGCACTGAAACCATCTTGCCAACGCTTCTCGATTAAGTATTGCGCTCTCGCTAAGTTCTTATCAGCCGACGAAAGCGAATTTGCGTGCGCGGATGCCGCCCTTGAGCCAGGGAAGTACTCAGCGAACAAGAAGGTATCAGTTTCTTGCGCCGAGCCACCACCGTGATCACCACTATTTGACATGCCGTGGTCACCGAGAACCAGCAGCATCGTGTTCATGGAGGTGGCCCTCTCTCTAAGTGTAGTGCTGACATTGCGTAGCATCTGATCCAGCTGCAGGAGTTTGGCGTCCATGAACGGGTTTTCAGAGTCGATTCGGTGGCCTATATGATCGACACCAAGGAAATGAGCTACCACGAGCCTGGCGTGGCCTTCCTGTCCCTGTACCTCTGCGTGAGGGCCAACTCCGACACGGGACACGGCTTCCCGGGTTTCGGCCTTCAGCACACTGTATACTTCCGACAGTACAATATTGTCATTTGTATGGAAATCGGCAACGTCCAACGAAGGCACACCGACTGCTTTCTTCCAGTGGAGTCGCGAAGGAGCATTAGGGAATAATTTCACCCACGTATCATCACCCAGCAGCACCGCGCTGCCATTCATCTGACCAACGATACTGTCTATCTCGATGGCCTCGCTATTGAAGTTGGACCCTGCCTCGAGAAAGGCAGGCATCGTTCCCGTAGCGATGGCCTTTATGCGCTGCACCGTCGTCGTTGGGGCGTCTGCGACAAGGAAGAAACCTACGGAAGTCGACTTGCCAGATTGCAACGAGTCCTCGATGTAGCGGAGAGTCGGCCGAGTGGCGACTTCACCGAAGCTTTTGTCCACCTTCCAATCCTCGTGTGTAGAACAGTGCCCTGCAGTGCGGGCAAAGGGATAGAGAGAGGACAGGACAAAGTCCGGCCGCAAAGCATCAACTAGGATGAGCACCACCTGATCCACCGGCGGCACGTGTGTCTCCCCACACGGTTCTGTTGCTACTGTCCGCATTACCGTTGTCGTGGAAAGCATTGAGGTGGTGAAGAGCAGCACGCTACCGATGTAGAGCGCCGCCAGCACAAGCACTGGCCACCAACGGAGGCGAGACGGAGGATGCGACATGCCGAGTCTACAACGAGGCCTTCGTTGAAAGCGCAAGGAGACAACGATAGACTACTCTGGAAATGGAGAACAGCCACGGCGGGAAATCCCAAAAAACGAATTGTGATGCCACCGATCACTTTCGGTGATGTTTTTTTTTTCTTTTCCCTCGTGTTGATGACGAAGCCGAACCCTCACACTGGCCGACGCGGGGCTGAGCTCACCTGGTCAAGTATGATGACTACTGCGCACGTCATGAAGGGAGAAGACACGTGAGTCATCAGGAGGGGACCGAGAAAAAATTACACAACAAAGATTGTCAGCCGATGGGTAAAAAAGTCGAAGTCATGCGACACGAGCAACGTACACGGACAGAGAAAGAGAGCTACGCCAAATACCTCAGGTATGGGTGTGCATATGCGGGCGACGTAATTTAGTTTTCACGGAAGCGGAAAGAAGTGAGCACGTTGTCGTTACACGAGACATCACCCACACGCACACAAACACAGAAAAAAAGTGAAACAGCAGTAAAGCCCTGCCTGCCACAACTGTGAGCATGTGCACTCTCTTCAGAGGACATCGAAGAAATAAGAGATGGGGTAAACTCTGATGCACGTCTATATATTCATTTATAGTACGTTTTTTTTTTTTTTTGGTATATATGCGTATGTGCATGTGTTTTTAGGTTTAATTGTGAACAAGCAGCAGCACACAACCGCTGGTCAACTTGATACTACCGCACCAACTCGTTTTTGCCTCACCCCATCCAGAGGCTTTCGCGTATTCGGCAAGCGAGAGAATGAAAGTGCCGAGATATGTGAAGAAGACCCACCCGCCTTCCCCGCGCCCCCCCCCTTTGCCTTCAGTCCGGAGAGGGGCGGAGATATCGGCAAGTGAACACATGAGGAGCGACACCCAACTGCCGCATGCACACACACAGACACACACACATGCACACGCAACCACTTAACGTCGACGATTCTGCTTCATCTCGCGCCACACATTGCGGTGCCGCACCTCAAGTGTCCGCTTAAGGGAACGCATTTTCGCCGCATTGGGGATGGTCTGTTGCGTGTGTCGCACCGTCTTTTGGCGCGCATGACGCACCGCCTTGGCCCATTCCTCGGCCGATATGCGGCGGCGGGCGTCGATGTGGCCCTCCAGCGAAGAGTCTTGGATCTTCGTCCCCAGCACCTCCTCGAGCTTTGCTTCCGCCTTCTTCTGCGCCTCCTCATCCCGCAGCAAGCGACGCTTTTGTTTAACCTCCTCACGCGACAACTCCTCCTCCGGCGTTTCCAGTAGTGTTAGCGGGTCGTTGTACTGCATCGCTGTCTTCTCCACAGCCGAGTGCTTCACACCGAGAAGCGTGTTGGGAAAATCCACCTGAGGATATCGGTTCACTGCGTAGAGCGGCACATCATGTGGAAAGAGGGAGCCGCTACGAATGCGCTTCAGCAGTTTCCATCCGCCGATGTGCTGCCACCGCATCGTCGTGTGACGACGAACACTGCTGCGGTCGCCATAAAAGCGGCGGTAGACGCGGGCAGTGATCAAATCGCCGTCTGGTGTGCAAAAACTAGCCTGGATTTTACCCCGACACGTCGGATCGCGAACCACACGCAGGTATGCCGGACTCACCCGCGTTACCCTACGACGCATGTCCTCGAGCTCCTCACGAACAAGCAACATTTCGGATGGCGTGATGGCGCGCTGACGCTGATACCCAGCATCCACAAAAGCGCGGTTATACCGGTGCGTTGGTGGTGGATATTGAAGTGGATAGATGAGTTTGTTGTATCGCTGTGGGGAAGTCTGAGCCAACCTGGGGGTGTCCGAGGGCAGTTGGCCAAGCTCCCCATTGCTAGGGATACCGCCTTGCATCGTCTGGCTAAGTGCTGTCGTGGGAGAAGTAGTCTCGCCTGCGGCCGCCACATCCGACAGCTTCACCGGCACCCCAGTGGAGGGACGGTGCAGTGCCTCGTCGCTCAGTCGGTCAAAGACCACATCCTTCAAGGAGAGAGAGGCCGTATACAGCTCTCGCTGCTTCGAGTCACGCAATTGCACACGCTCCGCTTCTTCTCGCTTCACTTGCGCCTCCCTCCGCTCCGCCCGCTCTGGCACGAGTTCATTGCGAGCAAATATCATATAAGAAATGGGTTCGATCCCCACCTTCAGCGGCATGCGGCGGGCCCAGACATCGACGAAGGTGGCGCGGTACTGCGCCTCCGTTGTGCAAAGGCGCATACGTTTGCTTTTCACTCCTGTCTTGCAGTGACGCAGCGGACAGCGCCGCTCGTGGGGACACGGGGCGACAATAGTCGGCTGCCAGTCCCACAAGCCAACCCCTTTTTCCTCGAGAATGGTGTCGCGGGCCTCCATCAGGAGGTTGAAGTTATGCAGGTTCGAGAACTCGACAAGTACGAGCACGCCACGAGTCATTTTCCATAGCTGCTGCACGAGCCGTGTCCTGCTCACCGCGTCCGCTACCTCGCTGAGGGAGTAGGCAGCCACGACGAGATCGTGCTGAATCGCCGAATCCTCCGGCAGCAGGTATCGCTTCCACGTGACGTTGGGAATGTCGTCGTGGAGCACCATCGTACCGATCTCCATCATCCCCGGACTGGGCTCGATCGCCGTGACCTCCTGCAGTGGCCGGAGCCGCCGACTTGCTCGCTCCTGCGCACAAGTGCTTTCAACATCAACCAGCTTTTCATACCACGTGCGCTGCGCCGTTGTCGCCTTGTCAACGCCGACGCCGTCGTCGTCCTCCTCGCCTTCGAGCAAGTCATCTGGATCCTCTGCCATACTTCTTTTCTCGCCAAGCGGATCGCCGTCCTCCCACTCAGTGCCGTCGACAACTTCCCGGTGACGGGCATGCGACTCACTAATGATACGCTGTTTTTTCCTCTCAGCCGCGTTCGCCGCAACTTGCGCAATCTCGCGACGAAGGTCAGCGGGCAAATCGGCCGCATCCACCTCGCCGCGCTCTAGCAGCGCCGCCACCGCCATGAAGCGGGCTTTCCTCTTTTCGGTGTTGTTGCGGTCAAGACGGCGAAGATCATAGCGAAGCTCGCGTAGCTGCTGTGACTGCGCGCTCACATTGCCTGTCATGGACTGCCGTAGGGAGCGATAAAGTGGGTAGGCTAGGGCCCCGGGGTCGTACACCTCCTTTGCCACAAGAATGGCCGTGCCGGTGCCGGCGCCGAAGTCCAACATAGTTTTTGGCGTGAAGTGGGGCAGTTGCTTGCTCAGCTCAAAAAAAACTCGATGCATGCCCGCGTACATGGCGGCACCGCGGAAGAGAAAATACCCGATGGCGTCATCGGTGGAGTAGAGCACAGTTCGACTCGCAACTGCGTTCGCGATCGCAATCTGCCGCTGAAACTTGATGAGGCGCTGCCGAATTTTGAAGCGCAGCTTGGCCTGCGATCGTTTGTCGTGCAGGTAAAGAGGCTTAAAATTCTCGCCCGTCTCTTTGCGCTCAAAAAGCTCTCGTTTCTTTTGGTTGAGGGTATCAGGCTCCCCATCGGGAATCATGTCGGATGGATGATCACGCATCGCAGCGGGCCGCTCCTCACGGTTTCGGTACTCGATGATCGGTATGATGTCGCGCAGACACTGACGAATGAGGCCTTTGTCCTTAAGTCGAAAGACCTTCATGAAGGCAGCCTGCATGGAGGGCGACATGACAACCACACCGGGGTTCATATCACAGAAGTCGTCGCGTACGGCCCACTGCCGCATGGCCGGGCGCCGCTTACACATCTTCTTCAGCATCTGGTACTCGTACGACATCTTTGCTGCGATATCAATCACACGGATACGACGACGACCATGGCGCATCTTAGAGCTGAACTGTCCCCACGTTTCTTTACCAGCAACTGCGGCACTCGAGCCGGCCTCTTGCCCTGATTCCCCGGGCTGGTGCATTGCACCAGGCATCGTTGTGCCAATGGTACGCATAGACGTTCTGCATGGGAATGATTGACACAACTGCACGAGGGGCGGAGAAGAGCGGGAGACGTTAGTTTTTTGGATGCTCATTATAGAGCTGCCTCGCGAGGCGGCACTGCCCACAACAAATCGCCGAAGCATCTTCTTCTTTTCCGACAACAACAAAAGAAAGAATGAAGGAGCCACTCAAGCAGGGAGGGGAGGTCGAGCCCTCTGCCAAGGGCGGTGTGTCCGTTACTCGACCAGGGATAAGTCAGAGAATGCAAGGCGAGAAAAAGGGCCGGTGCCCCTCTGAGCTTCAGTATGTGCACGATGAGCGCCGGTGGAGGATTTGGTGGTAGACACACAGGGAGTACACTGTGCACGCCACGAGGCATTCGACCTCACTTCGTCCACCCACGCACCCACGCACCCACACACACACACACACACACACACACACACACACACACAAGCAGACCCTCTAGTAAGCCCGGTGGTGGACAATTGGAGAGGCAACACTACCGAACTCACTGTAGAATGGTAGAGAAAAAGAGCCGGTTGGCAGTGAGCCACGATGAGCACCGAAAGACAAAAGAAATACGAGAGGACAGTGACGACATACGCTGCAGACATCTTCGAGCGGTGAGGTGAGGGAAGAAAAAAGGATGAGTCTGATTATCCCTTTGAGATACACTCGATGAACATCAACATGACCAACAGCGAACAGGACGAATCCCAACAGCGCATACCGCGTCTGTGAAACGGCGAATGTCGAATGAGAGAGACACACGCAGAGAGACCCCCAGCGATATATACATACATACATATATATCGAAAAAGAGAAGCCATCCAAATTTGCACGCATATTCGCTGCGTCAGATTCGTTCTCATATCTTTGCTGTTGTTTACATGTATATGTCTATATGAGCTTTATATGAAGAGGCTCGACATGGCGCCGACACATGGTGATGGATGAGCCTATAGTCATTCCCTTCACCAAGCTGGGGGCAAGCAGCCGCATCCCCTTCCAGTGAACCATTCACACCTCTTCGCATGAGTCCGTGTGTTACCTGTTTCGGCCCTTCTCCTCGGCGCTACTGCGCGGCCAGGGTTCACCCCCGTATCTGTTGAAGAAGCACGTCACAAAGTGAAAGTGAACAACTTCGCGGCGGGGGGTGTGTAGGGGGAGAGTGTAGGGGGAGGGGGAAGAAAGCATTGCCTCGGCTTCAAGTCTTGACTACAGCACACCCCTCTTATGGGGTAGACGAAAAAAAAAAAATGTGTGGTTGGGGTAAGGGACCATTGCATACATGCGTGTTTGATGAGGAATGCGGGGGAGGGGCCGGATGGCAGCGAGAGTGCCAGTGGACTTCACTCCTCCTAAGTGCTAAGGCTATAAATATATAAATATATATATATTTATATTAGTGACCACGAGGGGAGAGAAAAGGCGCGAAGTAACATCGAGATACAACGAGAACAACAACAAAAAAAAAAACGGCAAGAGGGGTGGAAATTAGACGCGGCAGGCCCATGCGCTCCGGCACCGATAACTCAGCGCTAGAAGTTCGATCTAGTACAAAGAGGGCAACGTGGGAAATGCTGCGTTTAGAGAAAACAAGCAACTGGGTGATTCACAACGAGATTCCTATATATAAAAAAAATCGTGTCAGTGTGCTGCGAGCGCGAGCAAGATTGATCCTCACTCTATTGGCAACATGTATGAGGAGTGAGCAGAAAAGCGGCATAAGGGGTCTTCCCCCCCTCTCCTCCTTCCATCGAATCCGGTCAGTATATCCCCCCCCCCCCTCCGATGCATCGGCGAGCACCGACTAGAGAGCTGTGCAGCAGACATCAACATCCCCCACCAATTCTTTTCTCAGGCTACACAGCAAAACAAACCACACTGTGAGTGAGAGAAAGAAATACCAACACAGCGATGAAGGGTGCCATCAACCGGATCGACGTAGCCATCAATAACATGAGCCGAGATCGTCGAGTACATGAATGGGGTGAAGAGAAAGAAGTCAACTCTCCTATGCACACACGCACAGAGACACATACAGCGGTTAACGCGAAGTTGTATCACTCTCAGCGGCAGCTCATCACAGACTCGCACAGTCTCGTATTATGCATACATGTACACGAAAGGGCTGAGATGCACTTTTTCGCTTGTTGTTGTTGTTGTTGTTGTTTGAACCCCCCCCCCCTGCACCCGAGCTTAACGCGTACCAGAAGCGCATGCGTCATACCGCCCATCTCTAAAGCTGCTCGAAAAAGTCGTTTCCCTTGTTATCCACCACGATAAAGGCCGGGAAGTCCTGCACGACGATCTTCCAGACTGCTTCCATGCCGAGATCCTCCATATCCAGACACTCGACTTTTTTGATGGCATCCTGCGCCAAAACAGCGGCCGGGCCGCCGATGCTGCCCAGATAAAAACCGCCATGCTTGCGGCAGGCCTCCGTCACCTGCTTGCTACGGTTGCCCTTGGCAAGCATCACCATGGAGCCGCCGTGAGACTGGAAAAGATCGACGAAGGGGTCCATGCGACCGGCTGTCGTTGGGCCGAAGGAGCCGGACGGCATACCATCCGGCTTCTTTGCCGGGCCTGCGTAGTACACAGGATGCTCCTTCATGTACGACGGCAGCGGCTTCCCAGCTTCCAGCATCTCTCGCATCCGAGCGTGGGCACTATCACGCGCTACAATGATAGTGCCCGTGAGGCTCAGTCGTGTCTTCACGGGGTACTTGGAGAGCTCCTGGAGGACCTCTGACATGGGACGGCTCAGGTCCAGCTTCACGGGTGGTGTAGTAAGCAACTCGTCCTCCTTCACATCTGGCAGATATTTGAAGGGCTCGGTCTCTAGCTCCTCAAGCCACACACCATCTTTGTTGATCTTGCCAAGCGCCTGGCGATCCGCGCTGCACGAGACACCGATGCCGATGGGACAGGAAGCACCATGACGAGGCATGCGAATCACGCGCGCATCGTGGGCATAGTACTTACCGCCGAACTGGGCGCCCATACCTATACCTTGACATATCTGCAACACCTCTTTTTCTAGTTCAAGGTCGCGAAACGTGTAGCCCGTCTTCATGTCAGGCTTCGTGATGAGGTCGTCGTAGTAGTGGCAAGACGCATACTTCACCATCTTCATCGTCATTTCGGCACTCGTGCCACCAATCACGACAGCAACGTGGTACGGTGGGCAGGCGGAGGTGCCGAACATGGCAAGTTTTTCCTTGAGGAAAATTCGGATTGACTTTGGGTTCAGCACGGACTTGGTTTCTTGGAAGAGGTACGACTTGTTCGCCGAGCCACCACCCTTGGCGACGAACATGAAGTTGTATTCCATTCCCTTGGTGGCGTAAAGGTCGATCTGCGCCGGGAGATTCGTGCCTGTATTCCTCTCATCGTACATGCTAAGCGGTATGTTCTGACTGAAACGCAGGTTTCGCTTCTGAAAGATGTCGTAGACTCCACGGCTGAGGGCCTCTTCGTCATCGCCTGGGACAAACACCTGCTCGCCGCGGTAACCTGCGATAATGGCTGTGCCCGTGTCCTGGCACCCAGGCAGCTGACGAGCCGAAGAAATGTTCGCGTTCTTCAGCAGTTGCAGCGCCACGAATTTGTCGTTGTCGCTGGCCTCGGAGTCGTCAAAAATTTTGCGCAGAGAGGCGAGGTGAGAGGGCCGCAGTAAGTGCTCTACATCATCGAAAGCTGTCGAAGAAAGCAAGGTGAGGGCAGACGGGTCCACTCTCAGAATTTCCGGGAGCCCAGCCCCGGGCTGCACAACCGATACGTAGTCCTTCGTCAAAAGACGATACTTGGTCTCCCGGTGCGGGACTTTCGAGACCAGCGGCACGAAATTGAATTCTGCCAAAAGCGGAAAAACGCGACGGAACATTGACAGTTGTTGTTTTTTTTTTTAGTGTGTGTATACGCGTCTATGCGTGTGCGTCTGTTGACAATTTTTTTTTGTTGTTGTTGGAAAGACGCGATATGGCGCGACTAATTATTGAAAGCGAAGCAATGCAACTTACGCGACAACAAACAGGAGAGGGAGTGAGTCGAGCTATTGGTTTTTTTTTTTTGGGGGGGGGGGGTTGTGATGACAACAGAGCGATTGGAGCAGTGGAGAGGACGAGAAATAGGAAAAAGAATCTAATAGGTCAGAGAATAGTTTGGAGAAAAGTGGACAGGCGTGTGCATGCGTGTGTTTATCTGGATGGGGGTAGACATGTGCCTTATCCCCCATCTTCCTCCCTACCCTCATAAAAACATAAAGAGTGTTTTGCATGGTCACAAATCGCATCGGTAAAGAAAGCCATTGGTTGGTCCCACCAGGTGGGTCTCATGCTGGGCTCCCTACAAGCCCTCACCCGCATCCTCATCTTTGATCACGACCGCACCGGAAGAAAAGGAAGGAAGGGAGGGCAGAAGAAAAGAATGACGCCGCCCTCAAAAAAAAAAAAAAATACGCCACCGTCCCTGTCGTGACGATGGGTGCTGTGTTCATTTGTAGCTTTCTTTTCACCCAGAAGAGGGCCACACGAGCACATACTGATTGCGTACACTGCTGATAAGAGCGAACATAGGGCATCCTCGAAGGAGAGAATGCAGTCGAACACGTCCATCACCCTTCACCTCTCCGCCCACAACCTTCTCCCTCTCAGACGAGAGCTAAGGAGGGGAAGAGGGGGGTTAAATAGGCATGAAAAAAAAAAAAGAACAACAACAGCGGCATGCATCGCGACGCATCCTTCTAGGACGGGGAACAAAAAACGCGCACCCACACCCACACACACAGTCGTGGGCAATACAAAAGAGGTGTACTACACGCTGATGATTGAGAAAGCACTAACACGGAATCAAGAGAAGAAGGGTGAAAGCAAGATACACACATGCAGCTTCGCCCCATCTGTATCACGTGTGGCCACCTTCATCACTTGGGGTGGATGCTCACTCATACACACACAGAAGGAGCGGAAAATTAGAGACATTTAGGCAGCGAAAAAAAAAGGGGAGGGTTAGTAGCGACTTGCAGTCCTTATATGCATAAAACGGGGATTTTGCTCTTTCTCGGTATGCATGTATACGCTCGTGATCTATACGAGTGTGTGTGTATGTGTTATCTGGGGAGCAGGGCTTGCGATCTTTCCCTTCCTCAAGGATCAGGTACAGCAACCCTCAACGAGCAAAAAAAAAAAAAAGCAAGAAATGAAGAGGAGCAGCAGAAATGAAAACGAGCAGGCATAACAGTTGGCGCCGGACGAATAAGCGACAAGTGGTATCCGACATGCTTATACATACACACACACACATACTTCTCCTCATTACAGCGACAGTTACAGTGAAAAGGGGGAGGCGATTGCGCGTTGGTATAGCCGAGGCCAAGCTAAGGAGAAAAAAAAAAACTGAAGCCAAGTCGGTTCTGCAGGCGCTCGTTGGCCCCCCCCGTTCCACCTTCTTTCCACTCTCCCCACCACACCTACAGACTGAAACCTAGGCGGAAAGAACTAAACAGCGGTACAATAATTAGATATATATGTATATATACATATATTCATCTTAATTTAGTTTTCTGGGGAGTGAGTGGGAAGGAAAAAGGACGAGAAGGAGGCATTGGGGGGGGAGGGGGGGGAGGACGAGAGATGATGAAAGGAAGTTGTGGAAACTATTATAAGCGTAGCGCATCAATAAATAAAAAAACACAGACAACTCGGCCATGGCCAATACAACAGAGAGGCGAAGACACACAAAGATATATATATATATATATATATATATCAGAAGCAGAAACAACAGCCTATTCCCTTCCTTTCATAAGGGCGGTGAAAGATGCGCCAAAGTATATATATTTATATATACAGAGAGGAAATACGGGCACGTACAAATTTGACAAAGGGAACGCTCATGGACACGTCAGGAAAAAGGGGTGAAAGGAATCAATGTGCAAAGAGCTGATCGTCGTACTGTAGAGGAGGAGAAGGGGGCGAAGTGAGGTGGAATCATTCTGAAACATTTTCTTTTCTTATGGTTACATTTATCCCTCCCCCGCCCGCCCGTTTATCCTCTCCGGTGTAGGGGCCTGACATTTCTCCTCGATACCCTTCACCCACGCCTCCCTCCTCGTCCCCCCCCCCCCCACGCGCTCGCCCGCCCATGCGGTCCGCCCCACTCATGTGCACACCGCGTGACGCGACGCTAGCACTACAATAGCCCCGATACTCAGCCCGAACGCATCACCCCTTTGCATGGTGTGCTAATGGGTTTTCGAAGAGTGATGTCCTCCTTTCGGTGCAAGGCGGAGGAAGGGGATGAAGAAGACGTAATCTCTTTTTATATGAGCAGCGCTGGTGGTGGTGGTGGTGTGTATGTCTGTGTGTAGGGGGGGGGGGCAAGCCTACTCCTCTTGCAACCTCAGCCATGTCGACTAGTGACATGTGAATAGGCGAGGTATCCTGAGTCGCTGGGAACTAGACACCGATGGGGGTTTTGAGAGGGTGAGGGAGCAGATGATGTAAAGGCAAGAAAAATGACCTTTGTCTTTCTCTCGTTGTACGCGACTATGAGTATGCGTACGCGCGGCTGGAGGACCATATCGTTTCCAAAAAGAAGCTATATAACACATAAAAAATAGGCGATGTGAAGAAAAAAAAAAAACTAGAGGAAACAACCAACTGCGCACACGCACACACACACACACACACAAGCGATGCAAAGCGTCATACTGTGCACTGCGAGTGGAAGCGGGGAAATAGAAAGGAAGAAAGGAAGCGAACTGGCGAGAGAACCATATGTGACCAATACTAAAAAGCAGGCTGCCAGGACAGTGATTGAAATGAAATATCCGAAGACAGTACACACAGACATAGACACACACACACACGCATACACAACCACCTCTTTTTTTCCTTTCTCTTCGATCTCTACAAAAGCGTTGAGCCGCTTCATCACAAATCACTGGAGAGCATAAAAAGAAGTATGGATCAAGGAAGAAAACCAGTGGGGGGAACGACAGATGTGCCCACATGCACTCATACAAGGTCGCTCTCCGGCCCCTCCTTACAATCGCAACTCACTTGTCTCCATTCGAGCTTCCTTTACTACAATTCCATACACGGGTATATATGCATATATATATATATATAGAGAGAGAGAGAGAGATGTGTACACACTATATGCATAAATATTTTTTTTTCTCTCCAGCGAACTCCCCTTTCCCTCCGCCCTTCCTCTCCCACACGCACCTGCTAACGATCATACATACATATATATACATACATATACATATATACACATATACATATATACACATATACATATATATGCATAAAACAAAACGCTGCGCTTGGCACTGCGTGTTGGTGTGGCGGGAGGGGAGCTGGAGGAAAAAGTTAGCGCTGCTCGATACAAGAGTGAGATGCGTAGATGTCAAAAAAAAAAAAAACGGAGACAAAGGCAAGTACAACAACACAAAACACACACTATACATCATAATCAAGATGGGAAAACAAAAACAGAGGTGACACGTGAGGACAAGGGCTAATACTTCCCTATATACATGTCTAATATATATATATATATATATATATATATAATGACACGTGTGCATTCTTACATAATCTTTTATGAGTAAGTGAGAGTGTGTTGTGCATCAGATCCCGCTACATCACCCCGTACATGTGCAGTTGTCGGCATTGCCCCTTCTGTGTTGACACACACATGAGAACAAGAGCAGTAAGAATTATGAAAACTGAGTGAGTGTTCTTCCCTCGGCCGTGGAGGCATCAATGTCCAGAGGCGAGAGATCGACAGGAAAAGCCATCCGGCCTATCCGGCATGCATCGACACCAAAAAAAAAAACAGCACGAGGAGGGGTTTAAAGCATTCATACGAACAATAGTATTCATCATGCACACACAGTGTGATGCGCTCTAAGAGCTCAATATGACCAAGCTCATGGAAGGGAGGGAGAGCTCGCAGGCTGTCATACACAAAACATGGAAACAAAAAAAGGCAAAGGGAAATCAGAGCCGAAGACAGCGATCCAAATCACAGTGTAACACGAAAAGACTTCTTGAGAATTCAAAGTAAAACAAAGAAGGGGGAGGAGAGGAAAAGAAAAAACTATGCATAGAACCCCCCCTCAATGTGCACACACATACATACACATACACACACACACACAGAAGCGCACACGCAAACACGCAAACACACGGCCAACGGCTGCCAAAACATCCTCTGGGGTCAGCTGCTAGACAATGTGCTGAAAGGGGAAAATAATATCTATCAGGAGGACAAAGAAGCAACAACACACAAACAATAAGAGAGAATATTAGGTGGAGATAAGGCGAGCGTATGAATGGATGGTACACTTGAGCTACGCAACAGTGATGGGTAACCAGGAGCGCCACAGTATGTGCGAGTGTGTTTATGTACACCTTTCTACGGAGGTATTACGCACACCGACATTGACCATGAACGCAATTGAGAAAGAGGAGCGAGCCCCATACAGCTAGAAAAAAAAAAACTGAAATCCTGCACAGCCTTTCACGGTGACTCGGGACAGAGAAGAGAGCTGTCGAATAGGGCAGCGTAGCAGCAATACAAATGGAGAAATAGCGGAAAGGGGAAAAAAACGCCACAGCAGATGAAAAAAAAGGAAGGAAAACTCGCACGCAGAGGATTCCAGAGAAACACATCAAACATACCAATGGAGAGGGAGGATACTAATATACTAATATATATATGTATATATATATATATATATATATATATATATTGTCGCTATGTTAAACGAGGGAAGAAAAGACCTTGTGATGTGTGGGTATCAAAGTGCAAGACAGATTAAGGCATGGCTACGGTGGAGGTGAAAAAGGAAGGAAGGGGGCACGAATATCGTTTGCTTGGTGTGCTGACCTCCTCTACCGCAGGCGTGTGCTTCAACCCCCCCCCACTCAGCATCCCAGAGGTGAGCTAGAGGCGCTAAAGGAAACGACCGAGAGACTCTGGCTGGCCACCTCGTCCAGTGGAGTGTCCTCGGCCACTACCTGACAAGTGGACTGTCGGCTTTGAATCATCTCGAGAAGGTTTGTCTGCGACTCCTTGGTGTATGGATTCCTGGATATGATGAGTCGCTGTAGTCGCGGACAAGTAAGTCGTGAAAGGAGTGTACACACGTCGCGCAGCCCTGCATTGTTGATAGCGTTGTCTGATATATCTAACTGTTTTATTGGAGCACCGCTGCGGAGGAGGCTGGTGACTACCGCGACGGCGCCACAATTGCCGAGGTTACAGGAGCCAAGCTCCAGGGACATCAGTCGGCACAGACGCTCCAGCCCGCTGGCCATATCCATTACACCCTCTACCTCAAGCATGTTGTGCGACAGGCGTAGTACTGCTAGCTGTGAATGCATAGGCAACTGCTGGGCGAGCACCTTACCGCTGCGGTACGTGAGACCGCAATTCTCAAGATCCAGCACACGCAACGCAGGCATAGAGCCGATACCGCAGAGGAATGCCTGCAATGCTGAGTCACCTCGAAACGTTTGGCGGAGGTAAAGCTCTTCAATGTGGTCGCTGGAACCCTGAAGAGATTCGACTAGGCCTCCAACAGCGCCCCGCTGGCATGCATTGCCGGAGAAATCCAGCGCCCGTAGAGAGGTCGGGAAAGCAACAGAAGAGCCCTCATCGACTGCGAAAATAAAGGATAAAAGACAATTATTCCTCGACAAGTCAAGAACCTCTATTGCGCTGGCGTGTACCGCCTCTGCCAGACATGATGAGTTTGCCTCGTTCAGAGCGCAATGCGCCACGAGCAGCTCCTTCAGAGTGGTTTGACACTCCGTCGTGGTTAACAGTGCCTTTAGTGCCTCGCACGACTTGACGTCGAACTGATTATCACTCAGCTCCAGCCGCTCAAGAGCCCCGAGATCGGCACTCGCAAGCGACCGCAAAAGATGCGTGACGGCGGCAGGGCTAAGCGAGTTGAAGCCAACGTCCAGCGACTGAAGCGTCGGCGGCAGCCACCCCGACAGCGACGTCACCACGGTGTCACCCAGACTGTTCTCTCCAATGTCGAGCGTCGTCAGCAGCGGCGCACGCGCCTTGAGTGCTCGCAGTAGATGCTCCACTTGAGTGACGGAGGGCTGGACATTACGCAGGTTGAGATATGTTAGATAGGTCAAGCCACCAGCCTCGACAGATCTTATCAGATCCTCTAAAACCTCAGCACTGACCTTCACCCCCGCCAGGTTTAGTGTCTCCACCGCGCCGAAGTTGATAAGGTGTGTGATGAGGCAATCCACATTTTGGGAGTCTGTTAACGCGGTCGGGTAGGCCGAGAGGTCCACGTGAAGGGGGTCCTGCTGGAGGAGATGGTAAAGGTCTACCACAGACGTTTCGCTTAGCATAGACGTGAGACGCGGGGGGCAGCACGTGGCCGGGGTGTGTCAGCTGCATTCAGTTGGTAGCGAGATGCCTAGAAAGGAGGTGTGAAGGGGGAAGGGGGGAAAACCGAAGGGCGTTCCAGCCCGGCACCTGCAGGAAAGCGGGCAGCACAGACGGGAAAATGAAATAGAGGTTGAAGGGGGTCCCGCGTGGGAAGCGCAATGAATACAAAACACCTTTGGTGTTTATTTCTATTTTTTTTTTCGTTTCAGTGAAAAAGTGCACGAGAGAGAGACACACTGGAGGACTTCTGAATAAGGCGTCAAAAAAAACTTATCGCGCGTGTGTGCGTGTGTGTATGAGTAGGGGGGAAGGGGGGGATAGAGAAAGAGCAGGGGGAATCCACGTCGAGCACCGCTGAGTGTGGATAAGAAGAATGACGATGGGGGGGGGGGGGGGGACTGGAGCGCATGAGCTGCACATTGAGCGCATCGGCGGGGAAATACTCGAGATTAGGAAGCGATAGTGCGGCATGTACAAAGTATATATATATATATATAAGTGAGTCAGACCGGTTGCAGCCACATTACCTTATCGTCATGACTGCCGTGGGGACGAAACACTTCACCTCACTTGCGTCACAGACTTTTCACGTTTGGCGGAATAACTGTAGACGTACCGCTCGAATTGAGCAGACTTCACCATCAACCAAGACCCTCAGAATCTCTTGGAGAGGCCTAGTCGCCATCACCACACTCACGCTTGGGCTGGAGGTCGTGAATTTCTCGGGTCGTCTAAGGCCCTCCCGACATCCTTTTTTTTTTTTAATGGTAACAGATCACAAAGCAGCCAGGCCAAAGATGGATGGCTTCGAGCCACACATACACTCTGAAGATCAAGTGTCAAAGGGACACACCCTCACCTTCCCGGATCTCTCCGAGGTGGGCCCATGGAGAGGTTGAAGGATGAAAATATGTAACAAGGTATTAAGCAGGACTCCGCTGAAGTACAGGCACACAATGACGTTAGCCCCAACCCCACCCCCACCCCTGGAGCCCGTCTCCATTGGCAGGAGGAGAATACGGAGGTGCTTGGCTTCCCCTCAAAAAAAAAAAAAAACGGGGGACGGCTCCGACGCTCAAATCCTTTGACGTTGCAATTCCTCTCCCTCCTTGCTATCACAGGACGGCACAGTCTCAGGGAGGGAGGGGGGGAGGGTTGATGTCGTATTTCCACGGAACAAACTCTCGCCGGCATTCAAGGGTGTTCACAGAGAGTCAATCAAAGAACTCAAGAGACACAGCGCTGGAAGAGGCAGCCGTTGGTGCTCCCACCCGCCCACCGATCTTTGCCGCATATGCGTGGGGGCGAGAGTGCATTCGGTGTCACCTCGGGTGCGTGCACCACCACTTCCAGCACCCTCCTGAACCACAGCCACATAATCAGCGCTCAAGCAGCTCCGATGGACCCCCAAAAAAAAAGAAAAAGAAAAAAAATAGATGAGCCCCACACTTTTCTTTCCAAAAGCATCGCTGTTGGCCCATCCCATCGTGCAAGTGCTGCTGCCGAAAGAAGAGAAGATAGGAAGGGCAGCGATGACTCGATGTATCGATGCAGCAACGAACCACAATAGTCCACATGGCAGCCGCCATGTCGCTGAATAAACCCGCGCGACCACTACTACCCTCGCTGGATTAGAGGAGACAAAAAGGCAGGGGGGGGGGGTTCTATGGGGTCTAATCACCGAAACAGAAGGTCGGGAGGGGAGAGCAGTCAGTACGCTCCCCTCCCTCGCGGATGTCGACCATCTGATGTATATCTATGCACATGTGCCTACGCCTTCACGAACCGCGCTGGGGAGGCACTTCGGAACCGGGAGAAGCCTTATTCACCAGTGACTGCTCGGGCAGCAGCGGCGGCGATGGTGCAATGGCCAGTACGGCTCCCATTCCTGTCCCCTACACCCTGCCACACTCCACACGAGTAAGCGCCTTTGTCAGACCTTCATGCAGGCGAGCCGCACGTCATTCGTGTGTTGACCAAACGCGGTAGCGAAATCACGAAAGAGTACCGGGCGGCATTCCAGCGGAGTCAACACACTCGTGTTCGCATCGCTTACGATAGCGTTCGAGTCCGCCGGCTGACCGTCATTGCTGCCCCAAAGAAGATCGGCGAGGTCGCGCAGCGAGATCGGTATTGCGGTCAGTGCCACAAGCTGATCGTGGCACCGCTTTAGCGTAAGCACCCGGCGTGTCGGTTCCTGCTCGAGAGACCAGGGTACTATGGTTGGCGTGGGCGTGCTACTAGTTGTACCCCCGATGGTGTCACGTAGGAGCTGGACGTAAAACTCGGCCACACCACGTGATCGCTGCTGCGCGTGATCTCGCAACGCCTGCGCGAAGCGCTCCTGAACTGTGTAATTGATCGTATGCAATGATTGAGACGAAGGCTTCCCCACGGGGGTGGCGAGCACGCGTGCGCTGAGCTGCTGACGCGACCCCGCGAAGGCCAACACTGCACCGACGTCGCTGGACTCGCTCTTCTGTGGCATGCACTTGACGCCTGTGCGTATTGGGCCCATCTGCATTGGATCCTTGTAGGCGTCGGTGACATTGACCACCTGCAGATGCTGCTGCGCCCCTGCCGCCTCACGTATGTGGCGCATGCCGTGCGGTGTCTCAGTCCGCTGCGGGAGCTCCACACGACGGTGCCCGTTCACCGCGAACTCGCGAGTCGCTGTAGACTCCTTGTTGTGGTTAAGACGATACAGAAGGCCCCG
Organism: Endotrypanum monterogeii; assembly: GCA_000333855.2. Lineage (NCBI taxonomy): Eukaryota > Euglenozoa > Kinetoplastea > Trypanosomatida > Trypanosomatidae > Endotrypanum > Endotrypanum monterogeii. The sequence continues at coordinate 1,992,274 of CM007319.1, forward strand.
CTGCCCGGTGATGGATACTGGTGCAGCAGAAAGTCGTGTGGTCTGCTGTCGCGGCTCGGGTGCGCCGGGAGCGAAGAGGTTAAGAGTGCCATGATTTTCTCTGAATTGGCGAGGAAAGGAGCGGCGTGCAGAGGACGGCGGCGCTTCGTCTGAGGATGGCCACACGTACGGCTTCATTCACTTGACAAAAGCGTGGGTTGCCAAAGGGGTGATAATATATCAAAGAAAACGAATCACGAGAGGCGAAAGGAGAGGCAGTGCACCGAGAATCGGTTATCCTTGTATGGATAGTGAGGGGCACCGGGGAGGAAAACAGGAAATGACTATCGTCAAGGCCACGACTCACGCTACGCACCACTCAGACGCAGTGATGACAGCCGCTTCTCTGTGGTGACGCAACAAATAAACGTACGCAGTTTTTTTTCTATTACCAAATATATGTCTCCGTTTCACTGTCTGGGTGTTCCACACCGAGAGGAGGGAGAGAAACACACACACACACACACACATGCATACACATGCATACACAGAGATCGAAGGAGATGCCCGGCAGACCAGGGGGGAGGGGGGTTAAAGACAGCGCATGAAAAGCAGCATCAAAGAGGGAGAGACGAGTGGGATACGAGAGGCTGAGACATGTCGTCAAAGGAGGAGCAATAAGAAAAGCACGAAGAAATAGCTGAAAAATATAGATATCGGCAATGAACTTATTTCTGCACTTGCACAGGGTCGCATGAAAGTTGACAAAAATTGTGGACATCAGCGACGGCAGAAGGAGAGAGAGAGGTCACTCATTTCCAAGACACGGCTGCCTCTGGCGACACTTCATGTGTCCAGCAACAGAGGCATGCAGAACCGCTCAGTTGAGATGAGCAGTCGCTGCTGTACAAAGCATAGTAACTCCACACAGACACGCACGCGTTGGGCTCTGCTGTGTGACTCGATACTAGTCGAGTGGCGCCTCTCCTTCTTCAGGACCAAAGGAAATCGAGTATTTCGGGGCGGCAGGAGCGTAATGTTGAACGCAGCGGCGTCTTCTCGATTGCCCAGTGTCTTAGCGTAGCGAAAAAAAAAAAAACATCATCCCGCCACGAACAATCTTCGGGAGTGGGTGGGCTCAACACAAATAATAGGATTTCGCGTGCAACCTTTGAGCAGGGAACTGGAACGTCAAATGGCAGACTTGAGCCTCCTCCCCCCCCCCACACTGAAAAAAAAAAAAGAAAGAAATGGAGCAACGAGTACGGATTTACAGTCGCCACGTTTGGAACACGTGAAATAGAGCGCATCGGCATCGTTAAAAGACTTTGACGACGACCAAACACGCGCATAGCACGAATATTTGCAGCCCTTTGTGATATGCACCTACTCAGCTATGTTCGAACAACAACAACAAAAAAATATATATATTGTTCATAGACGTCTACTCTGCTATCCAAGGAGAGCGGCACAGTGGGCATACATTGTTGGATCCGGTAGCCCACCAAGTGTATAGACAATTTGAGTGGAAGGCGGAGTTGTGGCAAACAGAGCAGCGCACGTCCGGCAGCTTGTGGTTCACCGAGCTTACGACAGCGAAGCAGATAGGGCACGGCTCGATTCCACGAAAATGTGCCTCGAGGTTCTGGCGGAAGAGATCGATGCACTCCCACACATTCGCCGAGCCGCCAAAAAGAATCACAGACATCCTCAGCATCCAGGACCGCCATTTCCTCATGGAAACACCACATTCACGGCCCGTCTCGTGTTCGACAACGGGTGGGTGGAGGGGAAAAGCTGCTGGAAAGGTGATGCGCACCGCCACCCTCGCGTCCTCCATCTCGTAGCTCAGGTCAATCAGCTGCTGTGCTACGTTGACCTCCACACTGCAGCTGTCTCCTACGCTGAAGCTACTGCTGCCATCGGGGCTGTGTCTTAGGACTGACATGAAACTCTCCTGAATGAGGATACCGGTGATGTGCTCGCCAACGAAGCTGTAAAAAAGGGATCGGCCCTTACGCTCGACAGTCTCAAGCCAACTTTTTGTGAGCGACAACGTGGGACCATGCAGCAGCTGCGTGAAGACAGCGAAGGCCCCGCGGGCCAACTGTGTCATTTGATCCGGCGAATTTACTCGCGTGAGAGCGACCAGATCAAAGCCGAGCTGCCCGGTGGCGCTGATACCCGCAGCGCCGGGCAGCAGCGACGCACCAATAAATGTCGAGTCCAGTTTGGTTGAAGTCCTCTCCATCGGTGTCAACATGAGGACGAATAAGAGGTCGAGAAGGGTGTACACTTGTCGCTGGAACTGTTTGTTGTGTGCCACGGTGCTGCTCGTGCCATGTGATTCCTCAGATGATGGCGGTGGGGAGCTCGTGAGGTAGACACACCAAGACAGCAAGTAAGGAAAGAGCAGCATCTTCTGCTTCTGAGTCTTGGTGAGCACCGTGTTCTGGTGACGGAACTGCGCTAGCTTTGCAGGCTGCGATGTTGAGTACTCCTCACGTAGCGGCTTCAGCGAGGGGCGCTGTATTATCGTCTGCATAGATTCGGTGAGCGTGACCGTGGAGCGCATAAGTGTGAGGTTTGCAAGCAGGCATACACTGCGCATCACGCCCGCCACTGTCGACACACCTAGCTGCTCTAGCCTCGCGATCCCCGTCGCGAAAAGCCAGGCATGGGCGAAGCACAATACCGAAGCTATCTTATCCACACTCATGTCTGATGCACGGAGAGGCATGACGTCACTAGTGAGCAAGTCACTCATAAAGCGTGACGTGAAGGCAATGAGCTTGGCGAGTGGGGCGACCTCGGCCCCCTTTGTCGACCGCAGCCGAGACACCGCCTCGCAGACGGCATCAAATACGACAAGATTTACCGTACTGCGCAAGACGCTGTCCATGCGACTATGAAGTACAACACCGTGTCTGGCCAAGACCGCAGCCATCACGATGCGACGCAGGGTGGTTAGGGCAACTGGGGTACCGCCTACCAGCGAACCGCCAGACTCCCTTTGCAGGCGGCCGTTCGGTGGCAAGTGACGCAAGCGGTGGCAGCGGCACAGAGCGTCGACAATGACACGAACGAGCTCACTGTACACATCAGGGCCTGGGATTCTGGTGCACGACAACTCGGCCAGAAGCTCCAGCCCAGCCAACGGAGTCTGCCTGGACGCGTAGGCAATGAGGCTTTTGACGGTGCTGTCAGACACCGCAGGCATCGAGGCGAGGTGCCGCAAGACCACGAGGGTGAGTTTTGCTGTCGTCATGTCCCACGTTGGCAGCTGACAACTCGCCTCCAGTAGAAGCCGCTCCTGCTCTGCTGGGATTTGTGCTGCAATGTTGAAGCGCAGTACATCCGCTACCTCATCCAAAACAGAGAAAAATGTGATGTAAGCCGTCGCCAGCACCGGTGCAATTCCCTTGGCACCATTTACGCTGAAGAGCGCGGTGACGGCTGTGCTAGAAACAGCACTCACCAAACGGGTGGCGCGGCGCAAAAATATTGTATCCTCCGCCGCGGCCACATCTCGCAACACAGCAGCCAACGTCGGCAACAAAAATGGCACACCAGCTGCAGACAGAGGTCCTTTCGTCGACGTAACAAGCGCCGCCACCTCCACTGCCACCTCCGCCACGTCAAAGCAAGCCAACATGGCAGGAAAAACATTCTCGAAAAGCGTTCTGCATACGCCATCTGCCAACACCTCCTTTCCTGACGCCACGCGCAGTAGTTGGCAGAAGAGGCAGGCGGCTGAACGAGGGTCCACGCTGGACATAGCTACCGCTGCGGTCACCCCATCAACGCTGTCCATCAGACGGACCAGCTGCGCAGTGCGCACGGTACTCGTGAAACTCGGGCGAAGAGTCTCCAGTGAGAGATACCCATCATAAAGCGAGTGAGCCGCCTCGTTGTTGACGAGTATTGCCTCCTCTACCTCAACGGCTGCCTGCTGCCACACTGACGCAGATGTCACGAATGACTGCAAAGACGCTGCGGAAGCGAACGGCACAAGCTGTGGCAGCCGGTAGGCGGCGAAGAAGGAGAGAGGCAGACTACTGTCGTTTTTGAACACAGAGCAAAGGATTACGGTGGACACCGTGTCGCGATCCTCCGTGCTGACCGAGTAGCTGTCTAGGAGCGCCTTCAGTTCTGTCGTCAAGGCAGTACAATCTGCGATGCTCGACCAGTGCATCTTCCGCCCCATTGCATACGCCACCAAGTCACACCTGCCCTCCTCCACACGTTCCTCGGAACTATTTTCGCCGTTCCGTTGTCCTTGAAGCGCAACCCGCATAGCCTTGACGGAGATGTACTGCTCCACAAACACGCGCGTGGCGACAGCAGCACTGATGTGGGACAGAGGCGTGAGTAGCTTGCCTACAACGTAGCCCGTGTCTATCTGCAGAAGCTCCGCGAAAGAACTGCCGCTGCGCAGAAGCTGCGCCCATCTGAGGACCCGTTCTCTTGCCTCTGGGGCGCAATTGGCTACGTCTCCATCACAGGCGTTAGATGCGTCGGAATCGGCCGTGTCACTGTCATGACCGCTACCGCTCGCCAACGATGTAGTGGTCGAGGTCGGCGCGGAAAAAGACGAGTAGGTCTCAGAGGAGGTGCAGCTGGACGCGGAGCTGCGGACGGACGTCGCTTCTCCTCCCGTGTTTATTTTATTCTCCGTCACCATCGCCAATGTTTCCTTGAGTGATGTTTGCAGTGCCTCCAGCACTGAACAACGCTGCTCCTCCGAAAGAGTGAGCTGACGTTCAACGTAGTCTGCCACACACTGATTCACACCGACTATGTCGCATTGTTCTACAGCACGGGTCAGTACCTTGCACAGGCCCTCGGGATCCTGCGTCAAGTGCCGCAGCGCCACCTCCCTCAGGGTGTCCTCCTGAGCAGATAGTGCCTCTGCCAACAACGCCTTGGCAGCCGGTCGGTGCCCCCACGTGAGCCCCGCCTTGACTACCGTCACCACATCTGCCCTGTACGCATCATCTCTATGCTCCTGCGCCAGAGTGTCCCTGTCAGGCACCCGCTTCACACACCCACAGAGGGAACACAGAACGGCATCCGCCACGGCGTCGGTGGGGCAAAACTGACTGCCGAGTGTTTCTCCGAAGAAAGCCGCGAGTGAGGCCCACTTGTGCGCGCTGTCGTCGGCGTCAGCTTGCTGTCGCAGCCACGTGTTTGCACCATCCGCGACTAGCGCCTGGCACGGGTCCGTGATGGAGCCCTCTGCCTGCACTGCTGGGGATGCCGAGACGGCGGCAGCCTCCGGTGCAGATGACCTTGACGCTTGAGCACACAGCCGTCCCAGCAGACGGGCCTGGAAAACAGTGAAACTCCATTGCATTGACGCGTCGGGGGAGTCGGGGAGAACTCGGCACATCGCCCCCGGCTGAGCGCCGACCACGGCCAAGCACTGCATAAAGACATCTTCGCACCGGTTGGCGGTCTTCAAAAGGCTCCTCGACATGGCAGATATGATGACATCTCGGTAACGCACCGCCCTCGCCTCTGTCTGCATCAACTGCACCGCGTTGAAGCTGACAACCGTGAACAACTCCACGCTGTCCTCAGACGCGCGGCAGGCCTTCTTGCGCACACAGTGCAGTTCCCAGCACTCCATCGTCGCAGTCATCACCACCCCCAACTCGTGTGCGCTTACGTTTGGCGTCTCCTTTATCACTCGCAGCCGCTCGACCAGGGCTGCGCAAAACTCGTCCAAGATGCCCTCGCACCGCGAATCTTTGGAGAGCGAGGTCAGGAGGGGAAAGAGACAGGGAAAGATCACCTCGGCAAGTTCCCCTTGTCGGCACTCCATGAAACAGTTCACCACATCATCAAGAAACCCACCCTTCATGTGGCTCACCACATCGGAGACATTACTTCGACACCAAAAAAGGAGGAGCTCCCAAGTGCGCGAGGCCACCACCGTGTTCGAGTCCAAGATACAGCCAAAGAGTGCCTGCGACACAAGCTGGTGTATCTTCGGGTTTGCAGGGCATAAGGTCACGACGTCGCGAAGCAGCGCCAACACGGCGGAGCGAGCGATCGGAGTTTTGCCGAGGAGGTACGACTTGGGTAACTCGCGCGGCGGAAGGAGAACTGCGAACAGCTGGGGGTCCTGAACAAACTTAAGCACGGCGGTCTGTGCAGCGCTTACTTGGCGAATCATGTACCCCATCGACTTGAGCGCCGCGAAAATCTTGTTTGCGTTGGGGTCCAGCGAGTCATCCTGAAGTGGTTTTCTCGAACTCATCACCTCCTCAACAGCGGTGAGCAGAGTCGTTGTGATCGCATCCATCAACTGCTGCAGCATGAGCGTTTTTTTCTCAGCTACGAATGCAGCATCGAATGCGGCTGCAGCGGCGTGGCACACGGATGCCTCCATATCGTTCATGCCCATAATCCAGGCACCAGAAAGCACCTTGAGTTCTGGAACGATCGCCTTCTTGAGTTCTTTATTCTTGCTCATCAGGGCGTGTAGGAGCTGATAGCTCCACGCTCGGATCGCAGGTTTCGGATGGTGGGCATGTTGAATGATCGCCTCGACGGTGGCACTGGCGAATTGCAGCAGCACCCGGTCGGGGGTCGACTTCATCAACTCCAGAAGCCGCTCGAAGGCTTTTTGTTTTGTGATTTCACTTGTCTTACTCAGCAGCTTCAAGCTCACCACATACTCATTCTCCTGCTCTGTGTCTGTGCTGTTTGCAGTATCGGCCGCAAAGCCGCCCAAAAATGAGCTGAGACCGGCCGGGGTGCCCATGGAGGACATCATCGCGCGCGCGGCGCTGCTCTGTGAGCTCTTCACACCGCGGGGCATCGAGAGAAGCAACCGAGGCAGCAGGAGGAGAGAAATATACCTCACACACGGTAGAGAAACGAAGAAAAAAGACCAGGAGGTGAAATCTCTGTCGAATAGCAGTCACACGGCACACCAGCTATGCACGCACACACACACGCACACACACACAAAAAAAAAAAAGCTACCGCGGGTTCGGGCGTCGGTTGGGAGATGTGAGCTGTGGCGATCGAGCAGAGCAGGAGAACGCGCTGCAAGGTGGCTACCGTAAGATACTCGAAAATGAAAAGCTATTAACCACCAGGAGAAGCGTATTATACTTGCCTTTTAAAGCGGCACAAAGAGACAGACCCATTCACGGAAGATCCCAATCCCGCTGTCCCGTTGAAATGCACCTACACGAAAATGAGCTGACACGTGCAAGCAAAGGCCCTCGAGAAAGAAGGATAGCCTCTCTGAGCGAGGGAAGAATGATGCGTCGACGCAACCAGAACACACAAAAAGGAGACGTTGATCACGTCGGTTGAAATTCCCACAGTCCGGTAATGTTGAGCTGATGCGCAGGAACTGTGACAATAAGCGTCGTGGCGTACATCAGGGCAACGAGTTCAAAAAATGGCAACACGCGCACGAAATCAGAGCGTACAAGAGGAATGACGAAATGGGCGAGGTAGAAGGAAGAGAGGAATGAAGGAACGCATCAAAACGCAGGTGTTCGCGTGCACTGAGAAGGTCCCGCTGTGTCGGTGGCCGTCCCCCGCTTGAGGTACCGCAGGCCTTCCTGCGAAGAAATGAGAATAAAAGGAAAGTCTCGCTGGGGGTGAACACTTCCCCCTCCCCTTGTCAAGATCGATCCTTCCGAGGTGCATCAACCAGGGGTTTTGTGTAGACACAGCTCCGCAACTCCCAAAAGAAGCTGCCGCAACAGATACTGAACGAGCTAAGATTGCTTCGCTGACAGGAGGAGGGGGGGGGGAATTCTCCGACGAGGAGAGCAGTTGGCTACCCATCTATTCCCCTGCCTCTTCGCTCGATGCCCTAGTTGAGTGGAGCCGATCCATCTAAATTGCATTTTTTGTTTTTTTCTAGATCTACATGAATGCGAAAGATCAAAAAAAAAAAAGAGAGAAGGCGAGACGCGAATCGGGATATACAAACACCAAGATACAAACACACACACACACACGTTCACAAAACATTGTCAGAGGAGCTGACTGACCGATTCATCTCCATCATTCTGTTTTTTTTATGTTTTCATTGGCTCTGGGAGGTACAGAAGCGCCGGTGTGCCAAGAAAAATAATCGGCTCACCGGCCGAACGACATTGAAAAGGAAAAGGAGTCGGAAGAGAAGCGACAAAGAGGCAAGCACATGCACTCGCGTGGGTAAGTGTAGGTTGCACGGAATCTATACCCAGATTAAATGAAGATAAGAGACAGACATATGACAAGCCCATGGCCAGAAAAAAAACATGTACTCGATGACAACGTGCAGACAAAAACATCTCGACAGTGTACGGAAGGAAGGGGAGAAGGGAAATACGTTGTCAGACAGAAGAACGGTTGAGTTGATAAAAGTCGGAGAAGCAAAGGTCGGTAGCTGTCATGTGGTCACGGCAGCAAACCTCTGCATTCCGCTCCTTAACATGTTCACTATGTATCAATGCTCCCCGTGAGCACTCTCAATCCCCAAATGCCTCTGAGCCGCATTTCCTTGCGAATACAGACAGACACAAGTGCACATATTTTTTTTCTTTTTTAAAGGACAGAAAAGCCCACAAACGTCGCCCTATTAATACAAATGTGCAGTGTTCAGTCTTCTATACGCCTGGCAGCATCAGGAAGAAGTACAGATACGCGGATACTCCCTCACCACTCCCCTGCGAACGCGCGTGCTTTTGAGTTATCCGGTAGTCAAATTCAAAATCCTGAGCGGTTGCGATGAGGGGACAAGTAGAGCGTACACCGTCCGATGTGTCATGCACACGTCTGCTCTTACAGTTTACGTGAGCACCGTGAAAAAAAAAAAAATGAGGTGATAGATGGGAGCTGCAGGAGTGTCGCACATGTCATGTATTACCGCTGAGGGCAGCAGCACCAGCAGCAAAGCTCATTTGAGGAGATCAAGCTGTGAAAGGGGAGAGGAGGCAGAAAGCACATGCATGTGTTCTTGCCCCAACAACTCATTGCACACCACCCCTCTCCTCCCCCGCCACTCCCTCCCCTTGGAGATGTATGCGTTGCCTCCGTGTGGTTCCAGCCCTCGTCTTCTATATGACCCAGTGCTGCATGAGAGAGGCACCTAATGGTTCATTGTTCGCACACGCAAAAAATCCAACGGCGGGCCGCTTCAGCTCCGGCACACTTGCCAGCGGAATTCTCTTGAAAAATGCGGGTGTTTCATAGCTCACTTTATGGCACAGCTGCCCCTCGGCCATGAGACACTCCAACCCCTCCGAGACCGAGGTCAGACGCGCGCGCCTCATTCGCAATAGAGTATCTACAACGTAGTACATGTTCACCAAGGCGGCGTCGCTTTGACATCGCACACCGTGGAAGTCATCAACAAGCAGCGCGTTGCGGGGCTGCAGCTTGCAGCAGTTGACGGAATTGTCCACAATAAGAACGCGTTGCATGTCACGGCCCAGCAACCGCAAGTCCTTGGTATACGTTGGCTGGGTGAACCAAATGTTGTTGCGGAATATGATGTCGTCGAATATAATGCACCCCCGATGCAACTGCTCAACCACCGGCAACGCCGTCTCCTTCGTCGACGCTGTCCACAATACGATCTCCAAATCTCTCATGTGGCGCAGGGCTTTTAGCACGTGGAGGCAGTAAGGACGAAGAACGGCGGCTGACTGGCGACTATCACGGTTGCTAACAAGAGTCTCATCGAGGTCCAGTACGAGAGTCATCAATTTCTCATTGTCCTGCGCCTCAGTCAGCAGCGTGTTCGGGAACAACGGCTTCGCTAGGCGCAGAGCGTGTTGGAGATTGGGGTCAACGGAGTGCTGCCGCGCGGTGGCTGAAGACTTTCGAAGGCTTACTGTTGTCGTTCCCCTGTACCTCTCTGCTCTCTTTTCAGTGGTGTGGGCCATCGCTGCGGAGCGGGTGGAATAGTCGGCAGGTGCCGTGGCAGCTGGACTATCCGTGAGGCCATCATTCACACCAGACTCAGATCCACGTCTGTCATCACCGGAGTTAACGACAGCAACCTTCCGCCAGCTCGCTTCGCTCTTTTCTATTAGGGTAGGGACGACGCCGTCGTCGAACTCACCCTTAGTGAGTTCGTCTCTCGGTGAAGAGGGCGCCCGCAGGCGGTCGTTCCAGACACGCATAATTGTCGACGCCGACGACAGTGGGGATGTAGAGAGCTGTCGATCCGGTGGGGAGCTCCTGGCACGGCTGTGGATAGAGGTCCTCATGACTTGGATGTACAATGCACTTGAATTATCCAGGGGATATTGGGTATGGGGGGGGGGGGGGCGACGCGACAAAGTACGAAGACGAGTAGAAGGAAGGACGACGCCGACGTACCGAGATCAACACGACCCCCCCTACCTACCACCGAACCAC
>CM007319.1:2002648-2033761 GCA_000333855.2 Endotrypanum monterogeii
GGGGGGGGGGGGGGGGGGGGGGGGGGGGGGGGGCGACCGCAACAAAAAGTCGAAGACAGTGAAGGAAGGCGCGCCGAACTCCGAAGATCAAACAGCCCCCCCCCCCTCTCAACGAACAGGGAGCAGTTGATAGAGTGTAGGTGAGAGCAATAATACAAATACCTCAACGCAATAGAAGTGAGGGGGAGACAACGAAAATCTTGGGATATGTGTGTGAGTACACACGCACGCACACGTACACGCAGAAGGGAAACAGCAGAGAGAAGACAAACAAAGAAATCCGCTCAAAAAAAAAAAGAAAAAACCCGCTTCGGTCAGCACCACAGAAGCGAAAACAGTTGATGCAGTGACCAAGCCGTTGGGAAATGAAAAAAGCAGGAAACGACAGGGGTGTGAGAGGGTTGCAGGCGAAGAGAAAGACCTATTCAGTGACTCACAGGTACGCTGCACGCCCCCTACCCCACATAAGGTGAGAGATACAAAAAGAAAATTAGAAAAGCGAGAAAGAGGCTGCTGAGGGTCGGGATGGTGAGGGGGGGGGAAGGGGGCTGCGTGAAGCAATACAATATTTTGGGGAGCCTTTCGGGAGAAACTGTGCGTGATGACGGCGTATGAGAAACAAACGACAGAGAGATGGGTGGATCGGGCACTCTGAGAAACCCCCAGTCAATGCAAAAAAAAAAAAGAGCAGAAAGGCAGATGTATGCATGAAAAGATAAAAGATTCTGACAGTTAGCGCCGTGTACGTGTATGTATATATGTATGGGGTGGGGAGATGAAGGGACGACTTGCGAAGGGTTTTTATTTCTGTCTGACCTCTCACTTTTCCCTTCTAAAATCTATGTGTGCCTCGGTTTACAGGCCGATACGGATAAACTCGACTCGAAACAAGCGGAATGGGATCCTCACTTTTACGTGCCTGTCTGTATCTGCCTGTGGAGAGGGGAAGTAGCCAATCGGAACCAAAACCAGAAAAAAAAATAAGTGACAACTGCGAGATGACCAAAGAAAGAGCCTCGGACGAAGGGAGGGCAGACAATTGAAAGTCTCCTCGAAGAACAAGAATATATATATATATATATATATATATGTATGCGTCTCTGTATGTTTTTACACGTGACAAGAATTTGAAAAATAAAAACACGACGCAAAGGCGAGAGGGAAGGGGCAGGGGAGGAGGGGCAACACTGACGCAGTCCAAAAAAGGGGGAAAAATAAAAGCGGTTACCGGTAAAACGAGACGCCCGTGCCTGTGTGTGTATCTGTGCCTCTCTCTCTATGAATTTCTCAGGGATGATCAGCAATGAAGTGAAGGAAAACAATAATCGTGACTTGTAACAACAGTGGTCTCTCTGCGTTGTCCCTGTGTGTGTGTGTGTGTGTGTGTGCGTGTGTGTGTGTGAATTTAGAAAGTTATCGTCAGGAAGGAAAGAAAGAAGGGGGGGTGGGGGACGCTTCTATGAGTGATGAAGGAAGATGGAAAAAATCAGTGAGGATACCGGCTCTCTCTCTCTCTATGTGTGTGTGTGTGTGTGTGTGGGTGTGTGCGAGTGTTTCTCTAATAAGGGTGAAGTGGAAAGGGTGCCAAGGGTAGCAGAGGGGGAGTGGCGGATGATTAAGTGCACCCAACTAGGAAGACAGCAAGAAATGAAGGGAAACGAAAATTTGGCCGTTGGTGTATAAGCAACAGGAGACGACACAAAAAGAAATATTCACATAAATATATGAATATTGTTTTCCTTCAAATGCCACGTCTCTCTCAGCACTTCTTCTGTGTGTCGGTCTGCGTTCGAGAGAGCAGAAAAGAGGGAAGTGTTTCTCTCTCTGTGTCGATGTGTGCGAGCCCTCACGTCGCCGCTTCCTTCAGAAACTTTTCCCAAACATGCATGTTAGTGTGTGCGTGTGCATGTGAGTGTGTGTGTGATGACGTTGTCGTGTGCGGATACGGTAGAATCGCCACATAGATAGGAGAAGAGGAGTCAACAGAAACAGGCAAGGGCATCGTGTGATTGCATGAAAAAAAAAAGGAAATATACGAAGGGGAGATGGTCATTTTAGAGGAAACAAAATGAAATAGAGGGCACGATGGAGAACCAGCAGACGAGCATCTCCACTTTAGAAAATGAAGGGGGAAATGAAACGCAAACATGCGTGTGTGCTCACAAGACAGATGTCACAAGGTATGCACTTGGGAAATCTTCGAGATACTCTCGACCAAGCGCGCGTCCGGCCGCTGCACCTCTCACGTGATACAGAAAGGTGCGGGACGATACTTCTGCTGGAAAAAGAAAAGTGGGTTAAAAAAAGAGCTTTTTATAAGTACACTGCGTACAGCCCTGATGATACCCAACTTCTCCGAGACTGGTTCCCTCTTCTACACAACCTTTAAATGCGCCACACACACATCACTGGCATCTTCACACTTTCTCGATGCAGCGAAGAGGGGGGACACTGGAAAGGAAGTGAGATCGACGACCGAAATCCTGACCCTCAGGGAGGCTGTTCGCCGTCATCAACGAAAACTTTGCGGGTGTATTTTTTTTTTTGTGTTCTTGCATTGATTCATCAGTTTTCTGTGTGTCCAACACGTTCAGGTGGTGACACGGAACTTGGAAGGAGAGGAGGGAAAGGGGGTAAAGGCCTACTGCTATGCCCGTTCTTCTCCTCACGCAAGCACATACGCACACACACACACACGCACACACACACAGAAAGGCGTCAACAAGAGATGAATTGGTTTGTGCCAATGTGTATATAGAAAGGACCAGGAATCATGGGGGTACGCCTCTTATGACAGAGGCTACACACCCGCAATCACACACTTGCACGCGCCCTCACTCATACACACCACACACGTCCATCATATATGCATAATACGCATTTGAACCAACACGCCCCTGTGTACTCACATGCCATCTCATGATGTACATGTAAGTGTAAGTGTGTATCTCTCTCTGTGTGTGTGTGTGTGTGTACATGTATGCAATCCGTCGCGCTATACATCGAACCATTTTTTTCTCCTGTTGAGAATTTTACATCCGAGAGAAAAAAGATATATATAAATACAGGCGTGTGCGTGTAAAGTAAGAAACAACAACAACAAATCTCAGCCGACACACAAAAACGAAAGAGAGGGGGAGTCTTGTACAAACCATAGGGAGCAAGCACCAAAGCACTACGTGACACACTGCGACAACAACAACATAAAAAAAAAAAAGACGAGGAGAGGAGGGGTGGGGAGGACGACGGCAGCGGCGGTGAATTTTGGCCAAGAGGGAAGGGGAGCTTAACAGATACGACTGCGACACAAAATAAAAGGGTCGTCTATAAGCCACGCTGGAGATATGCGTTGGGGAAAGAGCGCAACGTACAAAAGAAGGCGTTTCAATTTTGAGGGACAAAGCGATCAAACGAGTTGCCTCGTGCTAGCCCATAAACACACACGCATCCACATGCACATGCACCCTCCTCCACTATCACGCCGCCTCACCGCGGATTCACGTTATCAACACCCTGCTCACTCACAACCCGCCCACCGCCCTCTCCATCTATCTAAGTGTATGGATGGGCGGGGCCTGACTCCCCGCCCCCACCCCCGACACTTGACCGGTACACTGAGCTACACTAACCCCAGTAGCAAACCAGAACAACTACAAGGAAGAGGGACTACTTCAGGAGTGAACCCGGGACTGTCGGAGATTGCTTACCCGAACCGTTGTGAGCAAAAAGACGGAGATCAAAGACAGGGACTGGCAAGGAGTCAAGAAGCAGCAGCTCAACCAGACGGGCGCCTACCTTACACAAGGGAACGTAACAATACCGACACTATATACTTTCAGCCTTGCCAACTACGAAAAATATTTAAAAAGCTCCACACAGCGTCCGAGACCAACAAACGCTCATGGAAGCGCATGTGTACGTGTGCGTAAGTGTGTGCAGTCTTTCGTCCATAATGGAGGTTAAAGCCCTTATTAGAGGGGACACACACACACATAGCTTCCTTGAGGAGAGAAGGGGTGGAGAAGTGGAAATCGGCTTGTCACTCGAGGAACCTATTCTTTTTTTTTTTTTAATCACACCGCCAGCAACGCGCGGTCCTTCATGGTGACCTCTACCAGATGGTTCAGCTTCTCCACCTCCATTTGCTTGATGTACGCCGCATCTGTTGGCTCCCCTTTCCCAGGCTTTGACACCTTCCGCAGGTTGGGAGATAGCTTGAGGGTCAAAACCGTACCACGAGTATCACCGACAAGGAGCATCGGGTCGGCCTCACTGAAGGCGATATGGGTTAGCTTCGCGTTCTTGACTACTGTCTGCGCACAGAGCGGTTCCGTCTTGTTCTGCGCTACGTCGAAAACGCAAACCTTTCCGCCTGCGGTGACGGCGGCAAACACGGTGGAGCTGTACGGAGCCCAGGCAACATCGCCCACTGCGTCGCCGAGGTCAAACACGACCAAGGGAGATGGTGATCCCTTCATCCACAGCTTGACGGTCCAGTCGGCTGAGCAGGTCAGAAAGATATTCGGGTGGTATGGGCTCCAGCGCGTCGTGTACACCGCCATGCTGTGTCCCTCGTAGCGCTCGACACACTGACCGTTGTGATTGACCGTACAAAGTAGTAGATCACCCTCCTGCGTACCAATGACAGCTTTGTCGTGAATGGGTGAGTAGTCAAAGGACATACCACCGAGTTCATTCAGCAACATCTGCTCCGGGTCTGCCGTGCAAACCCCTGTGGTCAGCTTCAGCACATCGCGCGACGTCAGCTCCTTCTTGCTGAGCATCCAGCTTGCAACGCGGCCATCTGTACTGATGGAATAAAACGAAAGATCTAACGTGCTCTCCATCCACATGATCTGCCACACAGGGTCCATGTGCTTACCGGTGCGAATGTTGGCACGGTAGAGTGGGCGGCCCTGGCTCCTGCCACTGGGGTTGTGAGTACTCACCCGCAAGTCGAAGACGCACACGCTACCGTCATGAAGACCGCAAGCGAGCAACGCAGGCTCACGTGGGTGGAATGCAAGACAGACAACACCGCTGTCTAGGTGAAAAGAAAGTTCAGGGTGCGCTGGAATGGGGCCTCCAGACCCGGTCGGCACGGCGTTCTTCAGCGTGAAGCAGTGGATCGTGCCCCGGCACGGCTTCAGGAAGTCGTAGCTGCCATAACCAACCGCAAAAAGATCAGAGTAACGGCTGTTGAGGGCGATGGCGGTGACAGACTTCTTTCGTGTCTTCTCAGTAAAAAACTGCCAGAGGGGCAACAGTGTGCCATCCTCCTTATAAAGATCACTCTGGTCCTCCCAGTACTTGAAGTCGTCGATGATATCGTAGCAATCGTTTTGATTTACCATGCGCTCCATCACCTGCAGTGCGCAGCGGAACTCCGGTGATGCCAACAACTCGTTTGCACCCTTGGGGCCGACATCGGTCTCGTCTCGGATACACACCGCTGAGGTGAGCGCATTGTCCTCATCTTTGCCGGCACGCGCAGCCTGAGCAGCACGCCGCTGGGCGGCTGCCACCTTCTCAGAGTGGATTCGATCCCCCTCGTACGCGTCGTAAATAGCCCACGCTGTGGCCAACCCGCCAAAGGTGGCCGACGGGGGTGGGTCCGTCATGACGGTGCGCTCCTTCATCACCTGGTTTATCGTTTGGCTGCCTCGATTGCTATAGTTAAACTGATTCTTGAGGATGCGCGTGGAAACCCCTTCCTCCACCAACTCGGGGTTCGTCTCCGCCGCGGCGGCCACCTTGACCTCCTGGAGGCGGCGACGATTGTCTTCCTCCTGTTGCACCGCCTCGGGTGAATCCTTTGCAATCGTGTTTCCGTCTATGGACAGGAGGGACGACACCTGCCGCGTGTTGGGAAAGCACCTGTACATCCGCGCATCCTTCTTGTAGTCGTAATACACCGGTGCCGACATCACATGCGGGTCTGCAGCCTTCAGGATGCGTTCCACAATAACCTCAGCGACTGGCTTGTTGTTTGCTTCCCGGCCTTGTGCCGCGGCGGCCAAGTCTGCGGATCCGACATTGCTCGGCTTGCGTGCACCATGAGGGGGAGCCGCTGCTTGTAACATACGCGGCTTGCTGATGGAAGTCCGAGGACTGCCGATTGCGCTCATATTGCCGAGCGGGCTTCGAGTACCACAAGAGGAGGGGCAGCAGAGTTGAAAGCCTGAAGCACAAAACAGAAAAGAAAATGACTCTCAGAAAAAAAAACAAGTTGCCCGCACCGAACCCGTTTTCTGTGTGTGTGTGTGTGTGTGTGTGTGTGTGTTGTTCAAAGACAAGAAAGGAGCGAGTTAGCAAGCAAGTGATGAGGGGCGGAACAACGAGGAGTTTCGCGTAGGCACCCGTGTGCGCACATGTATTGGAGTCAAGCTAATGACGTCGACGGTGCCCCTAGGGTTTTCGGAGGGGTATATATTACATAGGGGTAGGTGAAGATATCGTTTTCTGGATATGGACTCGGAGCGTACAACGCTTCGCCCCTGAGGTAGTTTCTCTTCTGTTCTTCTTTTTTTTTCTGTTGGCAGAAAGGGGGGAGGGGGAGATAAAGGGAAATGAATGAAGAATGAAATTTGAAGGCGACACCGACGAACACCACAACCACAGCATAGTATGATCACACACAGTACGATTACTTTTTTTTTTCAGAATGAAGTGCACCGCAGAGAGCGGCGATAAGATTCGGACAAACGAATACGCTGCAAAAAAAAAATGTATATATATATATATATACAGGTGAGGTAAACCGAGTGCCCACAACAATGCGTGATGGTGCTTACTCACTCGCTCTGCCGTTGTCTCTGCCGGCACACTCATACAAGGTTGCAGTAGCCTTAAAGGAAAAAAGGTCACATGAATACAGAGCATCCCTTTGTGGATGCGCATTCGAGCAGAAGCGTTACTGTCCGCAATAGTGGGAAAAAAAAAACTAAACAAGCGGGAACTAGAAGAGATTTTCACGTAGTGAAAGACGAAAAGAGATACAATCTGTACACTGGCAAGACAGCGGTAGGGGGGAAAGAGGGGGAGATACAAAAATGGAAACCGGGAAGCGGATGACGAGATACACGCAGTTACGCACAGAGGTACAAAAAATATAAGTTGAAATGAAAAAAAAAAAATAGAAGAAATTCTTATTTGGGCCACGCACGCAAGCTAGCCAGAACCTTGTCCCCAGACGGTGCTTGAGCCGCGCGGCGGTGTTCGAGGTAGGCACGGTGCGCTGAGCGCAAACTCCACTCATTATGCGGGCCGACAACTTTGTAGTCGCGCAAGCGGGCCTGCAGCGTATCACAGACGAAATTTTCAAAGCCCTCCCTCTCCGCCTCGGCCTCTCGGATCCCGGGGAGGCTGTGCAGTGACACTTGACCCAAAGAGTCAGCGAGTTCCTGTGCACCCCACGTGAAAAGGCGCAGCGTATCAGAACCCACCAAGCACGCCGCCGCTTGCAGTTCCTCCTTGCACCTCCGGCGGCACGTACTCAACGTGACCAGACGTCCCTCCTCGGCCACGCGAGCCCCGAACACCTCCGAGGGATCCTCTGGCGCCCCACAAATCACCAACGAAAACCGAAAACGGAGTAAAAAATGGAGGAGAGCCCCAGTGCCGAATGTGTGGCAGCACTGATGCGCGTAGCCAGAAGATCGGCAGCCACGACAAATCCCCACCCGATCTGGTCGCCACCACGGCACCACAGCCTCGCCGTTCTCATCGGTCATGAACTCCTCCTCAGGCATCAGGATCTTGGCTGTAGCACTACGGGGTCGATTCCACAACAGCTCCCGCACCAGCCGAAGTCGCCGTGCGGCTCCTTCGTTTTCCGAGGCAGAGCCCTCTTGGAGGCTGCGGAAGGAATACTCGCCTTTGTGCATGGCCGCGAGAAGCGCTGCGAAGTCGTTCTCCGAGGGCTCGTTCTCACCCTCCAAATCATGCATGGGAGACTGTAAAGCGTCGGCCACCGGCTCCTGCGCTTCCCGCGCTTGAGAACGATCGACATTGGCGCTGGTGACAGAAAGCGACGACGGGAGGCACCTCTTGTAGGTACCGCAGGAATCGACCTCCTCCTGCATAGCCACCCCACGCGGCGAAATACGGTCCAACTGTGAGACCACCGGAGCCGATGATGCCACCACCGACAAAGTCAGCGCCGCGTCCACTCCACACCTGCCGACGCGTGCGGAGTCCCTTAGCCCTTCGCAAGGCGATGAAATAACCTCACGTGATGGTGTCGGGCAAAGGGGAATGGAAGTGAGGGAAACGACCTCAGAAGCTTCCGATGGAAACTTGGTGCTGCGCCGCAGCGGTTCACCACAGTTGTTCACGTGAGAGGTGTGGCGTGACGGCGGCAGCAGCAACCCGGTTGGAGCCTTCCCTCCCGGAGTCTCTCTGTGCTCCCCAGTGCTGACGTCGGGCAATCCCCTAGCCACCGGCGCAGCGAGACGGTGGTGTTGCATGCTGAGAGAGCTGAATGGTGAGAACAGTGTATTTCGTGCACCGCTGCTGTCGGTGTCGGCAAAGGCAGGTGCCCAGGCATGCAGGTGCTCCGGCAAGGACAGGTTCGCCGCTGTGTGGCACAGGAAAGAAAGCGGCGTTCTGGCGCTGGACGATGCCGGAGTCGGTAAACCTGAAGTGCCACTGTACAAACGATTGACTGGCACACTGACGCGGTGCTCGCGCCCCGCGGTAACATCTCTGTTTTCCTCCGAACTGAGAGGCGGTGATGCGCGGAGTCGTGGCACACCGCCGTGGGTGGCTAACACCCGTTCATCGATCACCGCTGCCACGGGTAGCAGGGCGAAAACGGAATTTATCTGTTTCCACAGCAGGAGGCCCCTGCGCGACCCGAAGCGCTGGCGGCATTTGTATCGCAAGCATCGCTTGCCCAGAAGTACATAACTCCCATTCACTGCGGGGTCTTCATGAGGACCTCGGAGAAGATGCACCTTTTCTGGCTGTAAATAGACCCAACAACACAGCAGCATGCATACCTCCACGCTGTGCCAGCCGAAATCAACGTAGTTGCCAAGGAGGACGAGCTGTGTGTGTATCGAGGACCAATGGGTAAAGTAGGCGACGTGGTCAAGCAGCATCATCAGGCTCGAAAAACAGCCAAATAAGTCCCCGCCACACAACACGGGGGACGTCAGGTGCAGCACTGGACGGCCTTCCTCAAGACGTTCCTTGACAGCCATCAGCAACGACGAGAACCTCATGTAGATCAGCTTTACAAATGCCGGTGAGTCCATGTATGAAAAGGTATTGGTATCCTTTTTATACGAGCGTCGCAAGGCGCAATGCAAGAACATTGCATCCTCTGCCGCCTGCGTCGACTTAGGGTGGCGCCTCAGGACATCGCGCACATATGCCTCCGTTCGCGGGGTCACCATCTCGTCAGCGACGGCTGGATACTGCCACGGTACACCACTAAATCGGTCGTACATTTCCGCAGAAGCAGAATCACCAGCACTCACGGCGCCGCGACGTGTGTTGCTGAGCCGCTGTGGGTCCACCAAAGAAGCCAAGGGCCGATAGCGATGTGTGTCACCAAAATCCTCCACGACAAACGGTACCACCGTTACGCGCGAGCGCAGGTGCAGCTTCTCCCGTAGGTAAGGGCCCTGTCCTGCATTTTCAGAGGCGATGGGCTCGCTACTGAGAGCACTGGAGAGTGCATTTAATGTCTCATCCTCTGACAAGAATGTAGAATCAGTGACAGTTTTCTTATTCACGCCCTTCGCATCGAAGGGGTGGACTCGTTCAGCCGGGAGACAGAGTGACCTCTGAAGTTGTGCGAAACAGAGAGTGCCGCCGCAGCACGGTGTGGCAACGGCGTCCTGCGAAGGAAGCGTGGCCAACCAGCCGCCTTCGCCGAAGTTCCCTTGAAGGCAGCGCGGCGTCCGTGAAGCGCTACTAGCGCTTCATCAAAACCGACGCTACCACAGCTGTACTGATAGATGCCCTTCGCTTTCGGGGGTGGTGTATCACCCTCCGCGGCGTGGAGCGCTTCCCAATCGGGGGAAAGCACACTGGTGACACTGCCGAGGGACCAGCACTGCTTGGTTTGGGAGTGTACACGCGATTGATGCGCACCATGAAGGCTGTCAAGGCTTGCCTTGTCGCCCCGAAGCCCCGCCTCAGCTTTCTCATCGCATGGTAGAGATTGCGAAGGAAAACGGTCGGCGTTCAGACTTTTTGGTGGGGTGCAATCCGCGCCATCAGTTTGTCCCTCCTCTGAGGAGGCACAAGGCGGAGCAACAGCGGCAGTGGCGACGGCGTACACCGCCTTCTCAGATACACCTGCTGCTGGCGCAGTGCGTTGTTGCAGTGGGAGAGCTGGTGCCTTTCCCGTCGACAGTGAACTGGTGATTTTTATTTTTTCTGCCGGTAGAAAAGCGTTCGCATTCTCTGCAGGAGACTTGGCAGTACCGGCAGTTCCATCGGAGGCCAACGAGGAAAGGCTTTGACGCAGCTCGGGTGCATGCTTCCCAAACAATGGCACAGATGCTGCAACCGAGTCGCGTGACGCAGAGTCCGGCGGGGACACCGTCTTCGTTGATGCAGCGGGTATGGGAAGTACCTCGGTAGACGATGAAGTAAATTTGGCTACGCCGCGCTGATCGACCTCAGCAAGACGTAACGGCGGCTGAGAACGGCTCGTGCAGGGCAAAAGAGGTGCAGGCTTCGGTTTGGAGGGTGAGAACTTTTTTTGTTGCCCAGATCGACTTTGCGTTACGAATCGCCCATGCCTACTCACCGCCATCGAATTGGGTGACGTCATCAACGGCGGTGAGGTGCACCCTCGATGCGAGCTCGAACTAAGAAGACGGGGGGCTGGAATAGCGATGTAGCAGATGGGGTGATTTGCAAACGAGATTCGCTGTGTGGCTCGAATTTCCAGCGGAGAACCACTTCGCAAGATGCGCTGCCCATCGATGTAGATGACCGGTCCGGAATGCAGCGGAGTCAACTGCACCGTGTCCGCGATCGGATTGGCGCGTAGATGTGCCGCTTTAAGCCAATCCGAGTCTGCTACAGCGTCACTCTTTGTGACCTTCACCTCTCTACCGCCTCTGCGTAAATACAATACGAGGCCCGTTCCGTGGCGAGAAATGCTGAGCCTTCGCGGACGACCCGTGCAGCTACCCGGGGGGGACAGTGGCACTTGCGATATGTTGGATGCTGCCTCCAAGTCGCCCGCCGGCTCTTTCGCACGCGTATGGCCCTTCACGTTCTGCTGCATTTACCCGAGCGCGCACAAAGAATCGAATCAATACTGAAAGAGCAGGCGCGGGGAGAACCGGGAGGTAGAAATCACTAGTCTCGAAGAAAGCTGCCTGTAGATCGGAAGAGGAGGCTAGGTGAAACAAAGCTCGAAGGGCCGGCAGCTACCACGGAGCCCCCCACCACCACCACCACCAAAAAAAAAAGGAGACAGATGAAACGAAATGACAGGAGTCGAGTCAAAGAGACGCAGTGAAGCAGTATTCATGAACGCATACGGTGTGCTCAGCATCGCATCAGACGGGTACGCAACTAGATGGGTGCTTGAAGCAAGAAATTGGGGTGTGCGGAAGCTCAGAAGCCCCTGTGACTCTTGCTTCATGCAAGCAGGAGAATGCATTGAAGGGGGTAGCTGCAGTGTCGTCTCAGCCCCCATTCCCGGTTCTCACTCGGAGGCACAGCCAGGTGCTCGGGGGTACCGTGTAGCATGCAAGGAAAAATGGCTTTGAGTGTGTATGATCACTGCACTCTTGCTGCTCCCGTCCCAAAGCACACCAGCAGTCAAAAGACAAGAAGCAGGGAAAGAAAAAATGTATGTAGGCACGTGTGCATGTGTGTGCGTGTGTGTGTGAATCTGGGGAAAGATTGGGAGGGACACACGGAAGGACTACCACAGGCTAGCCCATGCCCACGCAGTGGGACTTGATTCTCCTAAACAGGCCGAAAACACAGAAACCCAAGGGGACGCCTACAACACCATCCCCTCCCCACCCCGCCCCCGGGAGGACGTTCCCCCTCGGCGGGAGGCTGTAACACCGCGCGTCAGGACGCAAACGAGCACATGTCTAAATCTTAGCCGGGTGCGAGATGAAGGCCACTGGGAAAAAAAATAGTAATTATGTATGCATTCATACATATGCGCGAATTTTTTTTTTGAAAAATCGAGCGAGTAGTTCCTCCAGCGCTACGCCACAAATTGCGAGAAGCAGGGCACGATACTGTACCACACCGCGCTGTTGACGAGTCGAATAAACCGCTCCACCAGCAGCTGCTCTGCCTCGCTCAGAAACGTCATGACGCGATGCTGATGGC
The DNA here is from genome assembly GCA_000333855.2 of Endotrypanum monterogeii. Lineage (NCBI taxonomy): Eukaryota > Euglenozoa > Kinetoplastea > Trypanosomatida > Trypanosomatidae > Endotrypanum > Endotrypanum monterogeii. The sequence goes on from CM007319.1 coordinate 2,014,976, forward strand.
GACCGCGAGAAGGCTTACAGTATAAGTTTAGCTCTTCGACGACGACACTTGCACCAAAGGGCCGGTGTGGATCGGAGAAGCACTCCATGGCGAGGAAGCTATCGCGCTCATCGGTCTTTCTTGGCGCAAACGTTACGACAAACCACCCCGTTAGGCAGGGCGACATAAAGAGACGCGTAATGTCGTAACCGCCGATCGAATCTGCTGCCCCCGCAGGGGCGTGCCTCGGCGCAGACGCCCCAGCTGACGTAACAGTGTGGATGTCATAGAGGCGAGCATGTGGCGTGGACGCCGACGTCTCCTGTGCCTCGCGTGCACTACGCTGTCGTCTGATGACGCGCAAAACGTGCTCAGGATACAGCTGGGCGCACACTGTTTGTAGGAAAGCCCCGTCACCACTCCACTCTACCGGTTCGAGAATCATCTGCAGCACTGGCACGTATGAGTGAAGAACAACTTTGTGCGAGTGACTGCGCAATAGCTCAAACTCGTCATAGGTCGGCAGCTCCCGCTCAGCGTTGCCCCGCCCAACAGTCACCGCCGCAGCATGCCCGTCTGTCAAAAATTTTCTCCGGGCCACATCCAAGCGCTCCTGCTGCGTGCTTTCTAATAGCTGATTGAGCAACAAGTTCTTGGCTCGCAGCGCGATGCGTGAGAGATCGCTGTTTGACTCACGGATAACTCGCTTCACGTCTTGTGTGTTGGTGAGCAACACGAAGAGTTGGGCCCGCTCCCAAATGATGACGCCGCCGTAGTTATACAACTCATTCGTCCCTTCGCGCTGGAGCATTTTTTGCTTCTGAGACGAGAGGTAGAGAACCCCATCGGTGCTGACGTAGAGGTCACCGCTGGTTACTGAGCTGGTTGGGGTCAGGCCCTTTAGCCGCATCACCTGTGGATCAGTGATAGTGTAGGCCGCCACAATGTTGCCGCAGTGCATTGGTGGGAAAGGGTGATATTTGACAAGTGTTGTCACAGCCATATGCGTCTTCTGCTGCCCCGAGAGCGCGATGGAGTGAGTACGCACGCAGTGTGCCAGCGTGCGCACCGCCGCATCGTAGAGGACGCTTTCAAAATGAAGCGTCTGCTTGAATTCTGCCGCGACCTTCGCAGTAATGCCCGGCGGCACGGCGTCGCCATTGATGACGAAGAAGTCGAGGGCGTAGTGGACCACCTGAAAGCCCACCTCGACAATGAAAAGACCGCTGGTAGTAATGGGAGAGACGTCGGCCCCCTCGGCGAGTGCGTCCGCGATGGAGCTGTAGCGCTCGTAGAAGCTGCTGCAGCGCAGCAAGTCGACGAACGGAATAATAGCGTAGTAGAGGTGGGGACTGAAAAGCACAACGCTGCCATCCTCACTCGTCACCTTTCCGTATCGACACCGCAGGCGGTTCAGCAGCACCTCGTCCGAGGTGGTGAGGGGGTCATTGGGGTCAAGGTCGATGAAGCACATCGACGGGTAGAGCTGGCGCAAGTGCTCGGTGTACAAATGCATCGATGCGTCGACGGGTCGGGCGTAGCTCACGTTTTGCTGTGTCTGAGTAGGAAGGGTTGGGTCGAGGACATCGTCCTCGTGTCGCCACCGTTCACGGCGAAGGGAGAAGTCGGGCACACGTGCCCCGAATACTTCTTTGCTCTTGAGCTGCAGCGTTACCACCGCCTTCGCCAACTCGAGCACGTTATGTTGCGGTCCCGCCCGCCACAACATATCACATTTCGCCAGCACCTCCGCCACACCAGAGCGAGCGTTCTGCGCCTCCACAATGATGTGAGAGGCGAGGATGTGGCGACGGTAGCTGCACGCGATAAGGGCATCCGCCGGTACGCCACCCACCTCGCTCAACCGGCAATTGCGTACATCAGACCTAAGCTGTTCACTGTGTGGCAACGAAGTCATAAAAGACATTTGTGGCTTTAAAGCGCTGTGGGGAGCGTCGCACAGCACGCGTGCCTCGAGCAGCGCATCGACGATGCGTACGCATTCCTGTAGTGTGTACTGCGGGCACTCATCGAACAAGACCTTGATGGCGTCCTCGGCGCAGAAGATGTAATTCACGATGAGGCCTCGATTGTACAGCCCCTCCAATATCACAACCAGCGGCTCATCGAGGTCTGGGTCGGGATGCGGACGGAAGCGAATGTTGTTGACGCGCCGCCGGTATGCGTCCGTACTGATTGACAACGATTTCGAGCGAATGATATTTGTATCGTCCCCACAGCAGTTGCGAGCGAGATCAGCCTCGTTGAAGAAAGACGGCACTGAAAAGCCCATCCGCTGCAATAGAACGTCCTCCAACAACGCAGATTTCTCCTCCATCGCCAGTACGACGTAATCGAGCAAGCGCACAATGTACTCGGTGTCACGCAAGTTGAACAGCGCCAACGAAAGCCCCTCCGTCAGGGAAATGGAGAGAGCGATGCGGTACTCCAGGAGCGGGCAGCCGTGCTCGCACAGGCCGTACTCCCCCAGCAACGACATCTGCGATCCTCCGGTCGTCACGGTGGTGATCGGAACGCCTGGCACAACGTACGGAACCACGCGGGTTGGTGCCAATGGTGACGTTGACTCGGGCGAATCTCTCACATCGTATCCGCACGTCACAAATATGTCGAGTGTGTCCAGCAAGGCATCGCTTTGTAGGCTTTCCATCCAGCTCCAGGAAAAGCTTGGTACGTGCACGATGCCCCTCGCAGCGCGACCGGCAGAGTACGTGAAGCAGGTGGGGCCGTAGTGTGCGAGTGCCCCACATATGCGATCTGCCAGCATTGGCAAAACCGCCGGGTTGACATTATCGAGCGAAAAATGCTGATAGCGCAACAGTGACGAGTCTTGGGAGTCAGCTTCCTGACTAATGTGCAGCAGGTTGTTCACCGTTGTGCGAACCGAGGAGCGTGGGAAAGGGAAGGAAGACTGACCAGGCGACGTCAAGCCAAAGAACCGCAGCTGGGCTATCGTCTTCTCAACGCTGTGACCCAGCTGGGCGAGGATGGTGTTCTCTGAGTCCCCGTTGATGTAGCGCTCCGCAGGGATGCGCGTCAGGTAGCGATCCAGGACAATGGTGTGCGCCTTGTCGGGGTGCACGTTAAGACAGCACGACACAAGAACGTCCGTGACACCGTCCACGATCTTCACGAACCGCCAGGCACGTAGTGCAGAATGGCCACCGCCCTGGGTTGGCGCGGAGTCCATCGCTGCCTCGACGCTGAGACTCTTCTCCAGATTGTAATGCTCGACAAAGTTGCTAGTAGCGTGTGTGGGCTCGTCCTGGATACCGAAGGGCTTGAACTTGTACTCGCGGAGGTTCAGGAACAGCAACGCAATGGCGATGTTCTGCAACTGTACTCCGTATGTGTCTATAGCCTGTGACGAGTAGCACGAAGCATCATCGCACTCCTCGGATAAATAACTATCCAAGATGGTGCGCAGGTTCACCATGATTGGCTCCAGCCGCTGGTTCTGCAGAAAAACAAGATCGTTGAAGGAGATCATTTTATGCTGCACGTAGTTAAGATGTCCCTGCAACTCCTGAACGGCGAGGAGATAGCAGAAGTCTTGCAGGCGCTGCAGCGGCCGCTGCACACTGGCATTTGCCGTGGCACTGAAAAGCTGCACCACAAGCTTCGGGCAACGACTCGAAGACGTCAACGGAGGCGAGCGTGATGTCAAAGACACAGTATGTGTTGTATCCTTCACAAACACCAATCGAAGGTAGTGGAACGTGTCTCCTTCGACGTCATCTGCGGCAAGAAAGCATTGGTCTCGATTGAAGATAGCTACGAGCTCGAGTCGCGAGCAGTGGCACTGTATACGATGGAGGACTTTTTTGCACTGATGTTGCAGTTTGTAGTAAATTGGAATTTCGAGCACATTTCTGCCTCGCAGATAAAACGGAGATCCATTTGCATATGCATCCTGCGAGTTGACCATGGGGCCTGCCTTCTGCCCGCAAGTGGATGCGCTGCCGCTCTGGCTGAACTGGTCTCCCCACCCTGGCGGAATGAGCTCCGCACTGGCGTTGAAAGACTCACGCAATTGCTTCAACAGATGTAGCTGATTTACCTGTTTGATTTTGCTCGAGAGGTGTTCCTTGAGGTGGCTGCAGTATTTGCGCATCTTGTCCAAGGCGGGGTCTGTGTCTTCGGCGTCGTAAAACATAATGCGGGCGTCATTGAGGGCATGAGATGGCGTAGTCGTGGCGCATACGAGAACCCACCGATCGCCGAAGTAATCACGGTTAGGAATAACGACATAAGAAAGAGGGTGCGTCGGTCGCACCCACATCCAGTCATCCTCTACACAACGACGGAACACATCCCTGATCGCCTCCTCGGGAACCACCTGACCAATATTTGTCTCTTGACGAGTGAACTCAACCGGGAACGTGTCGCAGACAAAACGATTAGAGCTCAGAATGGCTGGAGTAACGATGCCGCACAAAAGCGCGTGCAGATCCACGCTTCCGCCCGGCTCCATCCCCGTCATCTTCTCGCCGTGAGCAAGAACGACGTCACGCGGTTGCGTCTCTCGGGTCATATCATCCTGCCTCTGCATAGACATTGTTGATGCGCCGGCGGCCGTGGTGCCTTGAGGTACCGCCAACGCGGATATCCCCCCATCGACGCAGGCTTTGAGCTGCCGGAAGGAAGCACAGCTAAACGCCGTCTGCAAGCAGTGAACGGCAACGCGCCACTTGAGCCCCTCTGCGATCTCCTGCATCACCCTCTCGACTCGAATCGGAAGAGAGCCTCGGTCCGTGCAGCTCAGGAAAGCATCATCGCAGCGTTGGCGATCCCACGGCATAGCCAGCGGCTGTGCAAAGAGTTGATGCACAGCTGCTGCCGCTGTTCTGTCCCCCGTAGCTTGGTGGGTGGGATTCGACCATGAAGGACGAGCCCAGCAAGGTGGGAAGGCCGCTCAGAGCAGAGGAGGCCTTCTCTGAGGAAAAGCGGTAATAGAGAAGTCGAAGCGTCCGCCGGACGGCTGTCTGTGTTGGGCGAAAAGAGTGGACCTCACAGAGGCCCAGCAAGTCCGTGGGTACCGTCCTTACAAAAATACGGAGCTTCGAATGATCTGATGTCGTCCCGACCTCTTCCGCAGGTGAATAAAATGTATCGGTATCTTTGAGAAAAGCTGCCGGTATCGTCCACTCGGAACTGTCGCGCAGTATTTTGCAACGCAGGTCGTCGCACCGACCCGGCTCCGACGAGATCCACCGACATACCGCTGGCTTCTCCGAGTCGAAGCCAGTGGCAGAGGATGGCAGAAAGACGCAAGCCTTCAGTGCTACTGGGAAAATATCTACACCTGTGTGTCTCCCCTCGCTTGCGCCATCGCCACCCGCTTGCGTCGGTCGTTTTCCGCGAGCACCATGACTTTCTGCAACATGTTGGATACTCCCCTCGTACATCTCCTCTTCGCTCGGAGATGAAGTGTCGCGGCAGACCGTCTCGCCGCGACACAGTGCATGATCACTGGTCGACTTCGGCAGCCACAAAGTAGGGTGCGCAGAAAAACTCCGCTGGTGCGACGCCAGTACATCTGTCAGCACCTCCTGCATCTTGTTTTTCCACAGACTCCCGCTAGCAGCCTCACAGCAGCGCCACTGCTCAAGGCGTTGAAGGTGTGTGACATCGATCTCCACCGCGTAGGTGGAGAGATGTGCGTGAGCGTCCGTCAGCTCTTGGACGGCAGATGTTACCGTCGCTTCCTCTGAGGCACCCATAATAAAGGAAATCAGCCCGCGGGCGCAAAACACTGAGGTAAAGACTGTGAGCATGTACCGCAGTGATGAAACGATGGCGCGGTCAGCAGCGCACTCGGGCATCGCAGAGCGTGGTGGTGATAGCGAAGCAGCCTCCTCGCCCTCTGTCCCAGGCACTGTGTTTCTGACCGACAGGGTTGAACGACTGCGGTGATACCGTTGTGCAATGGCATACTCCAGTAATTCCTCGTCGAGGGCAGCAAGTGCTACCTTGATCGTATTTTGTGCCGCGCCGACTTCCGTATCGCTTTCCAAAATTAAGATACACAGGATTGTCTTGAAGGAAATGGGGCTCAAGACGGAGATGCAAACGTCTGTGTTTGGCCCCACCATGCTGGAACCAGAAGAAAGCCGCTGGACATAATCGTCCTGAAGCATGCGGGCCTTCACGACAGCGCTATGATCTCCCATACAGCTTACTATGTTCAACAGCCGATCCCGCAGCTCAACACACCCTTTGACACCGAGTGAGGGAGGCGAGCGCAGCTCTACGTACTCCGTACAACGCACCTGCAAGGCAAAAAGAATCGACTCGACCCGCGCTACGATGGGGCTGAAGCCGCGCTCCCGCATCTCCTGGGCCAAAAGACATCGACTCCAGGGCTGCCGCGTGGCGATGGCCTTGCACGTAAAAACGGCGGTGGCGATATGCAGGTCCTCTTCAATGTCCCGTGTGTAAGTCCACTGCGGTGACCGAGCCCGTTTGAAAGGCGTGACGAGACGATGCACGGAAATCTGCGCGGCTGGTGCCGCGGACGGAATCGCCTGGAGTACGTCAAATATGCAAACATCGGCATTGGCCGAGGCGTCGCCGACGTGTTTCGCGAGAACCGCCTTTAGTGACGACGTGTAGTACACGATGAGGGTGAAGCCGGCGTGCAGACGGCGCGAAACAACGTGGCTGAAGATCTCCTCGGAAAGGAAGGGATGATAATCGCTGCATCCGAGGATCCAGTGGAAGCACAGCGCATTTAGAAGTGACCACGGGAAAGATACCAAGGGGCAACGAAAGCAGTCCTCTAGACCTGGCGGGCGCTTCGCCTTCCCTTTCGGCGGAACAGAAAGCGTTGACGAGACTCTCATGGTGCCATTGGAGCTCGCATCAACATGCAGCGACCCCTCTGTGCAACTCGTTATGAGACCTGGGGGCCGGATACCAAGGGTTGCTTTCACCAACTGCAGTGTCGGGTCATCCTGTGCTCGAAACGAGGTCTGTACCAGTAGATGTCGATCTCTGCGCACTGTCGCCCTGTTACGCATTCGCACCGCCTCCTCAATGTCGCTCAACAGCGCGCAGATGAGTGTCTTCTGTGTGGCGTGATCACAAAGCACGCAGCTTACCCGACACTCGAACACGCCGGCAAGCCCAAAGTCGGTGCTGGTGCTGGTCTCGTACAGCGGGAAAAATTGCACCAGTGAGAAGACATCTCGGCCGGCACCCGGTACACGGGTGGAGGATAAGGTTGCCACGACTGTCTCTGTGTGCAAGTATGTAAGATCCTCCTCATGGCCAACCAGTCGATGGCGCCGATCCATCGCGGCACGTATGCAGGCGCGCGCAGCAGTCTCCGTCGAGGTCCCATTCGCGCCATGCCCACGGGTATAGCTCACAAGCGCGGCAGGCGAGAGCTCCTCGAAACTAAAAAAGACCCCTATGGAGGTCACTGCAGCAGCGTTGAACCACTGCGTCAGTACTCCCTCAGCAGAAGAGAGATGGACGAGGCCAGGGATGGCGCTCATGGGCATCTGACGCGGGCCCGCGTTGACTACCTGCATGAGAGCCTGCTCGGCCTTCATCCATAGATCCAGCCGTAGCCGCAGTAGTGAGAGATAGGTAAGCCAGTGACCACCACCTTCGCCGACTACGGTCGCCGCCTCCTCGTCCCACCGAGCTTTACAAAAGTGATCGGCGAGTACTTTTGTCCCCGACACCAGCAGTCGACGATACACGGCCGGCCGGTTGATGTTCATCTCGTAGTGCAGTGTAATGGTGCCGCGATGAAATTCGTGCTCGTAGCGCGCCGCCATGTGCGACGTGGAGGACTCGTCCCGGTAGTCCATCAGCACGGACCACCCCTGGTTGAAGCGCAGCGCAGCCGTGGCGCGCAGCAGGTCCTTCATGGGTGCACCGATCACAAAGTCGGGGAGGCCGCGGTCTCCATCATAAAGAACAATTGGGTCACCAATGGTGTCCGCAAGCAGATCGCGCCGCGTAGCCCCCGGGATGGTCATCGGAAACCGATTTACCAAGTTCACAAATATCTGCTGTGCCAGACAACGGGACCCCGCGAATTTGTGGCACCATTCCTTGTTCAGGCGGTGCGCCGCCAGCGCCAGCCAATAGTCTACGTGCACCGCGAAGCCCCCGACAGACGACAGGAAACGAGACAACGGGCTCAGCTCGGGGGAGTCGAGTGTGAGCATTCGATTCAGTGCCACGATAGAAACAATGAGGTTTTTGCGTCGTACAGTGCTCTCCAAGAAAGCAAGGCTATCGGAAGAAGTCATCGTGCTGACATTGCTCACAAAAATAAGTGTGTTGCACTCTGGTGTACTCTCTGGCATCGCATGCATAAGATACTCCAGCGAGGCGCTGAGCGACGACTGGGGCCACTCCAGAGGAACGCTTTTCTCTCGGTAGACGCTTTCGTAGCGACCGAGAAGATCCCGCAGACGGTCCATGAAGCGGTCATCGCTGAGCACCTCTCGGGCATCGCAGCGGGACAGCAACGTTACAGTGGAGCATCGGAAGGGCTCGCTGCCATCGGTTTCGAGAGTAGTGAACCGCAGAGACTCAGGCGGGTACATGATGATGGTCGGATGCTGCCGCTGCCTAGAATGATAAGCAGATTTACAGGTCGCCTCAGCATCGGAATAAGCGGGGCGGCTGAAGGGTACAGTTTTCTTCACCTCCCGTGGGACATTCAGGAGAACCACGCTCACGCAAACGGTCGGGTTCCACACCTGTTGCAGTACACGTGATCGAGTTTGCTCGTCGGCGATGGCGCCTTCAACGAAAGCGCGCAGCTGCTGGAAGTCCTGCTCGCGAGCGTGAAGAGTTGTTTCGATTACCTGCAGAAGTGAAGAGACGATAGTCGGTATTCGGTCAGCCAGTACCATGCCGTTGCGCGTGACGCTGAAGACATCGCGTCCGTAATCGAGGGCGATCCAGAGATGATAGGACTGGTACAAGACCTCCATCGGGCAGCTCCAGTAGTTCACCTGGCTGCTGTCAACGGCGTCCCATGGCTTGGCATCGAGGTCACAGGCGCCATCGAATAGAAAGTTCGAGGTATCTCCATCATTACAAGTCTCCAAGTAGGGCAACGTGGTGCACTCCGTTGACGAGAAGCCGCTCACATTCGTTTTGAAAGTGGTGGCTGTTCCGGGGGTGAGAGGCGGGACACGATCCCCCAAGCAAATGCCACGCTTCAGCTCCTCCGAAGTTCGTACAAGCATACGACGTTCCAGCTCGGTGCTCAGCGACGTTGGCATGGATGTCAAGCCATTGCCCTTTGGGTCAAAGATATGATGGTGACGAAGCGCGTAGTCGATCTTGGCATCCGTGCTGAACTCGTCGGACTGACTCCACAATAAATAGTGATTTACGGGCGACGCATCCGTTGTCATCGTGGGGGGGGGGGGGGAAGAGGAGGAGGGGGGGGAACAAAAAATAGTGGATGTGTGTGTGTGTGTGTGTGTGTGTGTGTGTGTGTGTGCCGTTAACGCTCGACTGTACGCGAGAGAGTCGGAAGAAGAAGAGAGGAAGGGCACGCGTTCTTGGTTGGCAGAGCGGCAGCAAAAAAAAAAAACGACGAAAACAAACAAACAAACAACAACAAGCTCAGCTTTGCTGCACCGCAACTATGCGCAAAGAGTCCCCGTAGTGGCACTGCAAAGAGAGCATCACAAAACAAAGGAAGTCTGTAGATGTGCTTGGAAGCGAGTGTGTATGTGTGTGCCAGAAAAAAAAAAAAGACCCTGTATCGTGCCCACAGGTACAGGTAAGGAGATCCAAGGAGCGAGTAGAGGTGAACAAGTGGAAAGGAAGCAAGGAACCACATTCCCCCCTCGACAGAGGCCTCCGTGGTCGAGGGGGGATGTAGAAGTGGGGGTGAAGGAGCGACATGTACAACAATGACACTGTCGCCGCATGGGCTAGCTCCTCCTGGCCAATAGCATCGAGGAAACCTAGGACCGACCTCCATCCCTGAGAGAAACGTAGCAGCCACGGTGATCCACACTGATCAATAAAGCTGAGGGGAAAAACGTGGAAAAAGTGCACACATCAGGTCAGCCCCCATTGATTGGGTGAGGGAAGAGGGGGGGGGGGTCGTGAGAAGTATTAAGAAGGGGTTTAACGTGAGCAGCGCATCAGCTCACTGAAGGAAGCAAGAGAGAGAGAACGAGTCACACTTGCGCACGTGATACGACAAACGGGAAGCAGGAGGGAGAAAATGCTACCGGGGTGCGAAAAAAAAAAACTTAAAAAGAAGGGTCACAGAAGGGGGGGGGGGGGAACCTGACCTCTGCACTGCCACTCACTGACCGGGCGAGAAGAAATGGTAGGCGACAAAGAGAGCTGTTGACCCTCTTGGCTCAGAATATCACTCGCTTCCCGGTGTGCTACTGAGTGGCACGTGCATAGAAAGATGTGCGCGAAGCACACCCTACCCCACCCTTTCTTCTCAACGTGGTTCTTGTCAGCACGGCCTATGCACTGTATTTTTATTCTCGCTCCTCTCTTGCGCTTAACGAATTATGTCTTATGCTTGGAAGAACGCAACTTCGATACCACGGCCTTCAGCGGGTCTGCGGTGGCCCTCTGCGTCGCCTTGCGCAAGCGGTTCGACTGCGTCTGATTAGCTCGCACCCGCTTCCGGTATGCGGTGACGTCGTCTGCATTGGTCAAATGCATGTACTCGGGTACCTCAAGGATGTTCCGCTCCACCTTTATCCTCTTCGAGGACCTCCGCATAACCCGCTGCAGGGCATCAGTGTCTTTCTGTGAAAGGTGATTGGCCAAGTAGGAGCTGCGACTCAGCTCGGCTGCAACAGAGGCGACGCGCATCTTGCGAGTGGATGTACGTGTAATGTTGCTTAGCACACTGTCGACGCGGTACTGAAATTTTGCCACCGTAGCTCGCTGCATCTGCCGGAAGGGCTGGATTACGTCACCGCGCTCCTTTCCATACTCCTGGAGTGGACGGAGGTACTTTCGGGCCTGCGGTACGGTGAAAATCGTAATCGAGACGCCCTCTTCGCCGGCACGACCGGCACGGCCGATGCGATGAGTGTAACGAGATAGCGCGATTGGGTCAGTCGCCTCCACTCCGTCGAACAAAACGACGTTACGCACGTGTGAAAAATCAATGCCCCGGTGCAGTGCCGATGGCGCCTCGTCGTTTGTGCGGCCCGTTTTGGAAGCCGAGCGCGACCGACGCCGCGATGACGATGACGCCAGCTCAGCCTGACCAGCTGAGCCCTGTTCATCTGACTTCGACTCCTCTAGCGACATCTGCAGCTGCATGGCGCTCTCCAGTGTGCCATCGGTGCACACAAGTGTGGATACCGCGCCGCTCTGAAAACGCCGCAGAGTGTCGAGTCGCACATTAATCGGGAGACTTGCATCGTAGGCAAGTGTTGCCACACCGAGTTGCTCCAGGAAATTCTGTAAGCGATACGTCTGCTCGTCGTCGTTCACAAAGATGAGCGTCTTGCCGGTGATGAGAGCCATGCGGTAAAGACCGAAGAGGAGGGTATGGCTGTGGCACTCATCCGTCGCCACCAGATAGTATTGATGCAGCGTCTTCTTCAGCGGATCCCTCACCGTGACACGAGACTCGACAAGAGGGCCTTCCTGCGATTTTGCGTTGCCTTGGGTGCCATCGCTTGCCGAATTCCCCAGCTCCTCCGACGTCAGGACTACGCTTACTGGGTGCCGCAACAGCTGCCCTTTGACGGCAGCGACACCCTTAGTCAGCGTGGCGGAAGCCAGAATCACCTGCATGTTTGGAGGGAGGAGCGACTGCACCGTCCGCAGAGAGCGCTCCGCCATGGAGGAGATCACGTCCGCCTCGTCGAGTACAAAAAAACGCACATGCTGCAGTGTCCCGGAAGTGACGTTTCCTTGGTTGCACGCCTTCGCCAGAAGGGCCGCAGTAGACACGACCACGTGGGCAGACTGAATACGACTCGCCGTCGCACCGCTGCCAGACGTCAGGTTGTCGATGACGAGACGAGGCCGCACATATTTAGATACCTCCTGGGCTGCCTCCGCCGTCTGCTCGCACAACTCAACCGACGGCACAAGAATGAGAACGCGTGGATTGGGCAGCGCTTTGCCACTGCCGCGTTGCTCCCGCTCTGTGATGATACGCTGCACGGCTGGGATGACGAAAGCACCGGTCTTCCCAGATCCAGTTCGAGATTGTATGGAGATGTCTTTTCCTTTTAAGGCGAGCGGAATACACGCGCTTTGGACGGCGGTCGGCTTCGTCCACGAGAGGTCCTTCAGAGCCTCCAGCACGCGCGTATCAAGAGGCAGCTCCGACCACTCCACCTGCACATCGACTTCAGTCATTGGCGCTGCTTCGGGAAAGATGCGGGGGTGAGAATAAAAACACAGCTTCCGCAGGAGGTGGAGCGAAAAATCAAGACAAAAAAAGGCGGCGCGTATGGAGTCGAAAGTCGTAAGTAGCCGCATCAGGAGGAGAGCAGGGGGGGGGGCAGTAGGGGCGCGGCACGGATGCGCGGAATTGAAATGAGTGGGAATGCCGGAGGAAGATATAGAGAGGACGAGAGAGAAGTGGGGGACAAGTAGGTTGAGGATGAGCAACATAACGGATGGAAGCGGTGTGGTGCTGAACTGTCGACCCAAGAGTTTTTTTTGGCAGCTGAGCAGATGACACAGAGCACCGGGGAGGTGGATGAACCAAGGAGTCAGGGGCAACATTTCGGACCAAAAAAAAGGTGAGCAGTGCTGTTGAAAGAGGCACACGGAAACACCCAGCAGCGCCAACACACACACACACACACTTCTAGGAGGAGTGACCGCCGCATATAGAGAAAAAACGACTGTGGGAACGATGAACTCTAGCAATCATGTTGCCAACCCTATCCACACCCCTCCTCCTTTTGTGCAACCTTTAATGAAACGCGTCTCCCTTTCTCTATGTAACAGTCATGCAGAGCACACGCAGAGGCACACAGCTACGCATACAGTCAACTTCAGGTGAGAGTCACCTCTTTACGCTTCAGTGTGATGGCCTTGTATAAAATGCGAAGCACTCTCCAGTGCACACATCCTATTCCATCTCCCCTCCTCTGGCTACACACTTCAAGATTGAGAGTGTTTCTTTTTCCCACCAGCAGGAAAAAAAAAAAACGAAGAAGGCTAGTGACATCACCAATATATATATATATATATATGCACTCAAAGCAAGAGGAGGTGATCTTCTGGAGTTGAAGGTTGGAATGCAAGTCGTTCAAACCTCCTTAGCGCATTGCCTCGCGAAGCGTCGCACAGAAAAATCGGGAGGTAAAGGGGGGAGGGGGTAGACGACTACTTCACAAGAAACACCAGAAGATGACACCGCTGCCGCGATGAAGTGAAGGAGCACACGCCGCCGCCCCATCGGTAAGGGCATATACGAGCGAACATAGCACCAGACCCCTCACCTCTCCTCCCTCACTCTTCTATTTTTTTTTTGTAAGCAGAAAAAGCGAAGTGCGCGAAGCAGCGGAAGCCAAGGAATCGCCACAGAGTTGCAAACGCATAATGGCGCGCCACACGTTGAGAGAGACTCATTAGAGACTAAAAAAGAAGTCCCGTGGCCTCCAGAGCATTATGGCGTTGCTATCTGCGGACAGCAGTTGGCCAGCCCCATTGTCCTGCCAGTTCCAGCCCAAATCCATGATCACATCGGTGTGGCCCCAGTGTTTGAAAAGGGTTTTTTTCCGAGTCGAGTTATAAATAGAGACGACGCCGTCATGGCCACCGGAGGAGAAGAGGTGTCGCGAGTGTGGGCACCACTCAAGGGTAGTCACCTCGCCGTCGTGCAGGCGGTCCACCAGCACTGGATTGCTGCACTGGCGCAAATCAAAAAAAAAGACGTTTCCCGTGGTGTCTCCAAGAAGCAGCGCGTCCCCATCAAGTGGAGAAAGGGCCAGAGCGGTGGCCGCGTTGTTGATAGAGAACAACTCCGAGGTGCGCTGGGTGCGCACGTCGTTGAAGTGTATGGCACCGGTGGAGGATGCAGCCACAAAGGTTTGCGGCGCCGTCCAGGAGAAATTCACTTTGGACACGCATGCCTCCTCGTCCTCGAGCGCAAAAACATGATATGGCTCCACCTGGCGACTAGCATCCTTCGACAAGTTCGCAACACGCCAAACGCAAACTCTCCCGGTGGAGCCGGACGCTACTACCCCCTCCGGGTCAGTGCTCCAATCCACGCTCTCCGAAGCGCTGTTACTGCCCTTTAGTGTTAGCACATGCTGCCCCTCGCCAGTACGACGATCCCATCGGTCTTGCTCCGTCGCCACGACGTGAAGGGCGCGCATACGCTTTTGATACTGCACCCGTTCCTCCTGTGTTGCATCACTACTGAGCTCGTTTGGCGGAAGAGGAGCGCGAGGTCGCGGAGGGTCATTCGGAAAGCGGCCCAGCGATACCTTTGACCAGTCAAACACATACACGTTTCCATTGCTGGAGGACGAGGCGATAAGCAGTGGGTTCGCTGGCATGTGGCGTGCAGCCAGCACGTCGCCATCATGTAGCAATCTCCGCTCAATGCTGAGACCGCACGCGTTCGGCGCCATGCCATACCCCCCAACTTCACCAGTGGCCTCACTGTAGGCGGCGTTGGAACCGTCTAGAGCCTGCGTATCCTGTGGAACCGTGGCGCAGAGGAGCTGGAGGTAGCTCTGCTCCTGACCTCCGGTGCGTGTACCGCTAAGTATAGTGTGCGTGGTGAGCCCACCCTTCGTTGACACGTATGGCATCAGCTGGGCAACGGGACTCTCCCAAACCAGATCAATGTGAAACAAGTGCTGATACAAGTCGCGCACGTGTTTGCGCCATGTGCAAAAGCGCGGCGTCTCTTGATAAGAAAACTGCTCAGACCCCCGATGGGAAGATGTCTGTGAAACAGCGGCGACCACCGGCGCTGATTCGCCCGTGCAGACGACATCCGAAGTGGACTCCATGGGTGGTGACAGAAGTAGTAGCAATTCGTATCACTGCAACCTCCGGGTCGAAAGGGAGGAGAAAGGAGAGGGGACCTCGGTGTGTATCGCGATAGAAAACCAGAAATATATATGAGGAAATAATCTTCTTCGGGTGCGGGTACCCCCAAGACAAACTCTGACGTATGCGGGACCGCTCTCTTTGATCGGACCAGGAGATGGCGAATCGGGTGGTCGTAGTGGTGGTACTATGCCAACAGGTTGGATAGTCGCATGGAATGTGAATGGGGGAAGAGAGGGAGCAAGCGCAGGACATCGCAGACAAAAGGAAAGCGGTGCAAGAGATCAGAACGGCAGACAACGCAAAAAAATATATTGCGCATGATGAATAGGGGGGGAAAAAAGCTCCGCAAGAAGCGTGAGCAGATGGAGGAGAGCAATCACCGCACGTCGGGACTGATGTTAGGGGAATAAGTCGCGCCATAAGCCCGAAAGAATACCTTCTCGTAGTCGCTCCGATGAACCCTTTTTCGATTACGATTGTAGTCTACACGTCCCGATTCTGTTTTTTTTTTTAGGGGATGCTCACAGCCAAACACCTCTGCTCAACGCACCCCATTAAGTTTGCGAAACGTCGAGGAAACATGAGCACTTGCGATAATAAGTTTACGTACAAAAGCACGTACAAAAACGGGCGCACAAGCATACATGCACGCGACCACATTCATACGCACAAAGGTTCGGTATGTACGTGAACAAGTGATCATCTCTAGCGTTTGAAGAGTGAGAATTTCATGAAATTGGAATGCGCACTGGCCCTCTCCGCTGCAAACGGAATGCATAGACACATTCGCTGATGATGAATGAAAGAAACGCTGAGCTACTTTGTGCGGGTACGCATCGGCCGTGACGCGTGGCGACGAAGAAATCACAAAAAATCGATGGGTAGTGAACAGGGAAACCCTTGTCAAGAGACTCGATGGAGAGTTTGTATCCCCAGCAGTGCGAACACACCTGGAGAGGGAAAAAGGGAACTAAGGGCCACAAAATCCTCAAGAGGGCTCCGAGGACTGTGGTAAACTCGGCGAGACCCTCGTCGTAGCGGACAAGATATCGTTGTTCTCCAACACGCCTCCGCTTGGCGCGCCGCTGATCGGAACGTTTTCAAGCCAGTGGTGACGACAGACTTCAGCGAGTGAGGGACGATGCTGTGGATTCGCTGTCATCATGCGCGTGATGAGATCTTTGCAGGATACAGATAAAAAATCCATGGATCGATTGAAGGCCACAAGGGCACCAGGCTGAGGGTGACTTGGCACGGTGCCGGAGCAAAGAATGTACAGAAGAACCCCCAGGGACCACACATCCACTGCAGCAGTGATTTCCTGCAGGGGCGCCCCCTCTGCAGTAGAAAAGGCAATCTCTGGTGCAGCGTAGACTGGCGTCCCTCCACAAGCGGTGTCTGACCTGCCGCCCCCTCGAACACGACCCTCATACCTTGCACTGCCAAAGTCAGTGACTTTAAGCTCCACGTCGTAGGGTGAACGTGCACTTGCGTTTGCCTGGTGATCATCGACGACGGAAAGGATGGCTTGGTCTTTGGCTGGCGGCGCGGATGTCGCCAGACCCCTCGCATTCACCGAAACGAAGTCTAAGGACATTGTGTCATCATCTATGGGCATTCGCTGAAGAACGTTCACAAGCACATTTTCCGGTTTGAGGTCGCAGTGGATGATGCCACGACTGTGGATGTACACAACAGCCTCGAGAAGCTGCCTAAAAAGGTGACGTGCCTCAGCCTCGGTAAAGGGGTTGCGTCCACGACCGACAATGTAATCAAACAGATCACCGCCGCGGACATACTCCATAACTAATGCAACGCAGCCATCCCCCTCAAAAGCCTCTAAAGCCCGTGCAACGTGTGGATGAACCATGCCGCGCGTAACTTCAATCTCTGTGTGGAGAGAATCCGAGGCCCCCTCGGGGAAAGGGCGCCTCCGATCGATCAGCTTGACAGCAGCCAGTCTCTTTGTCTCTCGATCTATTCCCAGGCGCACCGTCGCAAAACTGCCCTGCCCCAGTACCGGACCCAGCTTGTACCGTTGTAGCCCCTCCACAGTTGCAAAACCAGAAGGTCCGGTTAAGCGGACGAACTCAAACGCATATAAACTGGCTTCCTCCAGCATCGGGTTTATCAGCGAAAGATTATCTCGCGGACGCAACGCCCCGGATCGACCGCGCCCCACTCGGTGGCCATTGATAAAGGTACCGTTGAAGCTGTTGTCATGCACAAAAACATCCTCTCCCAGGACAAAGACTACACAGTGAAGTCGCGACACAGAGCTAGAGGGGATTACCAGGTCACAGCAACTGGGGTCTCGCCCAACACGAAGACCCTCGACACCAAAACGCGTTGTGCGGACTCTTGTGTCTGTAGGTGCACCAATGAGAGAGAGCTCGAAAAGCTCTTGCTCAGCATGACGCCCAGTTGACGCATCTTCTTTGCTGTCACTCGCACCGAATTTGTATTGAGATGAAGTCGAGGTGCTCAGAAAACGCTGGCTACGGGGAGAACGCGAGCTGCACCTCTCAGTGGAGCAGCGTCGACGGCGCTCTCGCTTGCGACTGCTTTGAAAAAGATCGCGCAAAAGCCTGTCAGGGGTGCCATCCATGAAATCACCGATGTGCAAGGCCTCTGCGCGGATGTGCAGTGATAATGAATAGGTGGGGGAACACAGGAGTCCGTCAAAAAAAAAAAAAGGACGAGACGCAAACTCACAAAAGTGAGAGGGAGGGAAGCGGGGTTTCTCCCACCTGTGCACCACAAGTTTTCAATGGGAAAGGCGATAAGAGATGTGAGACACATGGGGGAGAGAAGAAGCTTCGGCAATAATGAAGCATGAAGTCCTGCAAATGAAGAAGAAACGACTCCTACATATACGCCGCCGCGCAAGCGCAGAAACCCCCGGGATCTAGATCGGAGAGGAGGGGTAGTCGACAACATGTGCTGCAAGAGGCAGAGTTGCTCCCTCGTCGCCGTTAGTGCCAGCCGACAGCCTGTAGAGAAAGAGAATCGTATCCTCTGCAACGGTGTCGAGCGTGCACATTTAAAAAAAAGCAAATCACACAAGACGAAAGAACGAGCCAAGTCCCCATTACAGGTATGCATTCGTTTGAACCCAAGCATCGACAATGTCGAGAAAGCGTACTTGGCCCTTTCCCGCGCCCGCTCCACATTCCTTCGCTTACCATCGACTATATGCTTCGCCTCACAAGGCACTATGAATGAGACGTCGAAACCAGAGGGAAGGAGGAAGCCGTAGACGGCCTGGCAATTCGAGACGCACTCGACGTCAGCACCACGAGGAGTGCGTCTTCTTCGATGAGCTACACTTGCAGAGATGAAGACGCGGCACTGTACGCAGTGAATACACCCAGGGCCACAGACACATACAAACACGCTTCACCCCCCCCCTAGTGCACAAAGACTCAAACTTTACACAACCACAACAACGGTAAAGACGTTCTTTTGTATATAAATATGTATAAGAGTCCAAGATGAAGGAACCAAACAAATTTAAAAAAGCGAGTGTGTTACTGCACTGTCAACGGAAGCAGTACGCACCTAATTGACCCAAAAACACATGCGCGAAGGAAAACAAAAGGGATGCTGTAAGCCGAAACTATAGAATTAATAAGGGGCGACGATGCAGAAATGACTCGATACAAGAAATTTTCCAGGCTTTCCTGCCTTGTGCAGTGCTTACAGCTGCGTATCGTTTTGCAGTAAACATATATATATATATATATATATATAGCGAGAGAGAGAGAGAGGTGG
>CM007319.1:2034611-2108204 GCA_000333855.2 Endotrypanum monterogeii
CAGCCCACTCGCTGATAGAAGGGTACGTAACTTTACTGCTGTACCGTACACTCCGCCGTTCGGTCCGTACACGACAGACTTACCCGTAACGATAGTACGTAATATATATATATATATATATATATATATATATATTGATAAGCCTAAAAAACGTCTCTCCTTCGAATTGAGAAAGAGATGGTCACGGGAGCCAATGAGGACACCACACAAAGATACACACCTGTGAAGAAGATTGTCGAGTCGATCCAGAAAAAGAAAAGAGCACGTTTGTTTGTGTGTGTGTGTGTGTGTGTGTGTGTGTGCGTATCAAATACCCTGTTTTGCGTCGCTGGACACTACTCAGGCATCATCATCGACTACTGCAAGAGGCACCCGGGCACCCGGCCACCGGAAACTTCGACGCCGTCGTTGGTACCTTTCAGAGGTCGGGACGACTCAATTTTCCCGAAATCCTCAAAAAAAATGTTGCCGAGCTCCATAGCATCCATCTCGTGCAGTACAATCGGCACTGCAATGAGTGGGTACATGCACCCTGCCTCGCGCATAGGCAACGGAGTTCGTAGACGTACGCCAGCCTTTGACTGCAAACATTGCTGCACCACCAACAAGAATCCCGGCTGGTCCTTGACAACTTTGAACTCGCCAAAGTAGAAAAGCTCGAGGCAAACTTCTCCCGGGGAGCACTGCCCATCGATGTGGGTGAAGGAGTCTGGCATGCGTGCATCCCAGAATGGAAAGGGATCATCGATGCCGGGGAACGGAATCGAGAACTCAGTGTCGATGCCCACCCTACGCGGACCGTGCCGGACGTGAGAGAATATATGGTAAACCTCTGTATTCTTAGGGTCATAAGTATAGATCTCGCGCCCTGTCAGACCCGGCATGGAGAGGGGAGGCTGGGGTATGCTCTGAGGGCTTTGACTGCTGTCCTCGCCTTTGTGCCGAGCATCAAGAAAAGTTGGGCGTTGACGAGGGGCGTTGAGGCGCATGGCTACAAGACGATCGTCAGGCACAGGCACATCCTTGCCAAGCATCTTCATAGCCAAGATATAATCAGCATGTGAGAACTCATGCAGGGCATTGTCCTTTGCAACACCGACCTCGTCAAAATTGCTTCCCTCGAGCTCCGATTCCCTCACGACATGCACCGTCAGGATGGGGTCGATCTGCTGACCCGTCATGCCCAGAGAGCGTAGAGTAGCGGTGTTTTCTACTAAGCCATCCTGCATTAAAAAAAGTTCGCTCGGCGAGAAACCGAAGCGAATCTGAACGAGCCCCTTCAACTCTGCAACGGTCGTGTCCGGGGACAAAATGTCGTCACTCTCCTCGATCACCGAGTACTTACCGGTCAAAAACCAATGGAGTGTGACCCTCATGGCTGTGACAGGTGAGCGGAGATCAGAAAAACCAAAAAAAAAAAAAACGGGGGAAAGTGCCGACTACCTAAGTAATAAACAACGTGCACGGAGGCACACCTCAGCGCAGCGGTATCAAAACTCGATTCACGGGTACAAAGTGAAGCGTAGAGGCGGATAAAATGCACTGACGATAACGAGGCGTACACGGCACCTCGCCCCTCTCTATCACATGGATATACTCTTTTGGAGAGGTGGTGATGTCGATGCTACAGGGGATGTGAGCGTCCAGCATACATACAAACAGTTCCAGTCAGGGAGAAGGGGTGTAGATAGGCAACCAACGCTGAGCTCTTGCAAACTCTTGCACGTATTCCATTGACACTGCTCAATGAAGGTCGCTGACTCCAAGTTGTGGACAGGGGAAGGTAAAAAAAATCCCAAGGACAAGAAGCATTGTGAAGGCGAGGAGGGGAAATTTGTTTTTCAAAGTGCACACTTGACAGCGACGAGCCCTCGCGTTTGCCTCAGAGTCGGCCCTCATGGAGGTTCGGCCATATTGGAAGCAACGATGCGTTCCCTGACTCGCCACCTGCAGATATGAATACGCAGTGTGGGGCACGTTTGCATTATTGTTCCATTGATGCTGTTAGTGTGGCAATCGAGGAGTTCAACTGCCACAGTAAGCTTGGCAGGGCAGTCTTGGTGAGCCTGATGCAGTGTGACTCAGCACATGAGATTTCTTCGGAGACAAAAATGTTGCACGCCCAAAGCTGGCGCGTCGGAGGGCAAAACATTTACACACACACACATATATATATATATATATATGTTGGTGTGGAAAGAGCTGGATTAAAGCCACAGATTGCTGTTCACCTGCCAACCCCCAGGAGACCAAGTGTTGATATCGGATTTAAAAGTCGAGTAATGGGCAATGGGTGTGGGAGGTGACAAATGCACGCTCCACCTACACCAGTCGGCCGCCATTTGTCCCTCGCGTTAGTACTTGCGCCACTGTGTATTGCACCTGTTGCAGGTAATGATCACCGTCATCGGCTCATCACCCGAGCGCGTCTGCCGCTGCTCCCAGGAAGTATCGCGGGCTCCACAGGTATGACACTTGAAGAGCGTCGAGTTGCTCGTCCGCATCGCTTTCTTAATCTCGCTGAGGTTTGTGTCTTTGGAGCGCTCCTCGATCTTTTCTTCGATCTTTTTGCGCAGCTCTGGATTGGCCAACTCACGATCATCCATGGTGACGAGGCGCTCCACTGGCAGCTCTCCCTCCACCACTTTCCTTCTCAGCTCGCAGTTCTTCGTGTCTTTGATGTTGAACAGAAGCGTCTGGAAAGTGTCCTTCGTTTGCTCCATATCGCCCGGGATCGCCCCTACGATTCGGGCACACAACTCACGAACACGGTCAGACTCATGCAACTCTCGCTCCTTCATAAATACCCCATGCAGCAACTCAGCCCATCGCTGATGAAGGGTCAACTTTTTCGTTGCGGCTGCCGCGCTAGACGACGATGTATGGGTAGGAGGTGTGGAGGTAGGGGTAAGGGAAGTGAGAGGTGTGAGCTTTCCGAGAGACGAAGTGGGTGTAGTAGCGGGTGTCTTACGGATAATCTTACGCGGCAAATGAGCGTAGGGCGAGATCGGAGTTGTCGGGGCACTCTCCCTTCTCACCTGTTTTGGCGCAACCGGTTTCAGATCGGCGTTGGCGTCGGGGGTATTTTCGGTCGCCACGAAAGGCGTAATGGGAGAATCAGCAGTGTTTTCGCTGCCTTCGCAGGTGCCGCCGCGAGAGGATAAAGTCAAGAAATGGGTAATGGGCTCCGTAACACGTGGGCGCTTCATCCCGGATACAGCGGTTGAAGTTTTTACCTCCAGCGATGTGGGGGGCAACGCCTCGGGCGGTGGCTCAAGGGAGTCTGAGACACCGGCCAGAGAGGGCAGACTCGGTGGCGACGAAGGAGCAGACCCCGATGGAGCGAGAGGTTCGACGACGTCGGACATGGTCCACCACGGGGCCTCGTGCGACAGCTTGCAAAAAACAATAAAGTGTGAACAGAGGAAGGTGTTCCCCGTACAACGATAACAACAACAAAAACGGCGACGAATACACGTCAGCACAGATATGATGCCGGAAAAAAAAAAGTGCGTGTGTGAGAAACGAGCAGACCTAAAAAAAACATGCACTGGTGTTTGTCTCGCCTTTGTGTTGCACCTCGCTTACACTTTTCTGTTTTTCCCTCGTGAAAAATTCAGTGAGGCAGATGAGAATTTTTTTAAATGGAGAACAGGAAAAAAAAAAGAATCAAGTCCCCGCAATGACATACGCGACCGCACCGTGTATGCGCACGGCGCGTTCCGCACCTCTTATGATGAACGCAGTTGGCTGCGATAGAGGGGGGGGGAATAAGAAAAAAAAATAAAAGTTGCAAATGCCAGCACATACGCAATGTCGAACAGCTTTTTAATGAAAACCCCGCAATTGGGCAACGGCATGCACCATTTCGAGATGATACGACTCTATTACTGACGAACCTTGAAAACTCTACTCCTCGACAGAGGTACACAAGGAGAACACACGCCGCTTCCCCGGGGACGACATCCTGGAGAATCTGATAGGTTGTTGGTAAGCCGCTCTGTCGTGGAGATTGAAGACCTCATGTACCTTCCGGTCTGCAGCGTGCTTCGAGCTGCTTTGTTATGCGCGCACACGACAGAGCAAGAAAAAAAATGAGTGAAGTTTAAACTGAGTGTTTTCCTGTATATGTTTGCTTTTCGACGCTCAGATAATTCTTTGAAGGTTGGCATATAAATGCATGAGACTGTAGCAGCGACACCGGTAAAAACACTTCACACACACACACACACAGGTAGCGATGGGGACTGCATCTCCAGTCAATATGCGAAACCCCACCACCGCTTCTTTTCTACTGTCGAAAAGACAGGGAGCACTTGCAGCACCGTAGCAACGTCGGCGTTTCGTCGTCACCCTGCCACTTCACAAAATCAGTGGAGCGAAAATTGGCATAGCACTCATGCGATTCGCATGCAGGACAAGTGAACATGTTCGTCACAACGTGGTTGATTCTTTCCAAGTACTCGACGGAATACTGATCCAGTCGTTTTTGTCGATCCTTCTCTAATGCTGCGCGTGCGCTCTGATTGAGGAGGCTGACCTCGTCAAGGCCCACAAGCTCTGCGGGGCTCAGGCGGCCTGTCAGAACACCCTCTCGGAGTTCTTCATTGAGTGGATCGGCGAGTGCACGGGTCACCGCCCGAGCCACATCCCCGCCATTGCCGTACTGCCTCAATGCTGCGACCACTCGGCTCGCTACGTCGTCGACGTTGGCGGATGGACATCGCGGACTGGATTGCGAAAGAGATTGACGAATGAGTTTGCAAACGTCAATACGATGTTCACTGCGACTGTCTGCAACAGTGGCACGACTCGCTGAAGGTGTCGCCGCTAAGATGGACGTCGCTTCTCCTGCAGGTGTGAACCAATATCGACGGTGGGTCACACGCGAAGGGCGCGGCAACGATAACAGCCCCACAAGATGCATGTTGAGTGCCGAAGCGTCGCTCGCCTCGGTAGTGGAAGCACGACTGTCACAACTCCACTCGCTATCTGACATTCTGCATCTCACAGGCCCCAGACCTGCGGATGTATGGCGCCGAGTCTTTACCTGCAAATACTTAGCTCACTTTCCTTCCTTTTTTTTTTTTGAGAGCAAGAAAGAAAACGCGGTGGGGTACTCGTGATAGAGGCAAGAAGAAACTGTGTGTGGTTGAGGTCGTCCGCAAGGCGACATGAGCGTCTCAGTCGAAAAAACTGTGGTGAGTGGTGCGATGACGCCCAGCTTAATCCACAGGGACTGATCGGCAGAAAAGAATCACGTATCCTACAAGGAGGCACAATTGAACTCTTGCCGGACGACCCCCTCCCAAGTCCATAAGAGGTTGCCCATATCTCTTCGAAATACGCAATCACCTCTCTCGATCTATGAGAAGGGGGCGTGGGGCACACGTGACCTTCGCCGGCGGTAGACCATCAATTTTTTTTTTCCACACGTGTCTCCCCCCCTTGGCAATTTCAGAAAGCCTGCCGCCGCCTCACTACGCTGAGTGCGGCAGCGCTGCAGGTGATGAGCTGTTGCGGCCTAACCCTCTTGACAACTCACCTCGAAGTAGTAAAAAAAAAAAAAAACGTCAGACGACGTAGGCGGGATGCCCCGACACTCTAACCGCGACACTGCACCCGCATCACCATCACCACCACCCCCCTCAGATACAAACATCCCTGCGACGCAAAGAAAAGCAGAGGTCTTTTGAAGCCCATATGGGAAAATGTGGTGAGTCAGCGTAAGGCATGCCGCCTCCAGGGGATGCTTCCCTGCTGCTCTCCCTTGACGTGTCTCCGCCGAAATCGCCCGTTGTCACCCCAACTCGATACCTGACCTCTCGGCGTTGTCCGTCCACGCTTAGTGTTGGGAGGGGGGGGGCCATTGTCGATGAACGCACCCAACACCTGCATGTAGTATGATACGTGGTAAATCGATTCAGAGCAGCGCTCCGATAATCAGCCCACCGGAGCCGGGAATGTAGCGAGCCCACACCTCTAAAAAATAAAAAAAAAGGAATGACAGCATGTGATACGCCTCAAGGCCATCAGCATACTAGTCAGGGGCTTTACGGGACCCCCTCTCCACCACCACCGACCTCAACCTGTTCGAGTCGAAGTAAGGGAACTCCCCTGCGAGGCTCAGTGGAGAGGTGCAGAGGGTAGCTGGGGAGAAACAAGTGAGCCTCAGTGAAACAAACACGCTTGCTGGCCAACTCAAGCCTTACACTTCATTTAAAAAACATGAAGTAAGCCATAACGGCACACTACCCCTCAAGGCCGCAGCTGGAACACGCGATTGGCGTCTCCTTCGCGTCCCCTGCTACCGGATCGTCGAAACAACTCAGAAACCCGAGAGTATCTGCGAGGAACGCCCTTCATGTTGCCTCTACTGCTTGAAGTCTCCTCATCAAACCACCATTGGGGAAAAAGGAAGCTATTGGGGCAACTATATCAGCTCCATTCATTGTGAAGTGCGTTCAGGAGACAGAAAAGCAGAAGACGCATATTAAAAAATAGAGGGATACAAAACGAGGACAGTACAACAGGCCGGTGTAAGCATCACAGGAGCTGATACATTGAAGTCGTATATATAGCTGCTGCTGGAGACAACATCGAGAATAACACGACACCTGAAGAGTGCAACTGCAAGGGCCGACTACACCGCTGTTGTGAAGCTGGTGCACACACACACACACACACACACACAAATCCCATTTTGTTATCGCTCAATGGTGGTGGCCTTGAAGCCACACAGCGCACGGAAGACGTCAAGTATTGCTTTGTCTGTGGAGGGGAGCTCACAGAAAACGCGCATGTGAAGCTGCATTCATTTGTACAGATGCGATACCTAAGCCTAAACATCGGCTGGGGAATTCGTTACAATTTGGGGAGCACCAGAATGCTTTTCTACAGTAACGACTTTGATGAACCCACGTGTGACGCACACACACACACTCGCTGCGAAGAAAATTAATGAAAAAGAAACGTCCAGCAGAGCTGAAATAACCTCATCAGCATCGAGGAATGCTATCAGAGCTGAGCAACACATCACGGATACCTCCGCCTTCCACTTTCCCTTCATTCGTCTTTGCATCATTGTCACAGACAAAGACACATGCACGCAGCAGTACGCTGGGAGGGGGGGAAGACAGGCGATTGGGTTGCGAAGCAGTCGAGAAAAGGATGCACAATTGCGGAGGTGTGAAACACAAAAAGAGGGGTAGTATTGTGCAAAAAAAAAAAAGAATAACGTAATACCGAGCCGCCTTTTTTTTTGTCTCTCTCTTTATTTTCAGCCAAATAGCAATTTTAGGTTTTTTTTGTCCTATTACCGGTAACAGGGGGAGGGAGGGAAGGAGGGAAGGGGGGAAGGGGAAAGGAGGCCATAGGATTCTTCTGGTCGCAACACACCACCTCCAACCTATCATGTGACGTACTAACAGATTGAGAAGAAAAAACACCGTACACATACACATACACAAACAGAAAAAAAAACAGAGACGGACACACAAACGCACACAAACGAGCAGCAAGAAGTTGACAGCAACCAGGAAAAGAAAGCAACCTTTTGAAATCAATGTAAGAGCAAAATGGAGGAGGGGAACAACGAGCTCAGCACACAGTACTTCTCTCGTTTTTCTGGATGTGTATATGCTCTCTTAGAGATGAGACAGGAAAAGGGGGGGGTGGAGAAGACCGGACGTAGAGATTAACTCAGGGATACCGGCAGAGAAGGCAGGGAAACTCTTTTTTCTTTACATTTCCTGCACACAGCATGAATTGTTTCGATGGTGGTGGTGGTGGTGGTGGTGGGGGGGGAGGGGGGTCTCGCAGTCTTGTATACATTCTGAGAAAACATGCGTCGATATTCAAAATGGAGGAGCAATCTCATATTGAAGAAGAGAGAGAAAAAAAAGGAGTAGTAGTAGGAGGTGGAGGGGGGGAGGGAGGGGGGGCAGAGAAAAAGCCCCCGTTGCAGAATAACGGAAAATGGCATCCAGCCTTCCACACGCAGCACACACACCTACACACCTACACACACACACACACACACACACACACACACACGAACGCGTAGGAGCAATAACCAGCATATATATGTCAAAGCATAGAGACATCTATATATATATATATAGATGTGTACATACATATATTTATACTTGCACTAGTACACACGCCCAGAGCTGAAGGGCCAACAGAGACGCCACGTAAGGCGGAAAACTTGCACGTCACAACAATCAAAAACTGCAAAAATGATGTGTGGGAACACACACACGAGAAAAAAAAAAAAAGATATGAAAAGTAGACAGCTGAACATCCAGCCGAGGTATTAAACCGCAGAAAAACAAACAAAAACTAAAAAACATAAACACAGTAACAAAATGTGTAAACGCCACAAGCACCCACAACACCCAACCTTTTAGATTAGCAAAAAGGAGAGAGAGAGAGAGCAGGTAACGAAAAGAAAAAAAAAGGAGGGGTGAAAAATGAAATGAACAAGAGAAACAGACATATGTTAGACACCCTCGTAATTGTCAAGGATGCACGATCAAATCAAGGGCACCGGTGACGAATGCATTTGTCGGCATCGTAGTCGATTGGTGCAACGACAGCAGCACAACCCTGGCGATATAGCGACGAAGATTTTCCCTGGGAAGTAAGAGTGAGTTTTAATCGGTGCCCGCACGCCCCCCGCTCCCGTCAACACCCACCTACACCTACACACACACACACACACACACCTACACACACCGCCTCCTTACCCGCAGTTTCCCACGTCTTCACGTCCTCCTCTTGCTCGTAGCCCTTACGGTTGATTGCTTCGCTGGCGCAATGCGTGGAAGAACCACGGTGCTCGCCGCAGGCAATGTAGACTGCTTGCTCGTGTGAAGACGAGCCAAGGAAGGCGGTGCCGTACTAGATGGTGGCACATGTTTACGCCCCTTAGACGGTGATGTCAGCTCCACCAGTTCTTTTTCCCACTCGCTCTTCAGCAGGTCACGCAGCTTGGCCCGCCGCTCCGCCTTATCGGTTTCCTTTGCGTACTCCAGCATGGCCAACTCTGCCCTCTCTCGCCGAGCATCCCTCTCCTCGTCGCCGTAACAGCTGAACGGCCCAGCGTGGTCCTCGGCCGCATGAATTTTACATCCCATCGCGTACTTGACCGCTTCCTCCTTTACATCTTCGTCTATATCTTTGCATAAGCGGCCGATCATCGCAGTGAATTCCTCCTCAATGGCGCCAGCGTTGCTCTTCCGGAGAGCTTGCGAGAGTAGACCCAAGTTGCGTGCGAGTGCCAGACGCACCGCAGTCACGCTATCGCGCTGCAGCTCGAGGCAGCACTCCAGCATCCTCTCCCGAACACAGCGAAGGGAGAAAAAATGAAAGGATGCCGAAACAAAGCAAATGTACGTCTGGCGTGCATAGCACGAGCTCGACCTGCCGTACTCACTGTTCAGGCGGCTAAACATTTGCGCTTTTGTGATTGGATTCTCGATTCGGGAGGTGATGTTCATAATAAGAGTTGCACACTCGGCCTTCAGGATTGTCGCCCCAGCCGTGGCGTACTCCCATAGCCGCGGTACGACCTGATCCGTCAGTGTCTTCTCATCAAACAAATCGATGTACTGGCCTACAATCCGCATAACGTGCTGCATGGTGCGCCAGTTCACCACTGACTCCGAGACCCAGGAAAGAAACGCGTCGAGCACTGAAGAGAAAAAGGACGCACGGGCTCCAGTTTTCAGTTCACTGCGGAAGTAGTCGAGAAGGATGCTGATATGTGGGAGCAGCGCAGCCCGTACACACGGGTTAGAATCAGTGATGAGGCGCAGGAAGGGCTGCTCCAGCAGGTTAGCCGTGGGTGTGCGTAGCAGTGGGATAAGCTCGTGCATTCCAGCAGCAGTGCTGAGTCGGGCAGCAACGCATTTATCAGTGGCCAGGGACAAAAGTACCTTGCTCAAGTGCGTGGCGAACACGGCGCGAGGAAGTGATGCGACTACCGCGGGAAAGTTAAAGGCGCACTGACGCCGGGCATCCTCTTCGTGTCGCGTCGCAGCGGCGCAGAAGAATTTCGCAAAAAGCGCCACGTCCTCCTCGGAGACGATGTCTGTCTTTATGGCGTCAAGGAAACGACCAAACTCCCCGACGAGTAAGCCGACCACTTCACTTGGAGGGTTCGAAATGAAATTCTTGATGATCGGGAACAACTTCTCTCGGCGGTAGGCAGGGCCAAAAAACTCCACTAAATCAATAAGACATGAAAATGCGGCTCGCGACACGGCTTGCTCCTCGTCATTTAGGAGCTCAAACAAGTCCGGTGCCACGCGTGTTTTGGCCCTCTCAACGCCCAGCGAATGCGCAATCGCACACAGCTGCTGGCACATATGCTGACGGACACCAACGTTCGTGTCTTGGCATAGGGCCAAGGCCCGAGGAAGCAGAAGCTGCTCTACTTTGTCGTCCGCTATGTGGCGACACAAAGCACCGAAAAGTCTGCAACTCAGCTCGCGCTGATCCTGTGGCTGCGCGTGCTCTGACTTGCTAAGCGCCAGGCTCACCAAATCACCCTGCAGCACGCGAGGGGGCAAATGATCTATGAGCCCCAGCAGCAGCCCACACCACGCTATGCGAATTTCGGGCGTCTGGACAGTCAACATTGTCTTTGTGACATCATAGATCACAGTCGATGTGTTCAAGTCCAAGAGACCTACAAGCTTTAGTAGCTCTACCGGTGCGCGACACTGGAGCTCGGGATCTTGCGCCCACATGGAGTCCAACATTGTCTCGAGCACCTTCGCGACTCCCTTCGAGGAAAGCTCTGCGAGCTGATCGCCGACGTGGACGAAGAAAGAGATGCGCTGCCCTGTACTCCCATTTGCCATCATATACTTTGCAGACTCCTCTACCGAAAGCCGCTCCTTCTCCACATACCGCTGCACCGCTTCCTCGCGCTCTAAAGCCGCGTTCATGGCCTCTATATTCTCGGCGCCCGGCACCTCGCGCACCAGTGCAGTCGGGTCATCAGGAAGTGTTGTGGAGGGCATAAAGCGCAAACCATCCTTACCCGACGCATCCCGTTTGGGAAACGGCGCAGCCCAGTTGTCGACATTTCCACCAGGAACGCCTTTTATCTTAATCTTCGGCTTCTTGTGTTGCACCGTTGTTTGGGCTGCTCGAGCCTCCTCGAGGAATTGTTGGCGTAGCTCAAATGGCGAGCGATAATCCATCGGCTGGCAACTGCAACGATTAAGGGAACTAAACACAACGGCCAGCAGAAACGAGGCGAAGAGGTAAATATGATTGGGTGATTAACACGACAGAACAAAACCCCCTGATTGCGTTGCGTGTATGCGTGCACGCCCGTGCAAATGCGTGTGTTCGATGACAGAATGAACAACAAATAATAACAATAACGGCAACAGAACAAAGTTGAAATAGTGCTCGCTCGAATGCTTCAGAGGGATCGGGTCTGGGATCATACGCGTATAGAAGCCACGAAGTTACACACGTGAGACGAATTTCAGAAGGCAAAAAAAAAAAAGACGGGCGGCAGTGTGCATACACAAAAAAAAAAGACAGAGAAAAAAAAAAAGATGCTCAAACTTCCTTCCAACCTCCCGCTGCCCCGACCAAAGTTATGGTCGCTTTTCGTGAAGATAAATCTGCTTCTGTGTGTTTCTGTGAGTCGCCTGCACAATGGTGAAACAAAGATTTGTAGATCGGCAGCAGCCTCGGTCCTGCAGGATGCCGTAAGTGCGGTTAGACAGGTCGAGCGAATTCCCAAGAAGGAACACTAAGAAAAACAGCACCAAAAGGTTGCGCAATGTCACCGCCTGATTTCCACAGCTAAAGGGAAACATAAAATTTAAAATCTATTTGTGTGTGCGTGTGTGTTTGTAAAATTCAGAAAAGGATTAGCAAGATGGCGAGATAAGTGAGGAGGGTACGCAATTTCCACTCAACGGAGGCCGGGATACAAGAGTACGGGATAAAAATAGCGGTCTGCAGTCGAGCTGCAGCAAGTAGGGGTCAACCACAAGACGCAACGCGAAGAAAACAAAAAGCCTGGCAACGCGAGGCACCGCTTGAGCCCCTTCGCGAAGCCAAGACCCAGCGTGCGACGACACACCTGCACCCAGAGGAATACTGTACCGCCACAGAAAATGATGCCTGCGTGAGCGAACTCAGTGCAGAGAGCTTCCTCACCACCACCCAGAAATCCGTATTGTAGACACGCAGAACAACAGAAAGGCCTGTACATCTAATTCCAAAAGGTTCATCATTATTATTATTATTATTTTTTTTTGCACTGCAGGCATTACGCGATGCATTGCTTACTCGAAGTGTAGGTATTCTACCCGCTGCAACATGCAGCAGTTCTCAAAAATATAACCGCGAATCTCGGCAGTGGTGGGCAAAGGCAAAAAGCCTGCCGAGGCCGCTTCCCAACCGTGCCGCTGTGCACCTCCTTCGAAGACCTTCCGTAAGAGATACTGAAGAGATGCGGCCGTGCAGCCCACCGCATGGTCGGCAATCAGCAGAACGCACTCGCGTTTCTGCACCTCTCCCCCTTTGAATTTCTGAAAGAAATCTGAGCAGAGCTCCTCTGCAGCATCCCGGGTGAGGGGCGGGATGAACACCGGCGTCTCGAGCCGTCCCTGTCGAAGGACGGCAGCGTCTAGCACGTGCGGTGCATTCGTAATCCCAATCGTGAGCACGCCGCTATTATCTGTAACGCCATCCAGCTCACAAAGAAGTCCCGCCAGCATACGCCTCGTGACATCGAGCTGTCCCCTGCCGCCTCCCTTGTCTCCGTCACCGCTCTGCATCGCACCACGAGATTGCGCTATGACATCCAGGTCCTCCAGGACCACGACAGCTGGAATGCGAGCCCGAGCTCGGCGATACACTTCGCGCAACTTCTCCTCACTCTCTCCGAGGTACTTCGAGAAGAGCATCGTGCACTCCACAAAATAAAAGGGCACCGACGGGAACTCGCTGGCGGTCTGTCGAGCCAAAGTCGACTTGCCACACCCCGACGGGCCGTGGAAAAGTAAGCCAGTGGAGGCGGGGAGGGATGCGATCAGCTGACCGCAACCGCCCGGTCTCCTCTGCGCAGTGAAGACAGAAATGAGGGTGTTTATTCGGTGTCGAACATCCTCTAGACCGTAAAGGTGGGTGGGACTTTGAGCAGCACTAGTGGGGAAGCGGTGGTGGAGAAGGAAAGCAGAGTCTTCCTTTGCCAGTGACCGCCGCTTTGCCTCGGTGGCACCGTCTGTGGAAGCCTCGAGTGACATGCAGACATTGAAGAGAAACCTTTGGCGTGAGGCACAAATAGTGTGTGCCCCAATCAGAAGCTCACCGTGTGATTTAAACCAGGGCTTCGGAACACTTCGCAAGAACCTCCTCATACCTGCCTCGGTGAGATCTTGCAGAGGGTACGGTACAGGCATCTTCTGCGCGAGCAACCATGCAGGAATCATATCTCGACTTGGGGCACTCCCGACCAACGCGCATGCGCAGCCCGTCAAGACTGACTGGAGAATTCGCTGGAGAGTCGGCAACAACCCATTAATACTGCAGAGGGACCAAAGGAGGTCGATGTCATCAGCGACGATAATCGAGTAGGAGCTAAACGGTGACACACGGGCATTGGGCAATGGCATAAAAGACTTACTGTGAGCTACCCCGGCATAGGTCAGCGTCCATATCGTGAAACCATCGCCCGATGAAGCAGACGCGGGCGTGTTGAGAATACCCTGAACTGTGGTAGCGTGTCGAGCATTGACTGTTGCTGACAGTCCGCTCGCAAAGCTGTGAAGTGCTGTGCTCTTGCCCGCACCCTTACCACCAACAACGAGAAGAAACAGCGATTTCCCCCCAACTTGTCGAAGCCTCTGTACATCAGCGATGAGGTGGCCATCAACGGACATGGGGAACGATCATAAGTGGTGGGGTCTCGCGTCCGTTTTTGACTATGGGAAGTGTGCCCCAGCCTAGAAAAAAAAAAAAGAGATAGGCAAAGGCAATGACTGAGGTGAACACAAATGGGAGCAAAAAAGGGGAAATAAAATCCGATTAGGGAAACACCTCACCACTGGAACTAAGAAAATAGAGAGCTCGTAAATGGTAACATAAAGAAAAAAGTAGAAACATTTAGTCGAGATATCAGGTCAGCCACATTGTCGGCTGGGGGAAACACCGGCAGGGGTCTTCCGGGTGCGCTGGGTACGCGAGGCGTGCCTGGTCGTCATGCGCTACGACCACATCGCGTTGCCTCTACGTCAACTGTCTCTTATGGATGCATGCGGCACCGTTTTCCCAAGAATGATCACCCCTAATGTTAGACGAAAAACTCATTACTGTGTCTCCCCTTTACCGGCGAGAGGTCTCTCGAATATGATATTATTTTTCTTGCTTGGAGATCCACAAAGCACGAGAGTGTCCGGGGAAAAGAGCCAAAAGGATATCGGCAACTTGATCTCTCGAGTACACGCACATCTATACATATACATATACATATATATATATATATATATATATTATATATATGACTGAGTGCGTCAAAGCGATAGCACACCTTCGCACACGATAAGTGGAGCAGAGCGAGCAGAAACGCAGGAAGAACGACAAGGGCAACCACATCCACAAGAATGAGCTTTCGTGCTGACGTAATCCAAAGGACTAAATAAGCTCAACACACCACTGCAGTCATCTCATATATGCACAACTGCGTCGCGGCCCACCTGTCACATACGTGCATCGGCGGCGAAAGTTTGGAGAGAGAATACTAACCTCATCAATCATCATTGCTAGGAGCCTCGCCACATGTGTCATCCTCGCTGCGCGTGAGCACGCCGCTCTGAATAAGTTCCCGCTCCACACTAACCAGTGTTAGCTGCCTCTGCTTCTGCCAATCCCCCAGCCCGGTGACCTGCTTCTTCAGCTCCCTGTCCTTGTAGAGGAGTACACAAGGGAGATGACGGTCAGGGAACTGAGGAATCGCCTCTGTGGAGATGATCGAAACAAATTTCACGGAGCGGTGCCGTTGCGCCACGATGCGGAGCACCGACAACAGCGCCTCACAGTCGCTGTGACTTGGTTTGATTAGTACCGCCACTACCCAGCACATCGAAGAGGCGTCCGTCACCTCAGCGACGTAGTCAGTGCCCGGAATGTGCCGTAGCACCCCAAAGCGCTCTTTTTCTTTTTCTCTCTGAAGCTCCATCATCCGCTTTCGCCGTATAGCGACCAATGCCTCCTCGTCGTCGGAGTCCAGCGATGCGCTGGGGTCATCCTCTCCACTCCTTGTGCTGCATGTGTAGCCATTGCGTTGAGCCTTGGCCTCGATCCTCTCCGCTTGTGGATTGTAAGCCGTGAGGCAAGTGTTCTCGTTTTGATCAGCAATTTTCTGTGCGAGTATTTCCAACTCGTGTGTTTCGTACAACCCGACACGATTGCCGTATCGGTATTGCACGTCCTCCCACTCAGTGGTGTGGATGCGTTTATCAGCTGTGCGCTCCATCACTCTAGACGGGTAGAAGAACTCAAGAAAGCCGTCGCGTCACTGAGAATGTGCTTCAAGAGCGAGACGTATGAGCTGCGAGCGAAGGCGCGCGTGATTTTTTTTTTTAGACTAACTGCACCTCTTCCACACTACAGAGAGAAGAATATCGAGAAGTCCGAGACGGAGAAAGAAAAACGATATTATAAATAAATATCAACATTTATATACACTGACGTTCACGTGGTGTATGCATGAGGCACGAGGATGAGATGAGCCCGTCGCTGAGTGGCGCAAATCTTCTTCGATGAGTCCTGTCAAGGGCACAGGTGGAGGTGTACACACCAAACAAAGAGCCAGCAACAATATATAAAAGTACACTGGAGAGTATAAATCACAGACACCGAGTTGGTCTCACTTTGGAGCCTGCAACTATATATTGCAGTGGTGTGTGTGTGTGTGTGTGTGTGTGCGCGAGAAAAGCGGATGAGGTGCTCACGCGGACGCTGAAAATCGAATCAGTTTTTCTCAAGAAAAAAGATGCTCCTCTTGTTGACAAGTGCCCCCCCCCTGTGTACGGTCATCCACAGCCTGACACAGCTAAGCAGGGGGGGTGACGCCCCTCTCCGTGGAGAGAGAAGCAAAATATTTTTTTTTTTTAAAGTGATGTACATGAAAAAAAAAAGTATACATTTCAAACATACCATCTATCATGCAAACAAAACAGCTTTTCACGGCAACAAGTGCACAAGCAAGCGCACGGAGAGGCAGACGCATGACTTCTCTGGTGTAGTTCCCTCCAGACGAAGTCGCGCCTCTGAGACCTAAAGGAATAAAATTCAGTAAAAAAAAGAAAAAACGAAAGCCCGAACATGGGCGAATACGAGCCCCGAATGCAAATGTATCAAGAATGCAGTAAACATTTTGTTAAGAAATTTACAGGAACGCCACAGGGGCAGCGCAAAACGCTGGCTAAGATAATGTTTGAAGCGTCGAGAAAATTCTCGCAGTTACACTTCGACAGTAAACACGTATCACACACACACACACACACACACATATATATATATATATATATATAAAGGGCTATCGGCTTAGCGAGAGCCTACCACTGTGCTCATAGCTTCACGTTTGAGGCTGGTAGGTTGGTGGTGACCAGGCTGATATGTGCCGTTGGTGGCCATCGTAGTTGTGCGCTTAGTGCTCGACCATGTCGGAATCGGTCCTGGGAACTCGCTCCGCGCGGCACGAACAGCTGGCACCTCGGGTAGGTACACCTGATTTCTGCAGGAACGCGGATATGTTTTGCAAGCGGAGATGTGCGTGTGAGGGTAGCAACTGTGAGACTTCTGAATAACGCCAATGTTGCCGTTCTCATCAAAGACATACATCAGCCTGTCTGACTCCTCCATCTCTTTTGTGGTAGGGTCTCGCCCCCTGTACCGCCGAAAGGCCTCGCGGTAGGCAGTCGCCGCGGCAATGCCGGCGTCATCTGACGGCTTAGGTCGCTTGATTGGTGAACCCGTCGCTGCCTCTGCGTATCGGTAAACAAAATCCATATCTTTGCGCGGCAATACCCCGCGGCTGCGCAGAGTCTGAAATGGGTCACACCAGCTGCGGGCGCCTTTCACAAACTTGTGCGAGCAGTCTTTAAAGTAAGAGCCGCTTGGGGTCGCATCGGACGTAGTGCAGCTGGCGATCAAGTCGTCCTTCGCCTCTTTTCTTGTGCCGTAGCGTAGCCAGCGCTCCGTTCCGGGACCGGCTGTCGCTGTAGACGACACGCGACGCTTAATAGAGTTGTCGGTAGGTAACGTCACCGCGGGTGGGAGATTGATTTCTGGAAATGTGGTTCTTTTCTTGGGGAGGCGCCGAGAATGCGCCTCGATCTCGTTCACATGAATGAGCAAATCCTCCCTGCACTGCTTCTTCAGGGTGCTGGAGTGCAGCTGCTGCTCAAGAGTGGTCATGGGCAACAAAAAGGAGCCAATCAGAGCACACGCAGAAAAAAGTTAACCTAAAACTCTAAATATATAAAATACATACCATATATACATATATATATATATATATGTATATGTATGGTTGCTGTTGATGTTTCCTAAAGCAGCTCAATCCGCGCCAGTGGCTTCCAATGGTCAGTGTTTGCAAGTCCTGATTTTTGGTAAGAGACAAAATATATTGCACCTGTGAAGGACGCCAGGGAGCGGGACGCACTGCCCGAAAAAAAAAAAAGAGGTTATCAAACGTTAGCACAAGAAATGAAGTTGAGAGACGACAGATAAACGAAGTGGTGTATTTTTTTTTTTTAAGGAGGACGGCATGGACCTGAAGTTGCATATCCACACTGCGTCTGTGTATGTTTGATATCTCAGCTTAATTCCCTTACTGCCAATCAAGCATTACACAGCACCACTGCATCTGTATCTTGAGTACTCCTCCATACCCGCAGGGAGAGGGTACCTCCACATGCTTATGCCTTCTCGCGATACGTCTGAGACTTCTGAGTGTGTTGGGGACTTATCTCTTTACCTGAAAGTCAACTGTAGGCTCGGAAGTACTCGATTTTTACAGGAAGATATTGTAACTTGGCAAGCACAAACACACACACGCACACACACTATTTACATCAACCAAAACACTGTTGAGTTGTCGTTGTATTGACCGGTGCAGGCACGTACCACTGCTCCTCGGCGTGTCTCTGCTTGATCTCGACCACTGCAAGCTATTTGCTTTGGCGACACAGAGCGTATATATATATATATATGAAGACGAATACGCGACAAAATGAGACAACGCTATGCACGCCAATCTCTTTCAAAAAAAAAAAGTGATAAACATTCGGCAGGAGTTGCGCATTGATTCTGTCTGTGTCTGTTTGACTGTCTGTGTGTGTGTGCGTGTGTGTGTGCGTGTGTGTGCGCGTGTGTGTGTGTGCGTGTGCAGTGGAAAAAAAAAAACACAATACAAAGGAGGTCGCCTTTGAAGTGGTACTGAGAGAGTGGGAACGGAGTCGGGGCATTTCTCCAAGACCGATACTGAAGACCAAAACACAGAGCGGAAAGTGAAACCGAGAAACATAAAATGAAAAAGAAATCCGATACACACAGTTGCCGAACCAACGCAAAGGAGATAGCCCTCACCTCTTCAAATGCAGAGCCCCAATATTCACCGCGGCGCCACCGACGGTGTGGCCGCCACACTTGAAGGCGGCCGACAAGAGCTGCTCGCGAGTGGCAATGATAGCGCTGATGAGACCCAGCCCAGCGACACTGACCGCGCCTATATCTACAGAGCACACGTTGCCGATGGATGACACCATGTCGCACGCATTTCGTGCCAGCACCAGAGAACGGTCCCCGCGCTTCGGACTGCTGGGGCCACGAGTGAGGTCGTGAAGGTCGAGTATCACCGCTGCAACATAGCCCCAGAAAAGCGACGCGCGCGAGATATTCGAGATCCTAGCCAAGCACGGCGACGCGTGGTCGAAGAAGCGACCAACGAAAACGACGTTGTCCAGCAGGCTGAATATACCGTCAAAGAGTACCCGCAGCAAAAAAACGACATCGCGCGGCTGCACAACGCGCTTCTCCATGGCATCGCTGATCTTTTGCACATTTCCAAGCCACGATAAAAGACGCATCAAACAACGTGCATCGGACATTGCCGCTCCAGTTTTTATAAAGTTAGAGTTTCCACGGAGAGCACCCATCATCTTGAAGAAGCATCCGGCGGCCTTGATCATTTTATCACGAGAATCGGTCGCCGCCATATACGTGTTGAGAGTAGCCACGACAGACATAGTTGACTGCGAAGAGGTCATTTGGGGCGGAAGAGAAGAAGACAAACAAAAAGATGATGGAGAGTGAGGAAAGGTAGTGTGTCTTGGGCACGGTTACTAGAACCTTTTTTTTTTTTAATCTTTTGTCTGCGTGTGTGTTTCTGTGTGTGTGTGTGTGTGTGTGGGTGGGTGGGTGGGGGGGGTGCCTCAAATGCAGGCACAGCTTTTGAAGAGAAGGCGGTGGGGGATGAATAGCCCAAGAAAGGCGGAAGCTGTTTCTTTACGAAATAACATGCTGCGAAAGAAGGGGGGGGGAAGATTGCAAAAAGAGGATAAAATAGGAATTAAGTGGCGGGGTAGCATGAGGTAATGAAGGCACAACAGGATAGCAAGAGGTGGCATCTACTGAGCCTCTTTTTCAGAGTTGCACACAGCAGCTTTTGGTGCAGGCAGACCATCTACAATAAGGTCAAGGGCATCCCCTAACCTACCGAATACGCTGAGACCATTTCGGGGGATATTACACCATATCACGCTGCCGGTACAAACCATTGAAAAAACCCTTGCCCCCCCCCTTCTTCGTTAGATGAGCGATAATCATAATCAGCTCTATCCCGAGGAGACGCAGAGGTAAAAAAATGTGCCTCCATATAGGGCTCGGACAAAAAGCAACGGTGACTCCCTTCATTCTTGAGTAGATTTGCGTGAACCCCACCGGTGAGAACAACAGGACTGTCGCAGCTGCGCCTGAGCCTATACTTCCGCTCTGTTTTTCTATTCTTTGTTTCAGTGACGTAACCCCGCGCGCGCGCCGCATCGAGTAGAGGAAATATTGGCGACCACGTGTGCACTTAGAGCTCAAAAAAAAAAAGACACGAATGGAGACGAGCATCCGCAGCATCCCTTTCTTCAAGCTCACGTGCGCCATTGATCACAAGAGTCTTACAAAAGGACATTAATGATGACCTCTCGAGTCGGGATATATATATATATATATAAAGAAACACAGTCGCCTGGATTTGTCCCCTCAGCCCCCTCTTTCCCCTTCAACTGTTGGTTATAGGAACGAGGGCGATCCGATACATGGGCACCTTTGCTATGAAAGAGTAGATGCAGTTGTGTTCAATTTTTCAGTTGCTTAAAGGCTGCGTCCTTCACCTGCTGCAGATCCTTATTGGCAGGGTCAAGGCTCAGACCCTGGGAAGCGGTCGTGAGAGCGTCGCGGTATTTTTTCAACGCGAGCTCCGTGGCTGCCTTGCGAAGATACCCCTTTGGCCACGAAGGATTGAGCGCGATACAGCGCAGAGAATCCCAGTACGCTCCTGTGAAATAGTTCTGGTTGAAGTAGCAGGCGGCGCGATTGCTGAAGTAAACATGGTTAGTGGTGTCAAGGTGAATAGCGAGCGTATAAAACTTGGCGGCCTTCACGTTTTCGCCCTGCTGGAACACCTTGTTGCCCTGGGTCTTGAAGCGGGCCGCCTCGTCTGCGCGGTTCTTCTGTGGGACCTGCGCCCTTTCCAGCTCCTTCACAGCGGCGGTGTTGTTGGCAGCCTTCGCCAGATCCAACGGCGTCTTGCCCTCGCCATTCTTCGCGTTCGGGTCAGCGCCGCAGTTGCACAGAAGACGGACACATTCCGAGTTGGCATTCTCCACTGCAATGTGCAGTGGTGTGGTGCCGTCTCCAGCAACGGTAATGTTTACACCTGCCCCGTGCTCGACTAAAAACTCCACAGCGTCAACCTTTTTCATGAAGAGAGCTGTGAAGAGGGCCGTGCCACCGTGCTTGTCAACAGCATCGATAGGCACCCTGAACTCGTAAAGGACAGCACCAATACAATTCAGGTCGCCGGAGTGGCACGCCCAGTGAAGCAGCGTACCAGCCTCACTCTCCGAGTAGATGGTCTTGGCCCCCAGCTCCACAAGAAGGTGGAGACAGTCCAGGAATCCCATTGATGCGGCATAGTGCGCCGCCGTGCTTCCAGTTTGAGATTCCTTGTTGACATCGGCACCAGCGTTGATCAGAATGCGAATACACTCGAGCCTTCGACCTTTCACAGCCATCACAAGGGGGGTGTTTCCATCCATGTTCTCGATGTTCACATCTGCCTTGTAATCGAGTAACAGAGACATCATCTCGATATCACCGTTGAAGGCGGCGAAGTGAAGGGCAGCGTAGCCGCCAGCCTCGACGGAGTTTACCAGCCCTGGGTCACCATTCAGCATTAGACTGCAATCTGCTGTGTCGCGCGAGCGTGCGGCGCGCAAAAATTTCTCCACATCCTCCGAAATTCGAGTTCCGTCGTCCATCACTCTTTTATCTCGTAATTTAGTGAACGAAAATGTGAGGTTTTAGGTGATATTAATAATTGGTACACGCCGCCTTCTCTTTCCTACATCGCACCAAGTGTGTATGAATAAATGCACGAAATATATATACATATATATATATATATATATATATAGTGGCCATGGACAGTGAGCTGAGGAATGGAGATGGTCAGAAGCGCACCTCCTCAGGGAGAGTCAACGACCCACATTGTGTTTCGCATTCACAAATACACACAAAACTGTTTTCAATCAGCTAAGTGGTAGAAAAGCACGAAGCCGTGCTCGATGTCGACAACGCGTTCCGATGTGACCTCGCCGCACGGAGGTCGCTGCC
This sequence comes from Endotrypanum monterogeii, assembly GCA_000333855.2. Taxonomy (NCBI): domain Eukaryota; phylum Euglenozoa; class Kinetoplastea; order Trypanosomatida; family Trypanosomatidae; genus Endotrypanum; species Endotrypanum monterogeii. Next base: position 2,056,545 of record CM007319.1, read on the forward strand.
GGGATTCGAGTAGGAATCTCCGAAGAAAAAAAAAGCAAGACGGTGGCCTCTATTCTCATCCAAGATGCGCAGTAGAACCTCCGCGCTTGCTTCTATCGCGGGAATGCAACGCTATCGTCTCCCAGGTATCACTAACGATGCCATTGCCACTCATCATGTCTCTGTCACTCCTCTTCACGACATTGATTGCATTTATGCGTGTGAGCGTGTGTGTGTGTGTGTGTGTGTGTGTGTGTGTATTTTTCTTTTTTCTGGAACGTAACAATTCTTCCATTCAACATCAGCTTAACTCGAGCACTCTAGATGTCCCGCAGCGGGATCATTCGTGCGGCGTCAAGCCCCACTCAAAACGCGTTACAACAATGTCCAAACATCGACCTGGGTAACAATTTGGCCTCATTTCATGCCCCAAACGCCTCACTTATGCCACACAGGGTGTCCTTCACGATATATTGAGCTATCCAATCGTGTACAGTGCATAGGGGTATCTTACAGCCACGCGATCACGTCCCCTCCACCTTGTCAAATGCCGCTGGCAAGTTCGCTGTGAGATGATCACCCCAACGCTAAGCCGCCAGGACTCAGCGCTCAAACAGACACACAGGGGATAACGGTATCGACAATTCGGTGCAACCTCCTCGTATTGGAAGAACTTGTACACCCCGCCACCGATAGTTGCTCAGCAGTGATCGGGAAATAAGAGGCTGCTTAGCCCACCCACCCATCCTCCTTCAAAACACACGGAGAAGCTGCTGTAAAGAAATACTACGCCGAGGTGTTCCACCCACATCACCCATTGCCTCCCCGCGGTTCGTGGAAAAAGATAAAAGCGCATCAGAAAAATCTGAAGCAAACACACGTCAGAGAAGTAGAGACTAGAACACAACAAAAATAAATACACCGATGGCATCAAAACACAGCCGTTGCACCTTCCGTCAGGGTTGACAACTAAAAAAAAACGACAGCGGAATACATGACCAAGAAAATTCTTGTGTGATCTTCAAACCCCCTACACACGATCCCGTACCCTTTTCACACACACATACACATACACACAGGCGTACACGCAGAAAAAAACAAAAAAAATAGATAAATAGGAAAAAAAAAGAAAGAGAAATAACTGCACTCGCATCCATCATCCTTGACTCCTTCCTGAAGAAGTGAGGCATAAACATTAGGTGGGAAATCTCCGTATCAGCGGGTGCACCTCCGTTTCATTTAACAACATTAGGTGAAAAAGGTGAAACAATACGAAGAAAAAAACAAGAGTCAAGACGCGAGTGGGCACCTTACGTCTTCGTGCGCAGACGCGTGAGGCCATAGATCGAAAACGAGTCCACCTCACTGAAAGCAACGACGGGAACATAAAGAACGTGCGTGGTCAAAGTGGAAGAGAAAGAAAACCATGACAAGGACAACGAAAGATCTGTTAGGGCAGCGAAAAGCCCCAACCTCACTTTTTTTTTTCACTATATATCGAGATGACCCTCCCACTGCCTCCTCGTGTATACCCTCGGGTCCTCCGCCCTTTCACCTCAAGATCTGCTTACTGTTGCCTCGCGTACATAAACACAATTACACCTCAAAGGAGTTGAGCTCATAGGCGGGGGCGAATAAATCCAGCGTACGCGCATCGCCGCCGCAGTAGAGTATGGTACCAGCATTATTCCAGCATACAGCATTGTAGAGAGAGGCATTTCCGCCACGATCGAAACGCGACGATGTAGGGACGGAGGTGCCGCTAGAAAAGTTGATTAGGTAGACGCCCGTGAGCGTTGCTACAGCACACTGTAGAGAATTACTAACAGACATACTGAGAACGGCACTATCCATATCGCGCTGCGTAGTGGGACTGCGTAGCATCCGTAAGTCCTCCACGACGATGCGTTTGTCAAGCCCGGCTGTGAACAAGTTGTGCTCGCAGCTTGCAATGCAAGAAACAGTGTTTGTGTGATGTGTTTCTGAACTGACGTGGCGGGGGTCTCGCAGGTCATAGATCAGCGTCGAGCAGTCTCGAGACCCCGTTATCACCAGGTTCTCACGGTCGCTCGGAACGTGCATAGCTGTTATGATATCTGTGTGATCGAAGTAGCGCTGTGTCACCTGTTGGCCGTCATAGATCATGAGCGCATTGGAGTTTGAAGTCTGCACACCAACGCAATACTTCGACCCTGACGAATCCTTGAGGCACTTGAGGCTAGAGATGAAGTGTGCGTCGTCAGGCTCGGTGCCGCCGCATTCCTGCCATTGCGCTTTGCGGTTACCGTCCTCGTTGTAAAATATAACTGCCGGAGGCGTATTGGCGTACCGTCCCACTGCGCCGACAATCAGGGTGTGACCACGGTTGGTGAGGTCTAGGCATGAAGCGTAGTGGCGCGAAAGAAGCACGTTCTGTAGCAACACGCCTACGCCGTCCCAGGTCCCTATCGTGCCGTCTGAGGAGGAACTCACAACTACCTCGCGATGGTTTGCCCCGCCGCAGTAGGCGAGAGAAAGAATGGGGTACTCGTGATGGGAGCTGGAGCGGCGCAGACTCAGTGGCGGCTTGTACAAAGACCATCCAAAGGCCTCCATAATATATTCGACGTCGTAGAGGAACGTATCGTTCACCTGTGCAAAACGTACGGCGCCTCTCAGAGCACTCAACGTTGCCGCATCGCAGCCCCGGACAGCCTCGTATGCAACCTCTACTAATTTCCCAAGGCATGTCATTCCAGCGGTTCGCGTGGTGTCGCTCTCGATCATTTGCACCAGAGTCCCTATAACACAACGAACGTTCAGCAGCTCTCTTCTTGTCATAACGGCCAAGGTCTCTGCATAGCCGATGAAGGGTGCACGACTGCAATCCAGGCGCCGTGGCTTTGACAGGAATGCCATTGCGCGCTGCACAATAGCCTCCCTAGCGTGTGCCCTCGCATCCTCAGGCAGCCGAGTGAGCACTCCTATAAATGGTGCGACGCCCTCACCGCTGTCAACACGGCCCTTGCTGAATAGCGCCGTTGAACACATCACATCGAGGCTATCAGCAAAGGACGAAGGATATGAGAGACGGCGGACCAGCTCGCTTACTATCGCATCGTATTGCTTCGTCTTGACCGCATCCTTAATACGCTGTGCTAGGAGATTCGTATCCGTCTTGAAGCGCACCACCGCGTTTTGGTCTATCTCAGATACCGTCTGCTGTAGGTACCCGACCTTGTGCAACTCGGAGTTGCCGAGCTCAACGTTGACCGTTATCTTCATTCCTTTTCTCTATTATTTCTCTTTTTCTTCCTCGGTAACCACCTACCACAAACAGAACAAAAAATATATCTTTGACTAGCAGCTCGAGAAAAATCGTTGTTCTCTTTCCTATGCGTCTTTTCGGCTTGAGGTGGAAGTTGATGTTCGAGCTACACATGCGAGTAGAAATTTGAAGAATGTTGTCAGAGGCCCACAAGAAAAAAAGGGTCGAGTGGCACACACACAGTTCATGCAGAAAACATGAAGGCGTGGAGAAGAGAAGGGAAAAAGTGAAGACGCTGGGAAAACTTCTTTTTTTTTTTTTTTGGGGGGGGGGGGTTTAGAACCAACCGTACCCTGTTTTTTTATCAATTCTCTCCTTCACGTTCAGACTGCATACCTCAGACTACAACGGCCTCACTCATTGGACCAAAATATGCCTGCAATGAGGAATAGCATATGGTGTTGTTTCGAGGATACGCCAAGAGAGACCTCCCATAGGCCAATACGCACAACGGTTAAGGGGGAAAAAAAATAAGAGAACGGCTCTTCTGCTCCTCCATCTAGCTTAACTTCGTTTGCACATACAGCGCGCCAAGCAGTGGCGCGGCTTCAACATCTTCACTCCACCTCGCACGTTTTTCATTTAGTTCTCTTCATTACTTCGATTTGTAATCGCGACACGACCACCCTCCATGAAGAAAAAAAAAGACACACAGAAAGTTCGATCGACGTCAGCGATAATGAACTCCATTTGCCTCTCTTATTTCTGTGCAGCAGAAACAGACACACCACTCGAGGATATATCCCGCCATATTGGTGCGGGAGAGTTGGTCATGAAAGCCGAGATGAAGGTAACCGCACTCTCGGCGACCGCACCAGCCGTATCAGAAGTCTATCAAGCGGCGTTAGCCATTCGCTTTTTTCCAGAAATCCTGCGACGGCTCCTGTTCGCCTCATAGTGCTGGTTGTTTGTCAGGGGGCGATGTGAGTGTTGTCTCCAGGCCCACCGAACTGGAGGAAAGCAGTACACAACACCAAAATCACCGAGCGAAAACACGGACCAAAAATGGGATGTCAGCTCGACATCCCCGACTTTAACCCCAGTGGGAATCTCTCCGCAGTCCTTGTGCTGCGTGACAAGGGATGCCACCTGCTCTACGGTCATGTCATTTTTCAACATATCGAAGAATTGAAGGGCAGAGGGCTTCTTGGTGGAGTACAGCAGCGTCACCCAGCGCGCATGCTGCTCTGTGAACCCCGGGTCCAGCGGACGAAATAGCGGATACTCCAGCTGCTCGCTCAGACTTCTCGACAGCTCTTCGACGGTGTTGTACGAGGAAGTAAAGGCGCTGAGATACTCTCCCAAAATGATACGTTCGGCAGTGCAATCCTTTTCATAGCGGTGCTGCACATTATACGCGTAGCACTGCTCCTCGTGCGCTGTGCAGTAATAACGTCGAGTTGGCGCCTCGTAGCCACGTATAAACGGTCCAACGACAACCAAGCGCACTTCTGAGGACGACTTCGGTGCCCACACGCCAAGCAGCTGCGTTCCTTCCAGGTAAGTGTACTCCTCTGACGTTGTGTCTTGTGCGCTGGAGCTGGACGTGTCGCTGCGCTTCGCCGGATACGGAGGGTGGAACTTCAGCATGGCCGCCTCTGCCTGGAGAGAGAAGCACCACTCTCGCTGGGCATTGTTGTCCTGTTGAATCATTTCGGTGTGTTCCTGATTGAGTGACATCCCCGTCGGCTGACCAGATCGAATGTCACTCACCAGAAAGATATCATGCGTCTCGCAGTAAGAACGCCGAATCCGCAAGCACAGCTCTGGGGTACACAGATCCTCGATGAGCTCCAGTATACAGCTGCCCTCCCTCGATGCGATCTCCTTGACCTCTGGACAAAACGGCGCCGGGTCGATGAGGATAAACTGAAAATGCGGAAAAAGGGAAAAGAGAAACGGCAGATGCAGTCCGCAAGCAGCTCCAGCATACACAATAAGCACCCGCTTGATAGACGCGGGGCCCCCCCGACTTTTTACGTAGGCTCTGATCTGAACAAAAAACTCAACCTCCGAAAGGAACAACTTCCGCTGACCATAATGCAGCCCTTTACCGAGTGGACTCACGAACGAGGCGGTCGAGGCATTGCTCTGGTACAGCTCTCGCGGTGCATCCTCCGTCAGTATTCGTCGCTGATCAAATTGCATATGGCTCCGTGGTTACCTCTCGGTGTGGTCTGCATACGAACGATACAAGACACTGAAGTCAATCCCCTCGCAGGAAGAGTGTCACCTGAGACCGCGGGTGAGTCCAAGAGGAACAAGCGAAGAATAAGTTTTTAAAAAGGGACTATAGGGCACGAACAGGAGCGCGTCCCCTCCCAACAACACAAAGGGAAATGGAAACAGGTTTGAGAGGTGGAGAAAAATATGTAATCCGAATCGTGGCCGCAGTGGAATATATGCCCAAAAAATATTTTTTTGTGTGATAGCGACGGCAGCTCATCAACAGCTCACCAGCGCTACCATACCGAGCACCGAAGGGAGCATCTGCTCCCTCACCCCGCAAGTATACGTGTACACACACACAATTGTATATATGTGTGCATCTGTGTGTGTGTGTGTGTGTGTGTGTTAGGGACTGTTGTAACAACAACTAATAAAAAGCACACACGCTTGAAATGAAGTGTTTCATTAGCATCATCTAGCGTACTGCAGAGTCATAAACCTTGTGTTATTCCCGCTTTCATCACTGCACTCGAAAAAAAAAAAACAGATATAAAAACATGAAAATTAAGTACATCAGCAGGTTCACTCATGCGCAAATTTACATCAAAATCTAACAGAAAACCGTCTGTACATCCCAAAGACAACGCGGTACCAAAGCAAAGACACGCACGCACGCACGGAGGCGCACACAACACACAAACTCAACAATATAAAAAAAAAAAGATAAAGAGCCTCCACTTGGGTGAAAATATATACTCATTTGTGCCTCGCACACCGATCCCATTGCATCGCATCACATCGCTCGCCCATCCTTTCCTCTTTCTTCTTCGGGTCACACCAGCGGTGCGAACTGAGAAAGCAACCCACAATAGAAAAAAAAAAATCGCACAGTTGAGACGGTGCACAAACCGCAGGAAGGGTTTTAAGATGAGCCAAACAAAAAGATGCCCAAACAGGGGGGGAGAGCGATTTTCTGATTCTTCTAGACAGAAAAAAAAACTGCTGCAATGCACATATATCAACGAAGTCGAGACGTCCATGACTCACTGGACTGCGGGAAAGGCAGGCTCCGCACGCGTGCCGGAGCATTTCTTATCTCTGATCATCGTACACATAGACGTGATGTCGACCCATTTTTTGCATCGCGAACTCTACAGCCACTAGCTGCTTCTCTAAGAGCTCTTGGTGAGCACGCTGTGATGGTGTTTCCATCTTACCGAAACCCTTCCTCTGGTATTCTTTGTTGAGAACGTCCCAGCGACGCTGGAGACCTTCGCGCAGCTGCGCCAGCTCTGCAGCAGGAATCTCTGACCATAGCTCCTGAGCAGCCTTCTCTGTTGCATAGAAGTCTTCAAGTACCTTTTTGCGTGCATTCAGATCCCCTTTGATTTCGGTAATGTACTTGGGCACCTTCCCGAAATCCTCGCGGTCCGTCGCGCGAGGCTGTGGGACTGGCATTACCTTAGTTGGCACCGCCATTGTGTTCTCTACAGCATTGGCGACTACGAAGTTCTTGTCCGTCCGCAATCCCATGACAGGGCGCTCGTGGCGCAAGGGAACGTCAGGTTTTATCTTCTCCTGGTGGTAATCACTTTTCTTAAACTTGGAGTTGTCGACAGTGGGTGCGCCACGACTGGCGGTGAGCGGTCCTTCGTTTTTTCGAAGGAAGTTCTCCGGATTCACAGTGCTGCCGACCTCGCGACCAAAGGTTCCAATAGGCTTCCGTGCGGGGTGCACAGAAGGTTCCGTGTATTCTCCCCCGGCGTTAGCTAAAATCGCGCTGGTGCCGTGAATGCCAAAGGTGGACGCTGTCGGGGGTGGCGCTGGGCAATTCTTCTTGACAGCCACGATTGGTTTGGCGCTCTGGATTTTTCCGTCTGCGGCTGAAGGTCCACTAGCGGCCACCAAGTTGTAAACACACTCACCGGACATAGTGAAGAACCAAGGACAGTGCTTCAGGTATTTTTTTTTCCAGGGTCACGGAAGGATGTGCGTGAGTGTGCGTGTAAGTGGGAGAGGGAGAGAGTAGGAATGTGCTTGCCGTCTACTACTAAACAAACAGAGTGCTACAAATGGAGGGGGGGGGAAGGAGTCCGCCGCGGGAAAGAAAAAAAAAATCTTTTGGTGGACCTGGCGCCACCATAAAATAGTTCAAAGGGGGAAAGCACAATAAAGAATGAAGTGTTCACAAGCGATGGATAGTGAAGGTACAAACCATGAGCGTGAGTAGAATTGCACAGATACCATTGTGGCATGCGTGTGGCCCCCACCCTTACAGTGAGGCCAAAGGCATCAGTGTTTTTTTTTCCTGAATGCGGTCGACCGTGGCGGAAAAAGATAAAACATATGGGTTCCACTGAAAGAGCCGCTCATTCGAACAACTTCGACAGGCAAAACTGTCAGAAAATCCATGTATGTTGCCGCTAATATGAGATCTGAACTTCTTTTAAATTTTTTTTCCTGTGAGGCACAACGCAGCAAGAAAAGTGAAGGGCTGAGACGAGCGCCTCTGAGTTCATCCCGGTAGACCAAGTCGTGCTCTGCATACAGACACGCATGAACACCGGATCGGAAAAAAAAAACAGACGGACAATGATGCATACACACAACACTTCAATGGTCTCATATGTCAGTCTTTAAGCGCTACGCCCACATCCTTAGGAGGCAGTCAAACAAACCACAGTCGGGAACCATTCAGAAGAATCAAAACATCTGAAGATGCATAAGAGGACTTCCCTGTGAGAGACAGCACAGATATTCTGCTGACCTTCACGCTGAAGTCCCACTCCCCAGCACAAGGACGACAACAACTACCAGCACCAAGGGACGCAGCAACAGCACCTCATCGAAACTGTGAAAGTTGAATCTTGAAAATTATCCAGTGCTCTGATGGGGAAGTATGTGGTCACCTCTGGGGGGGGAGCTGTGATATCTGCTGGGGCTCCTTTGGTGCTGGCGGAGTTGGCTTGGGGTGGTCATACACTGGGAAACGAACGCGAATCTTTTTGTTTGGCATGTAGGCCTTCCTAAGCATCCAAAAATGCGCCTTCATGTAGTAGCCCATAAGTAACGGAAAGAAAGCGAGGAAGCTCAAAACAGAAATTTCAAATGAGTTCGCGTCTTGGGCGAGTGCTGCATGCGCCTTGGGGTTCTTCTTGTCGTAGAATACGCTACAGCGCTCACCAACACGGAGCACTGGAATGGCCTGGAGGTACTCCGCCTCCGTAATGGTGTCATTATACCACCCCTCCATCCAGCTTCGATACGGAGACCCGGTGGTGCCACGAGTGGAGATGTATCGTTTGCCGTCCACCTCAAACTCGTACTTGACTGCGTACCGCGGAACGGTTATGTACCTATAGTTCAACTTGCGTAGCTCTAGCAGCTTGCCGTGAGTCATGCCCCATCGCGACCCCGCCTGGTAGGCGCTGAGCGCATCGTAATAGCACTTTGTGTTGACATAGACGACACCAACCAGGAACAAGGCAGGAAGTCGAACCTCAAGCGCCATATCCCACAGCCACTGAGGTTGCTCCTTCTGAAAAAGGAACCTGTATATTCTCCCAGACGACATTTTCTTTGGATCCCCTGAATGCGAAGTGAGGACGGGACGTAAACGGGAGAGAAAGGTGCGTGAGAAAAACGGAAATGGGAAATGGGAAATGGGAAATGGGAAATGGGAGGGTTAACAAATTCAAAAGCGAAGCAGCGGTTCTCGGAGAGATGAAGTGAAGCAGCCTTGACCAGAGAGGCCGAAAAAAAAACGTTATGAGGCTGGCGCACCCAGAAAGTACGCATCGACCACGAGCTCCAATCACAAAACGATCGCTACGTACAAAGAGATACCCACGGATACAAAAGTAAGGGAACAAATCAATGCCTCCCTTTTTTGTAGTAGTAGTAGTGGGTGGGACGGCAATGTTTTTTTTCTCTTTGTGACCAGCCGTAGAGAGCACTCATGAAATGCCCCCTGCAGCGTGAATTATTTACGACGCAGCACAACGGATTTTTTTTTAAAGCAACAGCACATTCTCCCAAGTACCAGCCTACATATGATTCGCGTGAAGTGACCGCAAATACATCTGGGGAACATGATGTCAAAAGGAAAAAAAAACGTTTGAGGAAGAAAACAAAAGAAAGCAAGTAAGTTGCTGCTAATCCTATGAACATAACCTGAACTGTGGCGTAGCGGCTGGGTATCACAAACTTAGCACAACAGGCTACTCGGCTCTGCGACATACAGCATCACCTGCCCACACCCCACGATCGAAGATGTGGTCCACTTTCGCTGGATCGACGCAGGTGAGACAGCTTGCTATATCGCATGGAAAATCCGGATGATTTCCGTCGAACGGACAGTGATCCACTCCAGGACACGGTATAAAAAGCGGCTCCGCGGTATCCCACCGTGCATTGCAGCGTTCACACATAAAGCGCGTGCCAAAGGAGCGTTGGGTAGCGGGGTTGCAGCAGTACCGGCATTTGAAGATGGCAATCGGATTGTCACACGTTGTGTGGTTCTTTAGACGGCAATCATCGCAGACCAACTCCTCTGGAGACGAGGACGGCTCGCGCCCCTGCATCCGTGAGCATACACGATCGCCGCCGTAAAACGCGAGGCTACAGCTGCCGCAAAGATAGTAAAGAAGATCGTCTTCGGCCTTCATGGGTGTATAGTTCTTCACCTGAGCGGCCTTCTTTGTGGTCACTTCTGTGTACAACTCGCCTATTTTCTTTGACTGCGTCAACAAAGGATGGCGAACCAAGCGCTTGCACCCGCTGGGGCACACAGCGCGAGTGAACGAGATATGCTCACCCTTCGTTGCGAAGTCCATCCAGTTGATCACCCACTGTTCGATGCACTCTTTATGAAAGTAATGTCCACAGTCCAAGGTGACACCGTCGTCACCGTCGAACTCACACAGGCAAATCGTGCACACAACCTCACTATCAGTCGGCTGAGAACACGTAAGGTGCAGGGCACCGATCGGGGACACTGCAGAATCACCCTTCGACGAGACGAGATCACTACCATCTGTGTGGAAAAAAACATCGCCCAACGACACGAAGGGCACGCGTGGCAACACCGCGTCGAGCTCCACCGTGGTGCCCGCCTCCGTGATGCCCACCACACCCTCCTCACTACCAATCCGCAATGCCACAGCGTACCGCTTAAAGTGGCCTAGAAAACTCGCTATGTTAACCCCGTTCGCTACTTCCCTCAAGCCTTTGTTGAAGTCGTAGCCGAACACTCTATTGCACATACTGAGAAATACGAAACCGTGATCAGCCGCCTCGGCGCTAGCGACGCTGAACGGAACGGAGATTGTCTCAGACACACTGCAGAGAGGATCGTACACAGTAATTCGGCAGTTTCCAGAAGAAATACACACGACCTTGTTATGATGGCAGAGAACGTGCGTGTGCGCGTCAACCAAATCTAGGACCACGTCATCCGCACCGCTCTCCAAGTCGCGTCGATGCAAATTCGAGGGAGACAACTTTGGGAGATAAAAAAAAACGTTATCGCCTGCTGAAGCGGCCGAGACAACTCCACCAATAATAACGGTTTTTCCTGCAATGCAAAATGTCCCATCTGCGGAATCGACTATCTCCGCCACAGCTCCACTATCGGAGTTGTATCCGATGACGGGCATTGAGGCAACAGAGTCAATCTCTGCGGACTTTAGCCGATGACTACAACTGAGGAAAAGAAAGAAAAAGATGATTGCCCTTGATAAAACAAAAACAATTTTTACTATGAGTAGTTGAGAGCATCCATACCTGAGAATAGAAAGTGTTGAAATGGAAGATGATAACGATCCCCGTTGTTTACTTCGGCGGCGAAGGTTACAGCAGAACATAGCCTCGTTGAGGCTCACTGAGCGGCGGCGCTCGGTTGGTTTGTGTTCAACACAGGCATAGAAAATTGCCTGCAAACATCCCACAATAAGTAGCATTGATGTCCCCAGGGACCCAGTGAAACTCCCACGTGAGTGACCAGGCAGTGAATACCCCAGTATAGCTGCCCAGTAAGGACCAGCAAGGTTACTTTGCTTGCTTCGGGCATGTATGCATTTCTTGCCTAACTCAAGCGTCCGTACAAGAAAAATTCCTCCAAGGTCGCCTCACGATACAAATCAGATAACATACAAACAGAAATCTGATAAAGCAACTGAACGCAGATATACCAACACCAGAAGAAAGGCCAAAATCTGTTTTGTGAGTGATGTGAAACATAAGCGATGCCAACCGGATTTTAGGGCCACCCTATGCGCCAACGATCACGAGCTTCGCATCTCCGACAAGCTAGCACGGACAAGCCCTGGTCAACTGGCCCCTACAGTTGTCGCACTTGGGATATCTCCTCATGAAGAGAAAACTTCTTACCACGTAGGTGAAGAGCCCACGGATAGGAAAAAAAAGTGATATGTTAGTCTGAACTCTGCGCAGGGCGCTCGGGGTGCTTTTCGGCATTGTCACGCATGGCGCGTAACTTCTCAGCAGTGACAGTAAATATCTGCAAGTCCATGTTGCGCTTCGTCTCGTCGTCGAGAGACTCACGAGCAACGCCATCCTGGAACGTCTGTGCCCGGCGCGACGACGCACGTGCCTTTCTCCACTCATCCACGAAAATCCGTTTCACCTGGCTTTCATATTCGGCATCGTTGCCCCACCACGGAAGCATTGTGTCACTTGTCACGTGTTCCATAATCTCCGGGCGTGAGCGCGCCTGGCGCTTCGCCCGCATCGATCCCTCAATGTATACGTACACAAGCAACATCAGCGACATCAAGAACACACACAATATCGATGACTCGAGCTTCATCTGCTTCACTTCCTCAGTGTTGTTCATCACTTCAGTAGCTGTTCGTGCTGCCAAGCCTGCAACATCCGCTCTGTCCTGCAGTGTATTTTTTGCATTCAAAACCTCGATGTCCGATTTGGAGATTTCTGTTTCCTGCATCACGCTTTCGCTTGATGAGAGCATTTCCTTGTTCCCTTTCTGCGAAGCATCCGAAGATGAAGAGCCTCTGGAGCCATGGTCGGCGCCTGCTGCACCCTCGCAGGTGGCGGTAGCAAAACTGTCTTGCTCTACCGGCGCCTCCCTGTCTGGAAGAAATAGTGGCCTCTCTGTGCCATCGGTGAGCGCCTGGAGATCACTCACTCGCACCTTGCCATCCTCAAGCACCCGAACTTTAACTGTTTTGAGGCCTGTTTGTTCCATGACGTCTTCAATGTCCTCCAGCAGCCACATCGCCTCATCGGTGTTAGAAGCTAGCTTCTCCGAAAGATCCTCACCCAAGCGGTCCTGTATCTCCTCAATTTGTCTGATGTGATCCTCAAGTGTTGATATAGGAATGTATGAGGTTATGCGGGCGCGCGCCTCCAGGTAGTTCTGTGTCTCGTGATGATCGGACTGAAAGTTACCTAAATTGACTATCTTATTGTCCACGGTCTCAACGCCGTAATCCTTCATCGCGTCCTGATAAGCCAGGTTCACCCTTAGAAAAGACTCCGCATCTCCGCCGGCGTCGGGGTGTGTGCGGCGACACGCCAACAGGTACTTGATTTTCAGCAAGGCCAAGGGAAGTCCTGGCCGGCACTCCAGGAGCTGGTAGCGCAGCGGATAGATATCGTACTCCCTCTTTGCCTCGCGCTTTGCCAGCTCCCTCCTCTGAGCCTCGATCCGCTGGTAGTCTTTTATCACACCAGTTACCTCAGGCACGTGACTTAGCGCGTCGCACAGCCAGAGACGCCCGCACCTCATGTGGAGCGATGGTAAGCCAACCCAAAGCTCTTGTGAAAATAATAATAATAATAATGACGCAACTCCCGTCCGTTTGCCCCTCTCCAAGCTACGGAAAACCGCTGAGTAGCCGCCAGAATACAGATCAAACGCATCGGCATCGAAAATTTGGTTGCAGAAAAAGTGGCGATAGAGAAAAACAATCCGAATAGATTGGAGGTGCTCTGAAACAAAACTACTCCATGTGGGAAAGGTTCCTGCTATGAAGAAAATCGCTCTCGGCGCATTGCATAGGCCATCAACCCCCCCCCTCCCTCGCGCCCCCCCCCATCCTTTCTTAGACGCTCGAGATGCGAGGAGATAAATTTTATGAAGGGGAGGAGAGAAACACACATACACGCAGGCGCGCGCTCGTAGCATTTGTCAGTGATACTGTTCCTATCACAGAGAACAAGACTTTGTCAATGGACAGCCTTGATGCATTCATCACGGTTACCTTTCCACGATACTAACACAGTTTTCTGTGTACAACAAACCGTCGGACCAATAAAACCCATACAAGCATTACAGGCCAGGATACTGTCGACCTGCCTCTCCTTTTCGCATCCAAAACTCAACGCAACAGAACTTGGAAGGGAGAGAGGGTGTGGTTTACAGCGATTTGTAAGCGAGTGAGAAACCTGAGAATCGCAACATTCCGGATATAATATACAACGAAGACAGTGCCCCCGTAAAAAGCGAAATAATAAAAACTAAATGACAACAATATGTCTCCATCCTTAGTAGGGGAGATGAAAAAAATGAAAAAATTCTAGAAAACGTCAAATCTTTCATGCACACAGCACCAGAGTGCTTCTGAAGAAAATATCGCTGTGTTGCACTCGAGCAGTAGCCGTCCCACTTGCTTGGGGGTTTTGCTCTATCCCTCAGGGTGATTTCAACGGTCGACTTGTCTCACCGAAACTACCCTGTAGACTGTACCCCGCTGCACAGCGTACTGCCGACCCGAGATCTATTGAATGCCGTACTGGTGGACCCCCTCACCTCGGGATCCTGTGCGAGACAACTCCTCGAAGGAATATGGTGCACCATTTTGTGGCAAAACATAGCCACCCCTGTAATATTGAAGAGGACGGTGCGGATAACCGCCGCCGCCGTGGCCGCGGAAGCTAAGCCACGACGCTCCGCTCAGGTGAACCCCTGCGCGTATATCCCTTTCCGACTTTTGAATGGTCCTCCTCCCAGAAGATTGCCCCCAACTATAAGCACGTTGAAGAACGATAAGAACCACCGGCACGAGTACAATCAAGAAGATGAGGTACCACATCTGCGCTGCGCACTGCCCAGGTGAGCCGTCAACCGAAAGCACTTGCGCGTCGCCTTTAAAGAACACTTGCACTCCATTTGTGAGAATGTAGATAATGTTATGCTCAACCAGCACGGAGGTGAATTGAGCGTAAGTTACGATTTTCGCCAATGTTGCCTCACGGTTGTAGGAGATGACCGTAAACGGCAAGACGTTCACTGTTGTGGGCGAGCCATTGAAAGCAATTTGAGCCCGTCCCATTGCACCATAGCTAATCAAATCACAATCGGTGGGAAGAAAGCTGCAGAGAGAAGAGCGAAGACGTGCGCGGGGGTCAGACTCACTGGTGACAGCCGTGTAGAACGTGAGAGACAGGTTACGCCAGCACGTTCCGCTGCTGCCTAGTGGGAGAAAAACATTCCCAAAGCTACAATTCGATGTGTAGCTTATGACGCTCGGCTGCTGACCAACACTTTGCATGCAGGTATGGCTCAACGCGCCACTGATAATAAGGTCGTTACCTTGTGCCCAGCCCGTATATGTCACTCTCATCTTTTCGATGGCGGCTTGTACGATTTCCTCGCTCCCAGTTTGCCACATACCCAGCAAGATGACCCAGTGAGGTCCTACAGCGTGCACATCAGTCGTCAGGGGCGATGTCGGTGCTGCAGCATCCTCGAATACGGTTGTGATGGCATTAATTAGCTCTGTTGTCACCTCAAAGTCAGAGTTCAGTGTAGCATTATACAGAACAACCTCACCCATAAAATGGGAAGAAACATCAGCCTTTGCAGAACCCACAAATATAGCCAACACTAAAAACATAACCAACCGAAATAAGTTGATCATGGCAACTTTCGACCGCTCCTGGAGCGCGGCAAACCAGTATATATATATCACACAAAAACAAAGGGCACCGTGTATTACACTGGTGGTGAAACCGTACCTCAGTGGATTATATATATATTATATTTTTTTTAGGTACACTATGGGAAAAAAAATTGAGAGAGGATGCGAAAAAGCTGGGACAATAATCAAGGAAAAAAACAGTTGATCTTTTCCACAGAGCAGCACAGATAAGCCTGCCCCTTTCACCCCAACATTTTTCTTCCACAGGAAGGAGGAGAAACACCTTGCGAACCTTGGGTTCAAAGCTTCTGGGTATCAAATTGAGAATTCGCGAGTGTGTGCCTGCACTGGCACGCACAAATAATCGCGAAAGTTCATTTGCGTCACATCCTCAGCCACACAAATATCTCGACAACTACTGTTTTCTGTGGGTTTCCCTCAACAAAAAATATATATATACAACTCAAAGGGTGGTTGACTTCCACTGATCGCCTCCACGACGACCCATTCAATTTGACGCACGAAGCCAAGGGTAACACGTAAAGATATCGATTCGTCGTGGAATTGTAAAAAATATGAAAACCCCGAAGAATCCTGCACCATCCCCGCCGCATTTCTCAGCTGTCAGCTGGGCTGATCGTGCGGCAGCGTTCGAGGAGAGTTATGCATTCGGTCACAGCGTGCTCGTCGGCAGCGTTGCTTGGCAACACTGTGTACCGCTGCATCAACGCCTGCAAACCGACGGCAACACTTAGCAGCAGCTCCACACTTTCAGGGGCGCGACTCTCATCCATGACGCAGAGCTTGCACTCGCACAGTATTCTCCTTTTGAGTTTATCCAGAAGCGTTTGCGGCACAGTGATGCCCCAGCCCGATATATTAATCAGCTCCGACTGGTCCAAGATGCGGAAACATTCGACGGCCGTCATACTATGCGCAACAAAAAACACTTGCGCGAAAAGAGCGTCGTGCAACGTCTCCCATTCTTGCAGTGGCGCGACCGAGACGGCACATTCAGCAGATTGACACTCATGCAGCGTGGCGATTATCGTAAACGCTGTCAGACACTCCTCCTGAGTAAAATCCGCTACCCTCGCTGCTACACCCCAACCAGCGCAAAGGCGTAGGTTCAAATTTGCGTGCCGCTTCGCGAACGGCATCGTCATGAAACGAAGAAGTACTTGAGTCCTTACGTCTGTGTAGCGATCTGACGACGTTGAAAGAACTAGCTTCTCCATCTCTCCTAGTACAATGAACGGCTTTTCGTAGCCCCGAGTGCACGCAAGGCCCAAATACGCCAAAAGAAGGTCTTCGATTGGCAGATCAGGAAGCAAGTGATGAATGCGTCGCACACACAGCCGGAAAAGCCGTTCCCCAGCGGAGGGGGCGATTGGATGAGCACTCCACTCATCACTACTCCCTAGCAGAGAAAGTAACCACATTGTCGCCCTTAAGTCCAAAGACAACTCGTGATGGGCAAGCAAGTCACAAACAGAGTCCAGTATCTCCTTTGAGAAACATGGTTTTCCTCTTGTCCAGCACACTTTCATATCGCGTGACGCTACTAGCTCTAGTAGCATCAGCACGGACGAAGGATATCGGAGACTTCGTACAAAAGAAATGTTGACCAGTGCGTCCACTGCACACGCTCCAGTCGCGCATGCCGCCGAGTACGCGGCACAGATCGCCTCGTCCTCGTCCGCCGCACTCCTGACAAGGTGACATGTTGTGGGTAGTGAGGTTTGCTGAAGCATGTGGGAGAGTTTTTGCACCAAACCGAGCTCCTTTCTTGTCATCGATGGAGTCAAGCTCACAAGGGATTTGCTGCTAGCTTGCTCAAGCTTGTCGATCCGAACACCCGAGCGAATCAAGACCTCCACCACCGGCAATGCACGCGACGGCGTTGACAGCTCCCAATGACGCCTGTCCAGGAGGTTTAAGTGATGGCGCATCAGGATCTGCCGATCGTCGCGTACACCATCAGAGATACAACGCAAAACTGCGGCACCCCGAATCATTATGATCGCATCCTTGCGAGGTACCAGGGAGCAACAATTCGTTCTATGACAGTGTGTCGCCCCAGAGTTTTGTACTATAACCAGTTAATTTTCCCCCCTGGCAAGCAAACGAAGAGGAGACAATGGAGAGAGAAAAAAGGTGGGAGAAAACAAAAATAATAATAATAATAATAAGAGGGGTACACGACGTGTAAATCAACATGCCAACACTGGAAGGAGAGAAGAGGAGGAGGGAAAGGCCTCAAGCATTTGACAGGCAGGCAGAAATACGACTTATGAAAAACATGTGAAGCCTCAAAAGATCCTGCTTTGGTCTCAAGGGGAACACTGTATGAAGTGTTCACGGTCGGTGAGACTTGCAAGTGAGCCTGAGAATGCGTGAGGCAGATGCCAAAGACATACAGTTCACTCGTTGAGGTGGGAACGAATGCACCAAACAGCGTGATTACAAGTGTTTCCTTTCACCACTATTTTCTTTCTCCATAGAAACCAAAATCACAAAAAAAAAGTCATTTTGACAATTCGCTTATGGTACACCTACTTCTTGGGGGCGCTCTTGGGGGCAGGGACGCGCTCCTTCTTCTCTGACATGAACAGCTGCACGTGGCAGGGGCTGCACATGTACGGCGTGATGCGACCGTGAGCACGGAAGGTGCGGCGGCGCATGCGGGCAGCCT
This sequence comes from Endotrypanum monterogeii, assembly GCA_000333855.2. Classification (NCBI taxonomy): domain Eukaryota; phylum Euglenozoa; class Kinetoplastea; order Trypanosomatida; family Trypanosomatidae; genus Endotrypanum; species Endotrypanum monterogeii. The sequence goes on from CM007319.1 coordinate 2,074,600, forward strand.
GGTCCACCTGGACGTGCTTGATAACCATCTGGTTGGGGTCAAGACCCTTCTCGATGGCGTTCGCCTCGGCGTTCTTGAGCAGCGACATCATGGCCACGACGGACTTGCGCGGCCAGCGACCCTTCGTCTGGCCCCACTCCTTCGCCTGAGCGGTGCGGCCAATCTTGCCATTGTACCGCTTGAACGGGATGCAGCGGGTCTTGGCGAGCACCTGGCGGTAGAGCTGCTGAGCCTTGCGGAGTGGCATGCCGTTGACCACATTCGCAGTTTCAAAAGTGTTCTTGAAGTGGCAGCGGAGGTCACTCACCTTCGCCTTGGCACTCTTCGACGACACCTGCGGCTTGCGGGAGTAGTGCGTCATGTTCACGAACTGACCTATGGAATTGTACAGTTTTTTTTTTTTTGTGTGTGTGGGAGGAATGGAGACAAGGTGCAAGAATTCAAAAGATAAACGCATCGGAAAAGGACATGAATCGAAAAAATGCAACATCAATGCTGACGATTACATTCAGAAAGGAGGAAGAGGAGGAGTTCTCAGAAAAACGAGCACACCGCATCCTCTGAAACGCAATCTTCCTTTCACTTTGACGACTACAAGTCGCCTATTTGCCACATGGCTGTAGTGATACAGCAGCAAAATATGTTTAGTATTGACATATTGTAACCGATAAGCACAACGGCCAGCCAATAAGCACTGGCTGAAACACATACACACAGACACTCACCTCCGCACTACGACCAACCATGATGAGTGCAGAAGCCACGAAGCTGTTATTTGCGTGAAAAGCCACCTCGCGACGGAGAGAAGCTACGGCCACGCGGCGAAAAGTTGCCTCTCCTTTGATTGAACTTCTCCGCGCGCTTCTGCTCTTGTTTCTCCTTTCGCCCGTGCTCAATAGCCAGCCCAGTTCCCATTGCTGACAACGCAGCCACAGTCACACCATTCTCTTTCCGAATCATGAAAAAGTTGCTCTGCGCACTTGCAAAGGCACTGAGGCCTCCATATGGTACCAAGGTTTCTTGAAGGTCATCAGGGAGCGCAGCAGCCCATTTGCTTATTGGAATAAACGTCTTGTTGCGCGGGAAAAAAGTGATCAGGCGCGCAACGATCTGTGGCTCAGTAGGTACGTTTCGTCGGTCCTGGTATGAAGGACTGCCACCCCGCGCATATCGCCCACTTGTAGGTGGAGGTACTCCACTCTGACCGCCATAGCAACGAGCTGCTGAAGCAACCGATAAAGCTGACAAAGGGCGAAGGCAGAGAGCTCTCATTTCCGATTATATACCTACCACTACCTACGCGAACGCAAGCCGTATCCATTAAAAAAGAAAGCCAAAGAGAGGGTGGAAGCGAAGGGGAAGAGGTGTAGCAACTTGTGAACGCATCGTCAAAAAAAAAAAAAAACGAAGGGGCCATGATTGATAATGCGGCAAAGGTACGTCATTTTTATCGTGCATTGTGCTTTCCTTCGCTTTGCATCTAAGTATAGGTTTGTATATCTCTTGTCATATTCTCTTGCAGAAACGTGACCCTAAACATCATGGGAACAAGTCATACCAGAAGCAATCAGAAGACTCCCAACCATGAACAGATTAGGTGAAGAAATGCACTTGACACTTCGTGTCGCACCTTTCGAGTGTCCAGGTAATCACGCGAAACAATAAGCAAAACATAAGTCACGCAGCCTCCAGGAATGCAACAAAAACAAAAAGAACAGGAACGCGACAGGCACCCTAGCAGATCAATGTCTAAACAAAATCAAGATGTGAGCGTTCGTACAAATCTTTAAATGGGTCCGCCGATGCCTTAGTCTGCGCAGGCGGCACTGTTTGCTTCTGCTTCGATTCCTCTACAGAGTACGGAGCGCCTGCAGGAAAAGATGGCGCGCCACCAAGGAAGGTGTATTGCTGTTGCCCAGGTGACGGCGATGTGCTTTGGTCGAAAGTGACAGGGGCACCAGATCCCCAGTTCTGGGGCGCACCGGTGGACCACAGTGATGGTGCGCCAGGGTCAGAATAAGATGGCTGTAAACCACACTGGATGGACGTGGCCGGCGGTGGAGAAGATGCCCAAGAGGATGGAGAGAGACTAGATTGCCCTGGCTTCATCGGCTCTTGACTCGACACAAAAAGGTCATCCATTGAAAAGGCCACATCACCTGGGGCTCGAGAGGTAACAGAATCCGGCGGATTCACAACCGCCGGCACGAGGGCACGGGTTCCTTGAATCTCCTCCTCTTTCTCGACACGCGCTTCCTCGCTGCTGCAGATACCCAGGCTATCTAACGTGCATGTTTCCTCCGTCGGTATTCTGCTGACCCGTATGTCATTCTCGAGACGTGCCAACAACGTCTCCGGGAGACACTTCAAATTTGGCACAGGTTCCACAAAAACGCGAGACGAGCGCAACATTGAATCGAAAAAGCTTTTGATTGAAGCAAAAGCGCTTGTGTACCGACGGTAAAGCTCAAACCACCGCGACTTCTCTGGCAGCGAGAACTCCGGAAATCCATCTAGTATGAAGATGACACACTTTGCCAAATGCTGTAACGCAAGCTTGCCATCTCGGACGAGCAACTGATAGGCTTCCATCGTGCCAAAGTTGTTTACAACCGCCTCTCGGTACTCCACTGCAGACACTCCCTCCAAGAGGCCAAGGAGAGCTTCGAAGACTGGCTGAAGCGAGTTGGCGTTCAGTGTCTTGAGGTACTCCTCGAACGCAGGAATTTCAATGCGACGGCCCTTCCCAAGAGTCTGCTGGATTACGCAACGCTCCCTCAGATAGGTCATATACTGCGAAATAAAGTACGCCTGGCCTGCTCCATCGGTGGTGTCTGCCAGATTCTTGACGTGTGTACGCATAAAGACGTTTCGGAAACAGCAAATCGTCTCGACCATGTTGTCGGACGCCTCGCACATAAGCCGATGGAGCGAGACCATGGTTTTCAACACTACGATCCAGTTGTGCGTGTGGGATCGCTTCTCCAGCTCGCGGACAATGAACGCATTGATTGAAAGCCCCCCTTTCATGTTCGATCCGTACTGACCATATGACGCTGCCACAAGCTTTTGGATATACTTTTCTTTCGGCGCCTTCAACAGATGGCTGGTTACTTTCATGATAGCTTTGACGATATCATCACCACTCAAGGTACTCAAGCCGATCGTCACTTTTTCTTTAAAGTAGCCGGCGCTTTGTTTGGTATCTGTATTCATTTTCTCGCTATTTTTTTATTTCGTTGCGGCAAAAAAAAAAAAAGGGCGAACACCTCTCTGTATAACGTGGACAGAAAATTACGTCCTGATACGTACCAAATTCCCCGACTCGGTACCAAGCGAGAAAAAAAAAAGAGAGGAGGCGTACAAAGACTAGAAAGTGCTCATGTGTTCGTCTACTCTACCTCGTGCATCGAGGCACTGGGATATATAAAAAAATGAGGACCAGAAGGGTACCTCGCCTAATACAAACACTCCGCCACTTGTATAAGAAAGCAGTGCAAAACATAGCACGAAGGCTCTTTTGAATTTACATCGCTGAGGGACCAGAAATTTCTTCGTTTGATAGCAAGAAGCACAATAAATCACTACAATAATCAGGAAAGTCAACCTTTTTCTGTGTGGGCGATAAACTCACACAGTACTAGTGACCAAGGCCATTCGAGCATGCCGTTGTAGGAGGGGAGAAACACAATAACACATTTCCAGACAACAAGCAGCGGCTGCTACGCCTGGAGAAGCAAAACTTTTCAGAAGCAGTCAAGCAACGTGAGAAACACGGATTGAGAGAACGGATGCTGAAAAGACGGGGGAGTTGTATCATCCTTTCTTCACATCAGCCTTCAAAACCCCGAGTACCTCGTTCTCAGATGCTATAGCATCACAGAGAGAGGCCAGCGAGTCCTTGGGAGGGCAAATATAGCTGCCGATCGGTCCCGTAGCCCTCAATAGCTGCAAGAGTGATGTTTCCACCAATCACACGCGCAGCGCTATACGCGTAAGGTAAGCGAATCGGACTCGAGGTCCAAGTCGAAATCAAATTTGTGTGCTGCCTCTGGATATTTTTGTACAAAGACCAGCAGGAGAGTTGCTTCGAGGCCTCACTCAGTGACATTCCGCCCGCTGTATCAGATATGCGCAGCACGAAGCGCTTGTTTGTGGGCCGCTGTGCAAGAGTAACTTCTATTTTTGTGCATGCCTTGCCTGTCCGCTCCTGGCGGTCTAAGTTTGCAATGATGGCATCCTCGAGCATAGCCCGGATGATGTCGTACATGATATACGGCACCCCGACAAAAACCAAATCAGGATCCCCAGCTAACTTGAGCTCAATCTCGGCATCGTAGTTCGTCTGTGCCTCGTTAATAACACATTTTGCGAGTACCAAGAGGGAGCATTTTTTGCATATTTGCCCGACGAAGTCATCTGGATTGTGATCGAAGAAGATAGGCACCGTGAGCCCTTCTGGATCATCCATTGAATACTGCTGCCGTGGTACATCCAGAATCTTTGTAGAGAGATACATATAATTTCCTACCAAAAAACGCAGACGAACCCGACCGAGGCAGAAGGTCTCAAAGAAGCGTGGCAGCTCATCGTACGTGCGCATCACTTCTTCATAGATCTGCGTCCATCCTTCGCGACTGGCAAAGTGAACCATGCCCTGTGTGATGAGAGGGCTGACGTTGTAGTGGCGGAGAAAAACACGCCGCACCATGCGGTCGCATCGATAGCATCCTTCCCGGTTCGTCGGAACTGGGGTGCTACGCACGTCGTGAAAACTCCACTCATACCACTTCTTCAGTTCTTGGATTTCCAGCATTTGTGAGAGGCCGTATGATGCGTTGTTGAGGTGGCGTACAAGACGGGCAATGCGCACGAGCATCTGTGGGAAAACAGTCTCTGCGTGCTGCATTAAATCATTCGGGGTGTTGATGTAAAGCAAGTTCTCAAAAGAAAGATCCTTGACTTTTTGCCTTGCGTAAAACTGATTCAACTCCATGAACTCCTGAGAGGTCAGCGGGTTCTCCAAGTTAACATTGCTGATTCTCACCTCTTTTAGGCTCTCCGCCGCAATTTCTTTGGCTGCCTCAGCAACCTTCGGTGACGTCGACTCAACGGCTTTGCGAAAAGCCTTCCATTCTATAAAGTCTTTTTCGAAAGAGTCCAACCTCTCCACTAGCTCTGTAAACGTTGGTCCCAGAAGGGGAATACTCCGGCAAAATCCGCGACGAAGCATCTTCAGTAAAACTGTCCCGACTTGAGTACAACGGTTGCGTGAAGATCGAATCACGATTGTGGAAAGGGGTAGCAGGAGTGATCGTAGCTGCAAGTTTTGGTCGAGGAACCAATAAATGGGAGCTTAATTGTGTTATACAAAGCAAACAGGAAGACATCGTCACGTCACTGCACTCGGCAAGAAATATGCGACCACAGTGCTGAACACGTCTCCCGGACAGAAACAGAAAAACACACCGTTGGCAGTCCGCCAGTATTTCTATCGAGGGCTTGAGAGAGCTCACAGCAGTATCTTTCTTTTTTTCAGTTATGCAAACTTGCCATGAGAAGAGTGAAGAATGACTTCAACAAAACTACGCTATGAGACAAAGTACTCCCACTCCTTATCTGAGGCGCCTTGCAGGGAGTATGTTTACACATCACTGGTTCTTCCTCTTCTGCCCACTCTGAGAACAAGGAAATCGACCTCATCTCAACAACTAACTCAACACGAGTCTGCGAAGAACTCCACACTAGAAGGTTTACAATGAAAATACAGTGCGGTAGGTGGCGCCGGAGCCTATAGCGACCGACAGGCACTTTCACCCCAGTACGATATGTGAACTACACAACTTCAGAGATTCTGTTATTGAAAAGTTCAGATACTACAAAACTCAGGGCATAACCACAAATGTGTCTTTAGCACTCATCCGGCCAGTTGTCACCTCTCAAAGAGAAGCATTAGTATCACAAAGAAGAGAGCAGAGCATCGTAGGAATTTATGCATTGTCTGTCGGCAATGTTGAAAACGCTGATAGCAAGATCAAAAAAAAACGAGTTCCGGCTAACGAGCTGTTCAGAAGAGTTGATGTGGGGCACCCCACTCGCTTCCCATGTTTCTCCCCTTTGTGAATCACTTTCCGAATCACGGTGTCACAAGATGGACTAAAATATATTGTTGCATCTAAACAATCTTTCTTGCTGAGTTAAGCGACCAGATTGAGAAGCTTTCAATAGCTATCAAGGAATTCGAGGTACGATCGACGATAACGATGTTTCCTCGAGTACGCAAAACAAAAAAACAGTGCCTCTTTTGCCAGATGAACTATCAAAAAATCAGAGGAATATGGGCTCAAGGAGAAAGAGAAGCCTGCAAAAAGAAAAAAAAACGAGTTCTTCTCAGGAGAGAAAACTTTTTTGTGGGCCTTGTGAGCACACGCTACCTATCCAAAAAAGAACCGAGTGAACTAGCATATTCTCTCAGGTAAGGCAAACAACTTGTTTGAAAACACCCCATATGTTTTAGACGTCAACTTGGATAGCGAAGTCTTATATACGATCAGTGGGATGAATTCACGCTTAAGACCCAAGTGTAGTTTGCACAGCAACGTGCGAGCTGTGCAACCTAGTCTGCTCCTCGGATAATGCGTTTGCATTCTACGGGACAATACTATAAACCTGATACATCGAAAACAATGCCATCAATGGGTGTACCAATGTCATCACTCACAATTTCGTCGAAGAGCCGAGCGAAAATCTCAGAATTTTGCTGACAAAGGGACACCTTAGAGATCAGACAATCACACCACCCTTGAGTGTGGGCCCAAAGGGGCAACAACTGGAAAGCCAGGTGACAGAATACTGCCAGCTCTAAAGCCTGTCGAGACTCGGGCGTGACTAGAACTATTCGAGAGCAGTGGTATCGAAAAAAACTCATAGCCAGGTATATGAGAGTAGGTCAGGTCACGGTGCTCAACTGGTGATGAGCAGGCAAAGACATGGGTTACGCGGGTTATTTGTAACGCGTGTCGACTTTATTCGTGCCCTTTGACAGCCGACATTTGCAGATAAAGAGGGCTGTTGGAGAACAACAGCTAGCGTTCTGCTCGTGTGATGACGACTAGATCCGAGTGCTAGATTTTCTTCTTTTTGGAGGGTATTCAAATGCGACGTGTTTGAGGAGAACAAAAAACACCCTTCCTTTATCCTCAAAGTCAGACTCCTTGAACTCAATCAACAGGAAGTCCAGTGCAACGAGACGATCAAAACTCTGTCATCTTTGCGCGTCGTCAGGAATGATTATTTGGAAAGTTAATAACATGCAGACAGCAAGAAGGTGGATCGCTGCAGACTAGCTCTATGGTGCTAAACGGCACTCAGGTTGTGGGTGGGAATAACCCTCCTGAGGTGCGGAACAATTTGATTCGTAAATTACTGTTTTCTAGAGTTGGGCAGCAAGCAAAGCTCAAAAAAAAATACAGTAAATCACCACAAGACACATCTCAATAGAAGTGCTTTTTTTTTTCTTGGAATCCGGCCCGCCCGAGGTACCAATGAGCCTGTATCACATCAGGAAGCACTTTTGCATGAAACACTCATTATCCCATGAGGATACAGAAAAACGACAGGTGGCTCGCCAGAGCTGATGGCTCCATTGAACTGGGAAACACGTGTCGCTTTGCCGGACTCCTGCACTAACATAAATACAGAAACCTCTTCACCTAGTCAGTGAGGAGCTCAGCGTGCGCCTCCGCCCCCCCCTAAAGCTCAGCACCAGAATTCTCGGAAGATGCCGTTGCCCGTTAAGCAGAAGAACCCTTTCGACACTGTAGCTTTTCAGTGCACAGCTTGTGGAGGCCCTCGTTACTCAACATCTGACTACAAAAATCGGCCGATGAAAGTTGTTGATAACTTTGCTGAAAAATTTTCTCCTCTGCGGAATGGCGGGGGCAGCCAAGTCGAGGACCTGTTTCTCAGCACAACGATTTTACCACGCACTTCCCCGGATGAGTGGCGAATCCATTACCCCCCCCCCAAAAAAAAAAAACGCCGCCTATACATTTGTATATGTCGCTTTGGCCTTCGATGTGCGCGTTACGCGCCTTTTGGGGGGGGTGCTATCGGCCCCTATCCTTCACATGAGCTCTGGCAGGGGGGCTGCCCCCATGAAAAACAGCTTCATCAAAAACAGCGGAGCTAGAAATAAGCCTCTGAGTTACCCAATTGCGAAGTTGTTCAAAACCCAATTTATTTACCTGGGTTATGGGATTCGCCCTCCGCAACTGCGGAGTGTGTGTGGGCTTGCTGTCTATAGGCGAATAGGGCAACGAGGCTGACGATCAGCAGCGATTTCTAGACAACTGAAGCTCAACGATCTATACTCTTTCCAAACGCTAGTGGGTTCTTCGGGCTCGACGCCCCAGGTGGCTCGCCTTGGTTGTCCTTTTTGTTTTCCGAGGTTGGCGATTCATCTAGGGAGGCACTGGAGCCAAGAGGCAGACAACTCTGCAGTACTCTAGAGAACCTTTTGCACCTTACCTTTTGATTCCATTCAATATACAAAAGTGGTGCAATTATTGACCGTTGTTCTTTTGCTGGACGAGAATAGCTAACTACTGAGGAGAGGAGAAACGTTCGTAACAACGGTCTGTATGACTGTGTCCAGTAAAAGTTAGTTTTGCAGATAATAGCCCTCTGTGTTCACTGTATAGAGAAAGGAAAGAATCGTCTCTCGGTGTTGAGAACGACGACTGACATGCGAAGTAAGGTGCAGGTGAGCCTCGTGCTCAACGTGGTGCCGAAAAAAATTGCTTTCGTGGATCCCCGACATTTGGGTGAAGAAAGAGGGCTCCTAAGATAATTTTCTGGGGATCAATGTCATCGAGATTGCGATTGATAAGCACTCAAAGTGTGAAGAACAAATCGTTTTTGGAGCAGCAGCTGCGGGTGTTTTTTTTTTGTAGATTAGTCGGCATTTATACGCAGTGCTGTTTTTGGCTACCTGAGCTTCCCCTGAAAGCTCTGAGTGGCATCACCTCCTCGAGTCAGTACTAATCATGCTGCAGGGAAAAGTTGAGGTATTGTAACCTAGTAGCGCGACAGGAGACATCTTGTATCACCAGATCCTTTGTGTCTTTACGTCAAACGTGAAACATAATGGTGACATTACGGCATAGAAGAACACACACACAGGCTCAAAGAATATGGAGAAGGCTCTTGGATCGAATTCATCCTTGAACAGGACAGGCATTTTCTACATAGATGAAAGTTCTCGTGTATCACCATGGCGATGGTAACACCATACAGTCTTCTTTTTTTGTAAGTATGGCACTCGCCAGGTAGACTGATTCTCTTCAAAGCTTATGGGAATGCATCAAATCCACGGTAGAACTTAGACTTGAGAAAAAGCATCTTTCTCTGTCCAGGTAAAAAAAAAGCACAATTTCTAAGTCGCTTCTATGCTAACGTTCAGCATGTCTGCCACTATCCACATTTCTGAGGGGGTACATCTTTGTTCATTTCCTCGACGTCGAGGGAATTAGTGGTGGGCTGTCACCAACATGATCCTTGCCGCGCATCTCTTTCGGCCACACCAGTATTAACCAGTACAGTAGAAACAAGTGGACGAAGCTGTAGCAGGTTGTAGTCACCTTACGCTTAAAGGCTTTCCACTAAAAAGCATCACCTTCGATCCATGTGGAGGTGTTTAGCGTGTATGGGAGCCTCTTGGTCATTCAGAAAGCCAAACGCAGAATACCTTCATAGTGGTTACACTTTTCCTTATACCCACCTATACAGTTTCGTTGGTGATAGAAACGACTAGTTATAACACGGTGGCTTTCAATTGTAACTGTATTTGGTCCTTTCACTTACCTCATCTTCTCTCGCTTTCTCAGCACGTTGCTCTTTTCTTCGACTGTCCTTCCTCTTTTTTTATAGGCTCTCGCGACGGGCTTCGATTATCAGATCAATTGGCTTAGGGTATTCAGATCCTACAGTTCCTATATTCGACTTTCCTACTTCAGTTTCATCTTACTCTTTTGAGGTGAGGTAAGCGGCCAATCCATTGGTTCAAAGGAGTCACGCTCCCATTTTCGCTGCGCTTGCTGCAAAATCGGATTGCTGGGACGCTCCCATTTTCCCTTTGTGAACACGCTTCTATTTATTCTGTGTTTTATTTTGTATCAGATTACAAAGCTTACCTGGAAATTGAGTATTTATGCTGCTCCGGTGCTCGCACCGCTATCGATACAGCAGCAATGTACATTGACAGTTCCCGCGCTTCGGACATAGACAGGAACGAATCCTCCAATGACGTACGCCACAATTCGCAAACATGCGTCTTGACAGACGACGAAGACTACAGCTCCGATAGCTCAGAGCGAAGTTCTTTCTCACGAGGAGCACCACCGGAAAGCTTGGCGCACCGTTCTGCACCCGAGCGCACCGCAAGACTTCGTGGCACAGGAAGGGAGCCCTTGCGACCTCTTCGCGATTCTACGTACCCGGTGGAATATCGGTTTAGTAACTCCACCGTAGATAAGAAGTCCTCAGCAGAATTCAGTACTGTTAAAGAGGAGAGGCGTCTGGGTCTGAAATCTCTCGGTGGACTTGTAAAATACAGCTCGTCTGACCTTTTGATACAAGCGTGGTGCTTGTGTCCGTCAGAAATCAGAAATAGTGTGCATCCGCCGTATGCTAAGCTACCGAAATGTCCTGAGGTGTTGGAAACTCGGTTCGGTGACACGGATGAGATATCCCACTTCATGTGCCTCACTGCTCTTCAACTCGGCGAGCGCTACAACCGTGTGACGCCCGTTCATCTACGATCTCTTCTTGTTCAGGCTGTGGTGCGTGACGAGATCGTATATGCTCATCCGAGCGTGGTGAATAGCGCGCCGTACGCTGATACACTGCTCAACCCAGCTTGGGAGGATGCAAGTACAGGTGTTGATGATGCGGATTATGCAACTGGGAATGAGGCAGCCGAAGAAGCTCCAGAGGACGATCTTGATGTAGAGTCCGCGGTGAGCTCTTTTGATTTCAGTGTCGCCTTGATGTTTCCTGTTGTGTCACAGGGAATCACAAGCGAGAGTCTTAACCTTCTTCACACCTTGGTTAACCGATGTCTCAGCTCTTCTACCGAGGTGGCAGTACTGCGTTCCTGGGGTGTTAAACGCATCATACTTCTCTTGCTTCGCCATATGAACACCCAAGCCAGAAAAAACGAGAACAAAGAATGGCTTGCATCAACATTCTCGTTGCTGTTGAATATCGTTCTCTCGTCCGGTGATACAAAGACATTTTTGGCTCTCTTGAGGTGGAACCTGCGCCACCCAGAGGTGACAGCTGCTTTGCATATGCGTGGTGCGCTGCGAATAATCGAGGGTTTGGAGCAGAGAAATCCGTACCGTGTACGTCTCTCGATCCCAAGAGTAACACCGAAGGAGCGTACAATATCTCTTTCCCACTGTGTGGAAAGCACGCCTGCCTCCATCATGGGCCTTTGCGTGCTCACAGAAGAAGATGCTCCGCGATGCATCGTTTTCACGGAGAACTGTTCCTTTAAAGTTTCCTTGACGCCGCCGTTTGAACTTCTGCGCTGTAGTAGTACTGTACCAGACTCTTGCAGAGGCGTGTATGTCGAGGATGACATGAGCATCTGCATTCTAGGTGACACCGGAAAAGTCTTCGTGATAGACAAGGACACACTGACACTTACCCGAACATTGTCCCCTCCCACACACCTTCTCAGCGCCACTCAGTTTCCTTTGTATCTTGGAGACGAGGAGTATGTGTCACCTTATTTCTTAGCGGGCGCTTCCTCAGACCGACACGCCCGCTTTACAGGAGACCAGGTGAGTGGTGTACTCACACCAAGCACCATAATCCTACCGCGTACATGTGACTCACTAAGTGTCCAGTTCTACCTTTGTCCGATCATCACCGGCACGGTCAACGAAATGACGCTGCTTCGTCTCACCACAGGAAGCAACAATTGGCTTTCTGTATCAGTTTCGTTGAATCCTCTCACATCAACCATAACGCTCACCTTTCGGCATGGGCAAGACGCCGTGGCTCAAGTTCGAGAGTCCCTAACAACAGAGTGGACTCTTTGGAGCGCTTCGCTGACGTCCACCAATGAAACGGCATCCTGGTGCGTATTCAGAAATGGCATCTTGTGTGATATGCGCGCACAAAGCGGCGCATTGGTACAGACTGATGGCGCAGTGACACCGATATTCTTCAAAGGTTGCTTGAATGCGCATCTGTCGACCCTACAGCTCTGGTGTCGCGCACAGAGCGTCGAGGTCATGCGCAACTACGCACTAGAGCAGACGCCGGAGAGCAAATCACAGTTTCTTGTCTTTTCATTTTTAATGGACGAAGGGCTCGGGCGCTCCTTCCACAGTCCGCAGACAGGCTATGTGTGGCAAGGCACAGGCCTTGTCTGGGACATCCCACCAAGACCGTTCCCTGTGAGCCGGCGTGTTCCGCACAGGGTTTACTGGAGACCCTTTGGCAACTACTACGTTGTGAGAAATCACTTTGAGTACGCTATTATCGAGCCACAGTCGACTACGTGGATTGGTCGCGACGGGCGTGTTCTTGAGCAAGGAGAAGCACTTCTTTCTGTGAATGAGAGACCTTTTTATAATATCGCAGACGGATGCTTTTTTCTCTCTACGCAAAACATTGTCGGCCTTCGGTCTGTCAAGTCAAACTTGCCACCAGCGGCATACTTGCGACACCTGCCATCTGTGGTACACGGCAGACAAAACTGCGAGATGGTGGTGGAAGCTGTAAGAGGTGGCGCTGTGGTTACGATCAGAAAGTATCTGGAATACCTGGTTCACCAAATGAACCTGCGCCTGCTGACGAATAACAATGATGAGTACAACAGCCCTGTCCGTCTCTCTTCAAGTCGGCGAGAAAATCTTTGCGTTGTTGGTCGACTTCTCGACCTGACTGAGTGCCTAGTTTTGAGTTTGGAAACGAGCGAAAACGAATGGCTGCACTCTGAGTTGCCTCTTTCTTTTGTTGGCCGTGTCCTGAGCGTTTACGTGAAGCCGTTTGGGCGACAATGTCCCAGGAAAGTGGTGCGGTTCGTGGTGGACACATACAAGCGTCTCCAACGCTTTGGGGAGAGAGTGCAAGAGGATAGGTATTTGGAGGAGGCCGTCAGTGTGTTTGACGATCTTAATCGCATGATTCTGACCTCCTGCGTCGACTACGACTTCCAGCTGAAACTAATTACGGAGAGTGTGAGCCTGAAGGATGTGCACCAGCTGCTGCAGCTTGAGAATCTCTCGCAGTTTGTTGCGTCCGTAATACAGAAGGACATGAAAAAGATGTTCATGACTTTTCTGCACCGCTTGAAGGAGGAGTGCCAGGAGGAGGCAATGCTCATCCTAGACAATAAAGCTTCTCGAGTTACCGCGTCCGAAGCGATGCTCAGAACGCTCCTAGCAATGCTATCACAGCAGGGGCACTCGCATTGGCACCTGGTCGCCGCTGCTCTGATCAGCTCTCTCTGCAAGTGGATTATACGCTCTTTCGAGGAGCGCTATTCGCTAGATACTGATCGCTATGCCCACATGGATGTTCTCAAAGAAACTTCCATCGGCATCGTCCTCTTCCCCGTTGTGCACTACATGCGCGACATGCACCTTGACGCATCCATCGCTCCGGATGCACTGAGAGCACTTATCGACGCGCGAAAGTGTCTCACACGCTGTAACCCCGTACCGTGTAAGACGGATGAGGTTCTTGTTTCGTTCACTGAGACGCACTATGTAGCGTCGCCAGCTCTGCTGACGGGTCCCTTCTGTGCCAACCTTTCCTTACAGTATGCCAAAAGCATCGAGGTGAAGTACTTGGATCTCCCTGAAACAGACTGCGAGTCTACCGTAGTGACCGTCTCGCTCATAACGAACAACTGCTTGTCCATAGTCGATGAGCTGTCCCCGGGTGGGAGTACCATCTTCTCGGAGGGTGCCCACATTTCTATAATGTGCGGTGCAGATGCCAGACCGGACTTCCCGGTCTCTGGAGTGGAGTTGCGGGTGCACACAGCAGTGGAACTCAAGACGGAGAAGACAGACTGGTTGCGTGATATTTGTCTTGCGCTCGGCTCTATTATCATTCACGTGACGCAAAGCAACCTCCAGAACACCGCTCGTTCCGGTAGAGTCATCCGCAGGGATTCTTTTCTTCGCGGCGGCCTATCAACCAGTGAGCAGAAGCGCAACAAAATCCCCCCCGTGGTAGGAGATAAAGAAGAGTACGCTGAGTTGTACGCGCGACTGTGCGCGATAGCAGAAGAGACAGATTCGTCTCTGATTGCTACATGGACTGCCTTGTACGAAAGGAGTAACATTCGGTACTCTGAGCGGCTCCAGAGAATAATGCGATGGGCGAGCTGCGCGCTTGCATGGCACACGCTCTCGATACCATCCGAGGAGGAGCAGACTGTGGAGCGGCTGCTTTGTGAAAGTGTGGACGCCATTAAACGCAAGACGTTTCTGCTGCTGGAGGCGCTCCAGCAGGGCCGAGAGGACGCGATTGTGGACCGGGCACGGTTTTTGCTCTTTAATGTAACGCCGCGGCTTTTCGGAGAGTCGCAGTTGACAGAGCATCAGCACACGGAAGAGCCGGTCATGGAAGAGTCGGACCGTGGCTCCCACCGATTGTCGCGAGTCGGTTTCTCGGTCGGAAACCGAAGCCGGACCGCTGTGACAAGTTTCAAAATGCTCACAGCGCACGCGCTTGACCTTTCAACCAACTATCGGGGGTCACTGCTGAGCATGCGCAAGACGGCCTCACGGGCGACGGACGAGTCACCGTTAAATATTTTCAGCAGGGCTGTGAGGAATGAGGACGAGAGTTTGCCGAACAAGATCATCTACTACCTCATCAATGGGCTTGACAGATCAACCGATGACATCGACAACGATCTGGTACTCAAAACGCAGCAGGCGGTGTATCAGACAGCAGCGTACAGGCTGCAGGAAGATCTGTGCGACTCGTTTTCAAGCGATCGGGAGATGCTTTCAGCTATATTGATGACTCATTTGAAGTACCGTCTGGAGCTAGCAAAATCTACCGTCAGTGTAGCGGGCGATGAAGGAGACGCGTCGGGGGAGGCAAAGGTCCGCTTTGGTTACCACTATACAGAGCAGATGATCGGGTGCGGTATGCTTCGGGAGCTTGAATTGCAGAAGGCTGTATGCTCGTTTGTGCAGAGCTCGCTGCGCTCGCTCCTGAGCAAGCTCGATGACACGGAGGACTTTCCGTACGTAGAGGCGGTCTATATGTGCGCTACGCTGTGCCACCCCTGGGACGGTGTTGACATGGCGATCTTGCAGCCGCAAGAGATCATCTCCTTTCTCAACCGACTCTTTACAGCCGCATGTACCCTGATCCTCACCTTGAGCGTTACTGCCACCGACAAGTATTATGAGAGTCGCGGACTGTTCGATTTGGCGCATCGATGCACTGTCATTCCCAACGCTATGCTGGAGATGTCTATTGATGGCGTTCACATTGTGCAAGGTGAAGTACAGGGGTTACATGTAGAGAATCTCAGCGTGGTGTTCAGTGCCCGAACACACTGGAAAGCGCACGGCGCAAACTTGAAGATACCGGCAAAGTCAGACGATGTTGACTGCTATGCAAACTACGGTATCCCAAAAGTGATCAGCCAGTTTCCGGACGTGCATTACTTTGAGGTGACGATTGATTTCGCGCTGCATCCAAGAAACCTGACGATGTCATTAGGCCTAAGCTTCGTGCCACTGGCACCGCTTGATAGCTTGCGGGAGGACTGCGTGATTTCATTGGGATCTAACGGTCGTGTTGACACTCCTGATAGGAAACATCGCTACCTGTGCAGTCGATGGAAAATTGGTGACGTTGTTGGCTGCGGTCTTATGGCTCCATCAAACGGAGTCTTTTTTACGCTTAACGGCGAATTTCTTGGTGTAGTGGCAGAGGTTTCAGACCTTTCCACTGTAATTCCATTTCTCAGCGTTTTTTGTGAAGACACACTTATGAAGCTCATTGTCAATTTCGGCGAGGTGCAGCCATTCCGCTTCGACCTGGCGTCCATACACTGCAGCTGCCGGCATCTTTACCTCACCCCGAGGGTGGTGTGCGACACGGTCATCATCACAACAGACTACCTCGTCAGCATGTGCTACAAGGGGCTGTCACAGGGAGATGAAAAGGCGGTGGCGAGCGACGAAGCTATCAGTAGCCTTCTCGAGAAGGCGGCGGCGTTTCTCAGCTCCTCAACGATGTCACTGATGATGATGATTGACAAGTGTCCTTTGGGGCAGAGCGTCCGCACTGAGCAGATTGTCGTATTGCTTTCACGCCTTTTCCACTGTGTTTCCATTGTGATCGAGTGCTTTCGCTACGACTCTGTCACACCGCGCACTCATGCGATGATCCTTCAGTTGTGCGCCGCCGTTCTCACGCGATGCCGCGATAAGTGGGTAAAGGTCCGTGCCTCACAGGGCCTGACAATGTTGTGCAGAATTCTGCGTCCAGAGTATCTCGTGGGTGCCTGGGAGACGCTGCGGGCTATCGTGTCCTCTGAAGACATTGTTCAGCAGCTCGTCGACCTAGCTCGCATCAAATTTGTAAAAGGGGTTGAGCCACCCATGCAGCCGCCCCGTTGGGTTGGCGACGCCACGGTTGTGAAGGGCAAAGGGACCTTCTTTGGGTCTGCTCCGTTGCCAAGAAAAGGCACGCATCTCGTTGGGTTTCGCATCAAGCGGCTACAACAGCAGGTTCAGGGGCCTGGGGCACCGCTGGGCGGGTGTTACTACCTCGGGCTGGCACATGGCCAGCCGCTGATTTCCAACATGGGCACTCTGCTCAGCCGGAGTGATGTTTATGTGCTACAGGACACAGATGACCAGGACCAGGTGCCACATCTTCTGTTGCGCCGTCATTGCATCCCTCGCAACAACCACCGCCGAGTCTTTGGTAACGATGAGTTGGTGTGGGTCGAGTTTAATGCAGACTACGGTGAGATCGTTTTTTATCGCGAGAATATGACGATGATCGGCCTCGCGTTCGCCAACATTACGCAGGTTGACGACTTGTACCCTATTGCGTTTCTCTTCAATGAGGATGCCTCCTGCGAAATCCTTGCGCCGCCATCCTTTACGGACGGGTCTGTGCACAGCTGGCCGGAGTTTCTGCGCCGCAGTGCCGCGATTGACACACTCCAAGGGCTTCACATTGTTCCAGGGTTTTCTGCAGTTATTTCACTCATGGTGCAACGCTCCATTTCGCAGCTCGATCGTGGCCTGGACGCATGCCTCGTGGCACTGGGTGTCTTGGGCGCGGAGAGAAGCTACCTTTATTGCCAGCACGATACATATGGCATGGTTGTAGTGCACGCGGTTGCCGAAGTCACCGGAAAGGTAGTTGTATTTCTTGCTAGTGATGAGGACAAGCGGCTGTTTACTGTGCAACCGCATGAGCTCAAGCCGTCTTTTATCCCAACGCCGCTGTACCAGAGCAGTGCTCCAGACGCGCACTCCTGCGCCACATTGCTGTCAAACGAGCTCTATCGTATTCTCCACGAGGCATCCGCAGTGGCTCCACTCCTCCAGAAAGAAGAAGAGGCGCGACGGAAAATAGAACGCCAGTATGGAGAGTCGTTAAGCTCCACCATCGCAACGAACCTTATCGGTATTCTCACAGAGCAGCAAGGGGGGTGGTTTGGGCAGCTGTCAAGAGCTACCCCCACTTCAGCAGAGGTCTCCGGATCTGCCTTTGCGCACCGCCATTCCAACTCTAGCATCTTATTCTCAGGCCAGTCTGTTTGCATTGACCTTCATTACTCGACAAAGACGCTGCATCTACCTAATCCTTCGGTGGCTGTCACCACTGCTACCGGCTGCTCTGTTGCGCGTGGAAATGTGCAGCTTGACCAGCGTTTCACCCTTGCCGTGTCTGTTACGCAGACGTCGGCAAACGATTTGATGTACATTGGATTAACTACCACCCGAATGCGTTGGCCAGACACGCAGGACGAGGTTGCCAACTGGGACGATGCCTGGGTTCTCTGCAACCGAGACTCTGTTGCTACGAACAGTGTGAACTGCTGCATGGAGCCTGGTATGATCTTTGGTGCGGCGGACAAGGTTTTTCAGAGCGGTGACGTATTGCTTATGCGAGTCGATCGGCAGGAGAACACACTGGCTTTTACACGTCTGCGAAACAGCGAGCAGACTGACCTTGGTGTCTTGTTCGAGGGCATCCCATCCATGTGTGACCTGCGACCGATGGTCGTGTGTGGTGAGGAATCAGTCATTGTTTTCTCCACAATCAACTCTTGTCTTTTCCCTGCGCGACTAACCAGCCCTGTGACCAGTTTCAACAATCCAGCGCGTGAGAAGATGGTTTGCAGTGTCTGCTCACGACGGCTCATACCACCCTGGTACGGCGGCGAAGAAAGTCTTGCTCTCTGCGAGTGGTGTTTCAATTCCTGGAAGCAACCAAAGGATATGTTTTTTCTCGTGAGCACCGCGTCGCGCACGATTCCCGAGTATCTAGTTTCGGATCACTGTCCTGAAACTCTGGTAGAGGGCGAGTATGTGGAGTTTGATGAGAACGCTGGGCTTCAGTGGTCAACGCTGTGGAGTGTCAACTCAGAGATGCTAGGCAGCACGTCCATTGCGATAAATGATGAGTGTTTTGCTTTCAGCGATGAGCTTCCGCAGTTTGGGGAGTGTCGTGTTGACGTGCAACTGAGTCATATTGCAGGTGTCCCAGGCCACCCGTTCAGCGGCTTGCACTCTTTCAAGCCTCTGTGGCGCGACGGGGAGCAAATCCGTGCCACACGGATCTTACGCAGCGACTGTATGGCGGTGAGCTCGACGCTGTTGCCCACACATACAAAGTTGTACATGTGCTTACACATTCAGGGCATCGCAGGGAATCCCCTTTTCTCTATGACAGAGGTCTTTGTAGGAGTGACCACTTTGGCAGATACGTCACGGCCAACGAGCCGCGCGGACCTCGAGCAGTTGTGTGCCGCG
This sequence comes from Endotrypanum monterogeii, assembly GCA_000333855.2. Lineage (NCBI taxonomy): Eukaryota > Euglenozoa > Kinetoplastea > Trypanosomatida > Trypanosomatidae > Endotrypanum > Endotrypanum monterogeii. The sequence goes on from CM007319.1 coordinate 2,093,652, forward strand.
AAGAGCGCGTGGGGCGCGTGGTGCGATACAAGCGACAAAGTGACGAGCGACGGTGTCGTTCACATACTCATCGACGCTCTTCACAACTCCATTCTCTTTAGTTCCAGTTTCAGTGGTCTGCAATGCAAACCTTTCGTCATATCCAGCAACATTTCTGCCGACACCGACGAAGATAATTTTCGCCTCCTCGTTTTTTCACGTGATCCGTGTGTTGTCTGCTCCCAGGAGGGGATTGTGTCCTATAATGAGTGCATCGAGCCAAGCTTCGCACCGCTCGCGATCGGCCTGTTCCCGGAAAAAAGCGACAACGCGTCCATGGACACCTTCAACGAAGCGATTTTGCTAATGGACACTGTCGAGCGCACTCAAACTTACACGAAAACGGAGTGGCAGTACTCCCCACAGGTCAGCAAGCTGGATAATGGGACACTTTTTTACATTGGCGATACGGTGACTTTTTTCTACGACGGGGTGACGATTCGGGTGTTCGTTCAAGGAATACACCTGGCGAGTCTTAAGCTACGTGACGACCAGCGAAATGAGCGCCTGCGTGTTGTCGCATATCTTTCCACACGAGGAACTACAACTACGATTGTTCCCCCGCTTTATGGTACCTCACACCTAGGCAAGATCACGCGCGTGTGTGGCTCTGATGTGGCTGTTGTCGAGTCCATATCTGATCGCGGGTGCAGCCACATATTTGCAATTCGTAAGTCTGCCGTGCGCTTCTGTGCAATTGTGGCCACCGCTGCCGAGTTGTGTCCACCCCTGCGCGAAGGCGATCCGGTTGCTTTCAAGGTCGGAGGACTGCAGATCTCAAAGCGGGGCATTATTGCCTCCGTGAAAGGCACTGTTGCGAATGTGTGCGAAGGAGGTGACAAGCGCAACCTCATCGCTGTCAACACGCATCAGTGTTTCCTCCTGCAAAACGAAGGCAAGCAGCGGTACACGTACGCCTTGTATACCCCCATCTCACCGCCAACTAGCTCTGTAACGCGTGTATTTGAGGTAGGTAAGAATAAGTTGCGCCTCCAGAGCCGCGGCTCGTACAACGGAATCATGTTCGACTGCAAAACCTCGGAGTCCATTGAACTGATTGGAATGTCGGTGCTCACGCGAGTTACTGGATGCCATCAGTTGCGGGCCTATTTCCGCAAGGGCTCAAGCGCGACCCACGAACGCGACAGTCGATCTTGGACATTGATTTTCGAAGACATGATCGACATGACCGTCGATCAACAGGTCAGCATACCATTTTCACCTATAATGCTGGAGGGCGGCACAACTTTTTCCTTTTATATCAACACGTCGCACAACTGCGGCATCGGCTTTTACTGCGAGGAAGACGGCTGCCGTGGTGACATTGGTCAGGTGCTGGACACAGACGGCATTCTGTCCGTGTGCCTAGGGCGAAAGAGCGGAAGCGGTGACCCTTTCGCGGAGTTCAGCATGTCACCTCGAGGGTTCTGCGGCAGTATCAAGTACAAGAAGAGTCACTCCTCTGCCTTGTCCTTGATTGAGGGAAGGCTCTCTACCGGTCTGCCCACGGACACAAGTTTTTATCATTCCAGCGAATGGATGCGCTTAATCTGCCGCCCGTCGACAACGTCGAGAGGCACTTCCGTCACATTCCGAGTGCAGGTTTTCTCGTTGGCTGTGCGCATCACCTCCTTCCGGTTGCCTGTACTTTTATTGAGACAATCCACGCGCGCCGCGCAGGGTATCTCCCACTGCTTCATCTCCATGTTTTATAAGTCGGAGGACAGCCCCAAAAGACAGTGCATCTGGAATTCACGCTTCGTAGTTCAAGGGGACACCTCGGAGGTTGTGCTGACCCCGGCGGGTCTTTCCCTAGAACAGGGAACCTACGTATTCCAGGTATTGCTAAAAAATATTGACAGTGGTAGCGCTAGTGTTCCTCCGCCTTTGTGTCTCCTGAGCGGCAGTGAACAGTCATACCAGCGCAAAAACGATCTTATCGCAGTAAGTGGGTTCTTCGGTGACGTAATCTGTGAGGCAAACAGCCCTGTGCTGGAGGGTGAGCTACACACCCTCGTCAGCGGCACCCACCTGAATCAGAACAACTCGGCCTCGTACAACGGTATCATGTTTGACTTGCGCAGCAAGAGAGAGATCACCTTGGAGCAGGTGTTTTGCATCTCACAGACCACGTCTGATCGTGTCACTGTCCGCATCTTCTGGAAGGAGGGAAGCATGGAGGGGGCTGAGAAGGCGCCACACCAATGGCGTGAGGTGGTCAACAAAGAGGTGGCTGTGGTCGATAAGCACCCCTTTTCCGTTGGCCCGCTGATGCTACACATGCGTGCCAATCAAATCTACTCGATTTTCATCAACACATCGTCGAGCTGTGGTGTTCGCTTTTACAATAGCAGTGACGGACACGTTGGAGATATCCGCGACGAGTTTGACAGCGATGGTATTTTGACTGTGTACGTTGGTCGGAAAAGTGAGTCTTCGACGCCGTTCGTTGAGCTGCCACTAGAGCCACGTGCATTTCGCGGTCGAATCACATATCGCACCTACGCGCAGCAGAATGCAGAGTCGATAGACTATGCTATATTTCCCTACGTCCGCGGCTTTCTTGTCACTCGAATGTTGGTGGCTTTGATGTCGTACGTCGAATTGTCCGTTGCGGACCACGCCGGCAGCTTTTGCTACGAGCAGCTCCTCAAGACGATTTCTTTGCTGGCTACCTCTCCGATGGAGTCGATTTCGGATTTGTCAGGTGCAGAGGACATTCTTTCGTCCCTCCTCCGGGACTCTGGGGAGGGACATAACACCACCACCAGAATCCCGGTCGCTGGCAACCACATTTCCCTTCTGGTTCCACTTGCGATGGGTGACATTGCTCTGCTCACCAGCCTGGAGTGCTCCCAAGCCAACGTGTTTGTGCAGTTACAGTCTGATGTGCAATCAGATGGAACGGTGCTGGTAAGGAGAATAGGCACCACTGAAGTATTTCGCGTACCTGCGAAAGGACTTCTTCCCATCACAAAATGTGTCTTGTGCGACGGGATGTACGCCCAGGGATCCTGCTCCGTTTCTGACGTGGAGCACGCACCCGTGGTCTCCGAAGATGCGAGGGCACTGGAGCTTGTTGCGCATGCACTTCAGCAAAGACAACCTACCATGAGTATTCTTGAGGCGATGGAGACCGCGATGGCTGTAGTGAATACCGCTTCGTGCCATGATAGCACCGTTCTCCTGTCTGATGTAGTATCCAATGTCGAGTTTGAGGTGAGGACACGTGAGAGTTTGCAGGGTGTGCACTTCCTTGTCCCTGTTGGACTTCTCCTCAGTGAGGAGGAGTACAGCGAGGGTGGGGGCTTGGTGTGTCCATTTGTATTTCAGCGCACTGTTGGCGCGGCTGTATCGCTGCGACTGGTGACGACGAACGAAGGGTTTTCCGTAGAGTTTATCACCAGCGGCACTGTTTCGGCAATAACTGAATCAACCGAGGAGGACTCAACCCGTTTTTTGCACTTGCAGCTTTGGGGGCACCGTGGCGAGGTCCCATTTCTTCTCACCGAGAAACCGATCCTCTTCGTTGTGTGCCCTAACGGCGAGTCTAGCGTACCCTTAGTCGAGAACGTGCACGCGGGATACGCTTCTAGCTTGCAGAGTGACGGGTCTGTGAAGCTTTTCCTGAAGGTAATGCTAGCATCGCCTCTACCGCTGACGATGCCGGTGCCTGCGAGGCCGGATTGCTGGATGTGGGAAAACAGCTCGGTAGAGGCGCAACTGTGCTCCACCGGTGCCATATATTTGTCCCACCTCTTCTCTTACGTTGAGGGAGCGCTGGAGTGGCCACATTACTCGGCTTTTATGGTGACAGCGAACGGAAAAGCAACGTCAATTTTTCTCGAGTTGCACGTTGCAGAAGTATCATCTGCAAGGGGTGCGAATGTAAAGCCCGCTTCACTGTCCGTTCGGATCCGCAAGCCCTTTCATGTACAAAGCGATGAGGTGCTTACATTGCGTGTGACGACAAAGGGAGATTTTTTCATTTATGATACGAACGACATCGTCCGATGCAGCGTTTCAAAGAGCGAGCTCTACGGCTGTGATGATTACCGACTGCTCTACAAGGTCGGCTTTGTGTGCGTTGACCCAGAGAAAGTGACCGCTCTCCTTTACGTGCCAGAGGGTTCCCGCCGCAACACCCCAGTCTCCATCGCACCAGATAAAAAGACAACTTTACCGTCATTCTCACAGCCTCCTAAAATGTACTCGCCTGCGTGGGTAAAAATGGATCCCGGTCGCATTACTGTGACGCGCAACGGCCTAACAGCTAGTTCCGTGGGCGAGTTCAGCGGCGGTGATGCAGTCATGGGGACACCAGTACCTGCAACAGGTGTTTCATCCTTCGTGGTGCAGATACATCGGAAAGATTCTCAGCCCGGCACGCCACTGGGCTCTGGATTCTTTGCCGGTGTCGCTCTATCTGACTTCAGTGACTTTGCGCCAGAGTATGTTGCAATGAAAACGAAGGTGGGTTCGCTGTGGGTGGTGCAGGACGTCCAGGACGAGGACTCGATGCCTAATCAGGAGGTCCTATCTCCTCTGGCGCACAACTCTGATGGGCAAGCAGTGCTTTTTATGGATAGCACCAAGCTGGTATTTATTGTAGACCGCAGCAACGGAACACTTTCCCTTGCTCGCAACAGCGAGTCACCACGTGTGGTGTTTCAGGGCATACCACGCGGTGTCTCGGTGTCGCCGTTTGTACGGTTAGATCACCCCAACTCTTCCGCGATTCTGGCGCGCTTTTCTAGCGCTGTGGAATACACACGACTACACCAGCCGTCGTTAGAAAAGGTCCTTCAGCTGCAGCCGATTACACCATCTCTTCTGCGGCGCTACCCACTTTTTATGGCGTCACAAACCTTCCCGTTTCTCCTCGAGTTGGTGCGCAGGCTCCCTACTCGTCTCGCCGGGCTTCTGGAGCACTGCTGGGGTGAGCAGACACCACGGTCACGTTTCGAATACCGTGTGTCCCAGGTGTTAGAACAATTGACGGCGCTTGGCGCGTTCGCTCGCTCATGTCGAACAGTGGAGGAGGCCCAAGTTGAAGGTATCGTCGACTACCTTTCCAGGTCGGTGGAGAGAGAGATAGTGGTATTTCCTGCTTGGACGGAACAGTCAAGTGCGCAGGCGATGGAGCAACGCAGCAATCATGGAATACACGTGCGGCTGCCGCCAAACTATGAGCTTATAGGGCGCGTGGGGGAAACAAATATGGTTCGCATTCTTTACTTTGACCAACAGTACGGTGCTGTTGAGCGAACACTACACTTCTTCTACCTTGATGACGACACCCTCAATATTCACACAACGAATCACGTCTTACCGCACCCGTCTGTGATTCTCCAACACGATATTCTACCTTCGCTCAACAACCCCAATGCAGTGACCATTGTGACGGACGGGTGGTTTGATTGTTCTCTTGCGGAGTATGACCCAGGGCTTCACGTGAAGGCGGATCAGGAAATTGCTTGCTCGATTGTCTACGCGTTGGAGCACTGGCACCTGCACCAGCTGCCGCATGGCCACGTGCACCCGAAAAACATTTACTTACGGGTCGCTCATGGGGAGGTGCTGCAGTGCAGTCTATGGAATGTGCATCAGCTGTCGCCGGCGAGCGAATATGCTTCACGAGAGCTGCGCAACTCTGGCGTCCGCTCACTTTTTGGTGACCGGTGTTCCTGCTGGAAAATCCTGCGTTGTTTTCATCATCTTCTCGCCAACGACTCCCGCATCGTAGATTTTCGAAAGTTCATGCTCGAGGAGACATCGACTGTGTCGCGCGCGCTGCAGTTAAGTGAGGCATTTCAAACCAGTCTCATCGACAGCGGCGAGGGTCCGACGCTTTCACTACGCACAGGGTCACGGCTGCGTGGCGGCTCTGGGTCGTACAACGGCATCATGTTCGACGTGGTTGCCAAGAACAACACTGTCCGTATTACAAAATTGTCTTTCATACCAGATGCAAACACAGTTGCAACCGTACGGCTCTATTCACGAAGCGGCAGCTTTATGGGCTTCGAGCGCGCTGCCGAGGCGTGGACAAAGCTACTGGAGGAGGAAATGCCCTTACGGGATTCGTGGGAGGTGACGCTGGAGAACTTCGAGCCCATCACAGTACCTTTTGGCTCGCGAGTCGGCATCTTTCTCCACACGACAAGTGGTAGTGGCGTTCTATTTTTTTCCGAAAATGAGGGACTCCAGGGGAAAACAGGGGATGTGGAGGAGGAGAATGAGGACATTGGCATAACCATAGGCAAGAAAAGTGAAAGTGGTCAACCGTTTGCTGCTGTGCAAAGCCAGAAAAGACTTCTTAAGGGCAGCATTTCTTACACTGTCCTGATGCGATCTAAAGGGCCGCGCAGTCGTCTTATCTATTCCTCAGAGTCCGTCTTTAGCGACGCCAATGATGAGGAGATTGCGTTCAGATTGGTGCACACCGGCACCTCTAGAGTCAAAAGTTGCTCTGATTTGCACGAGACCGAGAGGGAGAGTGGTGGCGGTGGAGGGAAACCACCTCTCGGGTTTACTGAGTTGCCGCCATCGTTGTCATCAGAGTACTCTCTCCAGATCCTCGGTGCCACAACGAATCAGCATGGTAAGGCAAGCGATGATGTACTGACAATTGTTGCACCTAACCAGTACAAGTTCTGCTCCGCGTCCGATGTCATTTCTCTTCGACCTGTGCCGTTGCACGTTGTGGCTGCGCCGCTTCTTCACTCTTTCGCCGCTGAGAGCTTGCGCAGGCGTTGTGCCCTAGTGCGGCAACACAATCGCCGGACGCATCTGTTTCCTTGTCGCCCGTTGCATTTTAGACTTCTTCTTAGCAATGATAGAGAGAGCTCTGCTAAGTTCCCAATGTGTACAGTGGTCCACCCGGTACTGAAGGAAGGCTGCATCTTTGTCTCAGAGTCCATTTCCTCCTCCTGCGTTCTGTCCTTCTCACAGAGGGTGCCTGGTGCAGCGGTCTTGCTTGCTCTAGATCACATCCCTACCGCTGAAGAAGTGAATCGACGAACAGAGATGTCCCCATGCAACTCTCTCATCGGTGCTCGTAGCTCTGAGGAATTTGTGCAGGTTGATGACGAACTTCAACACATTACCTTCTCTCGAGGTCGCATGCATCTGAAACTTAAAGCTCGGTTGTCAAGCGGCCCGTTATTTGTTGTGGCCCTGCTTCGCAATAGTGGTCAACGCGACTCGCAGCTCTTCGCCTACAGCAGTGTCATAGATGAAGATTTCTTTACTCCAGCAGCAGCTAACGGGTGCTTTTTCTCGACCAGCCATAACAGGACGTCGTGCAACGAGAACGCTGCAGCTGGCACTGTATGGCATGCCCATGCCGGATTCATTGCAGTTCAGGGGCATTACACCTGCAGTGCTGGTACAGAGTCATTTGTCTTGCTGGAGCCTCTTTTGTCAAGCAAGAATGAGCTGCGTATTGTCCAATTACCTCGATGCGCAGATGAAGGAGAGACCGTGCTGCACGCTGAGGTGAAGGGTCATAACGTATCTTCGACTGTGGTGGTTCCTCGCACTGATCCGCAAGCCTTGCTGTTTGTCGAGCACCGCGAGGTGACAAAGTGGAAGTCAATGCGCCATTCGATCGACTTCAAATGCCTCTCATCGTCGATAGTACTGTCCTGCGCCAGCCAGGTACGGCAGGTGATGAGCGGCACCAAATGTAGTGGGGTGGTCTCCTCGCCGCGTTTTACCACTACAGAGCGGCATCGTGTGCTCTTGCGGCTGCAGTTCCCGCGCCGCTCGCCTATAGACTTGCAACTGGATTGGAAAAGCAGTCTGACAAGCCCGATTCGGCTGCTGCACGGCTTCTACAAGTCTTTGAGAAGTCGTCTATTTGATCCCCCAGTAAGGGAGGTGTTTGTTTGTCTTGAGATCAACCTGCAGACCCGTGACATCATCGTACTGGGCAGCGACGGCACCGTCCACCGTCTTTTCATTGACGACAACCTTCCTTTAGTCGACATGCAGTTGAGTTTCGTGACACACTCGCCGGGATCGGAGCTGGAGGTGAAGGAGTGGCTCGTGAGCTCTTGCCATATCCGTGGAGACATGACTGCGCCGGTGCTCAAAACCGTACTAGCGGAGACTCGCCTTCCAGAGTTGTCAGCGAACACGTCCTTGACAGTGGGGAATGTGTCTCGCCATTCGATGCGATCTAATATGTTGCCCAACCGCGAGGTAAACTTCTTCTTGGAGAAGCAGATGAGTGCTCTCATGGTGACCTACTCAAGGATGTTGCTTGAGAAGATGCTTTTGTCACAGGAGAAGGCGCGTGCAGCTGCGCAGCCGCAGTATCTTCGTCTGCTTTCGTTCACAGCGTTGCGCACACATCCTGACGTTGCTCGAATCCTCGACGGCGAAGTAAAGCAGGAATCTTTCTGGCTGGTGTCCCAGTGCGTCGCACAATTATCAGCGCCGTTTGTCATGCAGGAACCAGCTGAGATGGAGGCCGGTATTAATATCATGGCATCACTGATTCGACATGATGTTTGCCGCCGTACGATACTACGTTCTTTTGGCAGCACACTTGTCCTTATTCTCTTGAGGGCGGCAACGGTGTACACGCGGTCGGCGCGGCACTCGGCGCTTCAGTGCGTGCAAGAGCTCTTAGCAGATGAGCGTATTCCGCTCCCTTCTCAAACACTGCTCTCAGCTCATCTACGTCCCTTGACAAACATGATGGCAGCTCTATGCCGAAGAGAGCGGATGGGTTCGGCGGTTGTGCAAACCGGTGTAACACTCCTTGCCAACCTGATCAAGCGCTACCAGCTTGAGCGCCCGACACAGCCGTATACTAATGCTCCGGCAGATATACCGTACAAGCTTGTCTTGTGTGCTCGAGAGCTTGTGCGCGCTGTGACTCATGACCCGCCACTGCCATTTCCTTCGGAAATGGTGGCAGAGGTGCACACGCAGCACACGGTGCGGTGCGAGATTGTGACGCGTGCTGTGGAGTCTGAAATGAGGACATGTGCGATCGGCATGTTCGAGGAGGAGGGCCGGCATCCCGATGGTAGCATGTCGTTCACAGTGAGGTTAAACGGAGGCAGACGCGGCGCCGTCGTTGTTGGGTGGAACTCGGCGGTACCGCAGCAGGTGTCTAGCGACTCGTTGCCGTGTTTCGGCTACTTCATAGAGGGAGGTACCGGGACGGTGTTTCTGTGCTATAACCACACAAAGTCAAGCAAAGGTCTTGCCTTCCGCGTCAGCACCGGCGACGAACTCGTGACGTGTGCTAACTACAGAGACCACAAAATCATTTTCGAGCTGAAACGCGCTGGTATAGCGGTGGGATCGACCAAATTCGACACCGAGAAGGAGATGATTGGACTTCCCTTTTTCTACTCTGACTATAGCGATGATGCGACAGTGGACCTCAATTCCTTCAGAGCAGGACCGCAAAGACTCTCTGTGCCCCGCCTTTATGAGCAGATTATCCGGGCTCCATACAGGGAGGATGACACACCACCGCAGACGTATGAGTTCTATGCCGAGCTGAATCTCTTTTTTCAGAACGTACTGGATGCACACACAGGCGACGACATGGTTTCTCGCATAGCGAGTGATTTTCTTGTTGCTAATCACGAGTTAGCCAGCTATACACAGGTGTCGTCGCTACTGAACGCCGGTGCTTTCGCCGACAAAGTGTCGCTGGCTCCTCTGAAGCCGTACGTTGTGCGGTTGAAAAAGCTCGATGAGCTCACAGCCGAGTTTGCTCCGCTCATCAACCTTCGTCGACGAACCGAACTATTCGATATATTCGGTGTTCTCAAAAACCTCTGCTCTCGAGAGACGGAGGAGCATATCCAGACGCGAATTATGGCGCCCTTCAGGAACATTCAGGGCAAAAAGGTTTCGGTGACGATTCACACAATGCAGGCACAGCCCACAAGCAACACTGGCGCATTCCAGACATTGATGCGCTCCGTTTTCGGACAGCTATATGTACAGCTTCAGCAGGCCACAAAAGACACCTTCTTTGCATCGCCCATCTTTACAGTGAAGCTTGCCGGTTTTGGATCCACCGACGCCGGCGGTCCTTACCGTGATGTGCTTTCTCAGCTCGCAACGGAGATTATGACTATGCATCCCAGCAAACAAAGCCAAATGAATCCGCTTTTTGTAAACTGCGGGCACGGAGACGTTACAGCGATAATGCCAAATGTCGCGCTTCTGAACAGCGCGCAGACTCCACTTATGCTTGAGTTTTTTGGGAAACTCCTAGCGTCTTTTTTTCTCACTCAGGATATGCTGGCAGTGGAGCTCCCTCCACTCTTCTGGAAACTCTTTTTAAATGAGGAAGCTACTATCAAGGATCTCGCTACACTGGATGCTGACATAGCGAAGCTTCTCCAGCCCGAAGAGCTGATGATGCGCACGCCTGAAGAATTAGAGGAACGATTCCCTGGGATCACTGCGATGTGGAGGGATATCGTCAATGACAATCGCCAGTTTCTGCTCTACGATAGTCTTCCGCCAGAGAATGTTGACGGAGCAAGGCTGCTTTCTCGTCGCATTATGCTCAGTGAAATTGAACGTTTTGCAGAGGCAATTCGCTACATTCAACAAGGGTTTGATCAGGTTCTACCGTTATACACTTTGCATGCGTATCGGTGGCAGAAGGTAGAGGTGCTCATCTGCGGTACTGCCAAGCTCACCTTTGCGGACTTTTACACTAACTGCGACGTCCAGCTTCCCCCAGCGGGTGCAAAAATGTTCGTGTCTGTGCTGAAAGCCATGTCAGATGAGGATCGTACATTACTGCTTCGTTTCACTACCGGTCAATCGCGGCTTCCTCTCAAGACGAAAATAAAGGTTACCCAAAGTGGAATGAAGGACACACTGCCCACCAGCAGTACCTGCTTTTTCGCTCTCCGCATACCGCCTTATTCATCCACGAAAAAAATGAAAGAGCGTCTGTTGTACGCTGTGCGACAGTGCAAGGCCATTGACGCCGACGGTCAGGCACGCGAACACCTCATTCTTGATTGAGGAAATGTGTCGCAGAAGTTGTCTTCCAATCCATATATTTTTGATCTTTTCCGTTGCTATTTGTCAGAGTCGTTCTTTGTTTTTTTTTTGTTTTCCCGGCCTCCTCTGTGCGTTATCGGTCGTGTGCGACTGACATTCACATTGCCTCCGCTAGTTTCAGTCTATTGCCTCTGAGTAAGTTGGCCGTCATTTGGGTTTTGCGTTCACGTTTTGTTTGTAACTTTGGGTTTCTTTCACACTTCCCATTACACAAAATGATGGGGCTAAAAAGGTGCGCTTTTACCTCTCTTGTATTCAGCATCTATTTACCTGAAAGAGTTCTGCTCCCTCTTCCCCTTTCTTGCGCTTTGAGGAATGGACCTTTTACTCCAAGCTGCCTCTTTGCACTCTGTTCCATAACTTGTGTGTGAATTATGGTCACGAGAACCGGTGGATAGTTTGACTATGTATTCTATGCCGGCTCCCGTCTGGGTGCGGCTTTTCCTGATTTGTGTGTCTGTGAGATGCTGTGTGATTCTGTCCCAGTGAATGTGACAGTCCACAAATAAAAAGAATTCACAGAAAACCCTGCAGGGGCATTACGCCCTTTGTGCAGGAAATATGCACGGGTTGTACCGGTTTTAGGGGTCGAATAAGGGGAGTATACATAATGGAAGCTTTCAGTTTTACTGGAAAGCTAGACATCATCACTTCTCCTTTTTTCCAGGCTCAAGGGTCCAGGGGGCCGGCATTTGCGGTTGTTCCAAAAACGGAAGGAGTAATCATATGCTCGTGCTTCTGCAATGCACTATTTTTGTGCAGGGCTGCAGGAATCCCCGGGCGCTGCGCCTTCGTGCAGCGACCTGCCAGGGGTATCCTTGGTTTTTTTCCCTTTTTACTTTTCGCTCACACCCTCTGTTCCTCAACGGCTCGTTTCGAAACCTCTTAGCTTTCTGTTCTCAACTGGAAACGCACATTCCCACATTTTCCTTTTTTTTTTTTGCTCTCTTTGCTGCACAAGGACGCAACCAGACAGCTTTTATTGTGAAGCTTCTTGTCTATTCGCAAACGGTCGCATATCATAGATGCGTTCTCTCAAGGGCATCAGGCAAAAAATTTGCTCGTTATGATGTGGGCATCAGATAATGAGATTTTTCATCACTTTATTTTATTATATAGGAGTGGTTGGGAGCATCCACAGCGCTGCGGGAGAGTAGTTGCTGAAGAGGATGGGCTACCCTTCCAACCATCGCCGCAAGTACAAGGCCTTCGCGCTCCAAAAATGAAGTGTTAATGATTACGTGCCCCCTCTTTTTTTCTAGAGGGACTCTGCCCCGAACTCGGTGCAGCAATCTAGTGGGAAAACAAATTTGTTACTGTTTCAGTGTCGAAACTCGACTTTCAGTTATTTTGTTCGTCCGGAATGGAAATGCTCTTCGGCCTGTGTTCGCGCAAGAGGGTCGCTACACAATTTGTGTCCAAGTCCCCCCAGGGCCGGTGATTGCGACAGTCGGCGTTAGTCGGGCTAGCGGTAAAGATGCAACGCCATGCCCTTTTTTTTAAATGTGCCGCGGTCTTGGTCTTCGCAGGGAACGGTGTCCGGCTCTTCGGTTACCCTTGTGTGTGTGTGTGTGTGTGTGTGACACAGGCGATCGTTTGATGGATGACTTTCGTAAAGCGGCGTCTGTTCCCTACTTGGGTCGATGCTATATGCTCAAAGGCAGTGATACGCTCCTCGTGCTAGTGGTGATGAGTTTGCTTTCAGGAGTGCGATCCGTATCCTCTTTAGGATGCCTTGATGAGAGCATTTGTGGTCTTTGATGTCGGTGCATCGCTACGGAGCCCTTCCCACACATATCAGAAATGCGGTGCTGGATTTGATTCCAATGAACGAACAAGGGTTCTGCAAGCGCTGCTTGTTTCATGGGGCCCAAGGCAGCAGGTGATTGTGGTTGAACTTTTCCTGGTGTAGGACAGATGCTGTTCGCTCTTATCATATGTCATTGGTATTGACCACTCGTTTTTATTCTTTTAATGTTTTCTTTCATCTGAAAAATTAGCAAAGGTTATACTGAGTAGTGTGCAAATGGTATTGGAAAATAAAACGCCCATACCCCTAACCGTCACTTCTTGACTTCTCCGATTACTAGAGCGTACAATGAACACAAGACGAAGAAAGTGCGACCGGACCGTAAACGTTCTATTTCGTGAATCATGAGGTAGGGGCAAGTCGAGCAGTTGAGAAACAGACGCTCCCCAGGCGTTTGAGGCTCCGATGAGAAGGTCCCTTGCCATTCTTTTTTTCTAAATTGGGGATGGTGATCGTCATTGTTTCATTTAGTATATTTTTAATTCAGTACTTCAGTAACGTTTTTGTTTTCAGCCACTTGAGGAATTCTATAACAATTTCAGTATACGTCGTCGTCTTTTTTTTTTACATTGTTTTCCTCCCCTACTGTGTTTTCGTAGTTTGTTGCCATCTGTATTCCATTGTTTCCTGTCGTCGTTTTTCCTCATGAGGGGAGGCGCCGTAGACGCTATCAAGGGCATCAATCATCCGCACTGGGAGATTTTTTTTTTTCACCATCGATTTGTGCCAGTGTATTTTTCGAGTGGGAAAAATACATCTCAGAACTACACATGTTTTTTTCTATATTGGAATGCCGTATTTTTCCACCTTGCAGCTGGCTTCGTATCTTCATGTTCTCACTCTTCCGTAGCGATGCCTCGATTCCACCCGTCTTTGTTTTTCGTCCCGTGCCGTGATTGAGCATTCGGTGACAGTTTCGTGTATTTTTCTATATAATCAGCAGATTGCTCTTATCATTTTGAACTTCATAGCGTGTCCGTTTAGGGGCAGTTCGCGCGTGGGATCGGGTGGGGTCTGGGGCGCTGGGGTTCCCATTCTCGGTGTGTGTGCTCCGGCCGCGTGGGTGGGGCCGTGGGATTAGCCCCCCCGGGCGGGGGTTAGGGTTCAATTGGCAACGTGTAAGACACTAAGGCAATCGAATGGCACGTGACCTTCTGGAGGGGGTACCGGTAGACTTCATGCTTCTTATGGGAAGAAGGGAAAAATGAGGGTGGGTCGGAGGGTGGGGCTGGGTCTGGAAAATTTTGCCGGTGCGTGAATTGACATTCTGCTATAATTGAGATTGAATCATGAAAGAATATGTGTTTCTTGGAAACCCACTTTTTGTGACCTCGGGAAAAAATTTCCCTGAGGAGGGTCCGGGTGCCACCTGGGTCCCCCCGGGTTGTGGAGGCTGGGGTCCCGGACCCGGGAGGATGGAGGTGGAGAAATAAATCCGAGAAAAATATACGCCATGTTTAAAGGCGTGATTGAGCTGGATAAATGTTATTTTGAGAGGGGTGGAACCGGTCCGGTGATGGTGCCCGGGCCGGTGTGGACCGGTGGCCCGTGGAGTGCGACCGTCCGGGTGACCCGATATTTTCGGAGGAAGAAAATATGGTCAAAAGTCGAAAAATATGTACTCCTATAATATCTCCCTATCT
>CM007320.1:0-20521 GCA_000333855.2 Endotrypanum monterogeii
TAAATTCATCAACGTGTTTATGCATCACAACCCTAACCCTAACCCTAACCCTAACCCTAACCCTAACCCTAACCCTAACCCTAACCCTAACCCTAACCCTAACCCTAACCCTAACCCTAACCCTAACCCTAACCCTAACCCTAACCCTAACCCTAACCCTGACCCTAACCCTGACCCTGACCCTGACCCTGACCCTGACCCTGACGCTAACCAACAATGGAGGCCCTGACACCACCCGTGGCAGTGTCTGGGGCATGTCGCAACCCCCAAGGCACACCCCAATTAAGACCCCAGCCCATGGGGGTCACCCTAGCCATTTCCATGGTAACCGGCCCAGAGGGTGCTGGGAGGGGAGCCCGGCAAGGGGGTCCAAAGGTTGTTTTGGGTCAAATTTTAAACGGCGCCCAAAAGCCCGAACAAACATCAAAGAACCCATAATAAACTGCGCAGGCGCCATCTATTCGGGTCGGGGGGGAGGCGAAAACATGAAAGGCGAAAAAGCTCTTGATGGTGGGGTTGCCGCGGCCAGCGGGAGACTGGAACCTTGAGCTGTGTGAGAAAAATAGAAGGAAAGTCGACTCCAAACAAAAAGGAAACCGTTTCCCAGCTTCTCACTCGCCAGCAGAGATAATTTCAAACGAGCAAAAGGCAAAGAGCAGATGCCAACCTATTCGCCTGAAAAGTAGGCTTCTCACGTACAGTATCCCGTGGTCAGCTGAACGAAAGAGCATTCCGTGGCAACAGAGCCGACCGACAAAATGCCAGCGCGTAGGGAAATACAAGTCGACAGTCTGTTGCTGAAGTGCCACGTGTAAACGGGTAAACTGCTCCCCCACCGCTGCCTCAGTCTCACTAGAATTTGGATCAGGTACGCGCTTTTACGGACCATACACTGTCTACTCCAGATTTGTTTTGTCTTTCCCCATACGGCATACCAGCGAGCTGTTGGGATAAGTTGCACTTTCCTCTGCGTCTTCACTTTGACAAATCTCTAAGATGAATCTGTGCTTGAGTAAGGAAAAGAGAAAAAGAGGAGGAGGAAAATAGGAGGTGAAGTCGAATTAGACCGCTGCGCAGTGTTGCGGTGTGGGAGGTATATGAAGCGAGCCAAGCGATAAAGGCGGCATTGCATGCTCACCATGGAAACTTGTGGTGTTTCCGCACGTCGGATGCACACGTGGAACCTCAACATCCTTGAGCTTCGTTGGGTTATGCTGCTCTGTAGGGTGGCTACCAGTCCCCCTTTCCTAGATTCATGATGCGAGAGAGGCGCCTGATTATCTCGTAGTCCAGAGAGTCAACGGTGTTGGCTAAGGTATCGCCAGGTGCAAGAAACACTTCGCAGCTGGACAATGAACTCGAAAGAAAAGACGAGAGAAATCTAAAAGAAAAAAGGTAGAAAGAAAACAGTGTATCTATGTGTGGGCAACGGTCCCGCGTATGTTTCACGCGTAGCCGTACAGGATGTGACCGCGCTTGCGTAGCGCGTTCACGACGTCAGACGCCGTCACCGTCTTCTTGCGCGCGTACTCGGTGTACGCCGTGCTGGAGCGCACAATATCCTCCACGTAGGCCTTCAGCA
This sequence comes from Endotrypanum monterogeii, assembly GCA_000333855.2. Taxonomy (NCBI): domain Eukaryota; phylum Euglenozoa; class Kinetoplastea; order Trypanosomatida; family Trypanosomatidae; genus Endotrypanum; species Endotrypanum monterogeii. Next base: position 1,583 of record CM007320.1, read on the forward strand.
GACGGCGGACCTCCTCGTAGATCTCGCTCGAGATGCGCTTCACCCCACCGCGGCGCGCCATGCGGCGAATGCAGCCGTGCGTGATGCCGCGGATGTTGTCGCGCAGCACCTTCTTCTGGCGCTTCTGGCTGCCCTTGGCATCGGCGGAACGCTTACCCTTGGCCATGGTTGAAGAATCGAAAGCTGAGGAGTGGGAGTGAGTGGAGAAGAGGTTAAGGCGAGATGCGCGTGATATCTTTAGTGTGTGAACCCATAGGAAATTGAAATATTTTAAAGAAGAACAAAAAAATCAGAGGCAAGTGCATGGAAAGTAGAAACAAAGATGCTAGCATGGACTGATTGTAAACGGTGCTTCGTCTGAGTACAGCCTTCGCAGAGAGCGGAAGTAGAAATAGCGTTGCGGACATATGAATGGAGAAAAAGTCACATGAGCCAAAAATCAAAAGCTATGTGTAGTAAGTCGAGAAGGGTCAGTTGCGATGCTGATATACATTCAAAGAAACAGAGAAAGTAATCCCAGCCGCGCTCTCACGCATTTCGCTAAAAGGCGTTGCTTTGTTTATTACAGAAAGGAGTTCCAAAGAACAAGAAGATTGGCGAGAAGTTCAATCTCACAATTATCGAAAAGAAATTGTATCGTTTTTGACACCCGCAAGCCCCTTGCCCAAACGCAATCATAAGTTGCTCCTATCTCAGACGTACCTGGTATGGATAACTGACAAGCACTTCGACGGTACCAGCGGTGGCAGTGCCTACATGGCTTTGTTGGACTCGTGAAGACAAAACGAATTCGCTCTCCTCAGGCCTTTCTTTTATATAATGAGGTTGCTGACACTGCACGACGCACGAAAGGTGAGAGAGACCCTGCAGCAAGGATTTTCTGAAGGTAGATGGTCATCGTAGTTTTTTTTAATCATTTGGGGCTAATGAGGTGCTAAAATTCTGTGGTACTCACGGTGGGCGACCAAAAGTCGTCCGTCAATAGTACAGACGTCGATATGAAGTGAGCAACAGCTCAGGCGCCTAAGAGAATCGGCTCGTAGTGGCAGACGAGGTTCAGCGGATTTCTGTACGAGGTAAGTTTTCGAGGATGGAGTAACGTATAGCAGTATTTTCCCAATCCATCTATTTACAGTGAACTCACCATATGTACATACTTGATTCACTGACGGCCTTCATGATGCACTCTGGCGCGGTCTAAAGAAGCATGCACTAGAAACGATGGTGTCCTGTAAAGAGTCTAATCTTATAGGCTAGAAACGTGTCGAAGCGGGAGAGGTAGACATGACACACCTCACAGTTAGATCAGCAGGGCACAAGCAGCAAGAGGGAAAACTTTAGCAACATAGCAAGAATACGAACAGCCTCGAGGCAAGTGTGTCTATTGTAGCGTCAACTGGATTCCTCACCAACAGAACGCTTCCGAAAGATTTCACACCATCCTATTTTTTCTAGGTATTAGCATGAGACACTGAATAAGTGGTGTTATCGCTATACAGCAACCCAGCCACCATTCATGGGTCCCGGGAAGGGAAAAACGAGAGCGTTTGGTGCATTTCGGGTACCAGCGCTAGCGTTACCTCGTAACCCCAAAAGAATGTTTTCAACGAATAAGATTCAGGACGGGATGACAGAAGTAGAAGTCCTTGGAGAGCTGTACATCCTTGCCTCCATTTGTTTCTCTCTGTGTGCTCGCAGATGTTACGCAATTGTTGACAGTAGTGAGGATAGTGGGGCTTCTCACCAACATCACAACGCTAATTAGCCATTTCCATTTAGCCTCAAACATAAGGGCGGCGATCCAAAACTGAAGATAGAGGGTACATCACTATGCAATCGGCTCACAATGAAATCAAGTATAGAAGTAAAGTGAGTGAGATTCAATGGAGCGTGTAACTTTAAGAATCCTCGAGGCGAAATACCTCAGGGTAACGACCACACGCACCCTCGCTGAGATCCGTGACTTGAAAGGTCCTCTTTTCGCAATTATCGAAGAAGTCGTTCTTCTCTTTGATGCATGATAAAGCCATGAGCATTTCCCTATGTTGCTCCTGAAGAATCGTAGTGAACTTTAATCTCCCAGAGAACTTCTTCAAGAACGTCGCTACTTGCCGTGTCGATATTTGCCTTTGCCTTAAGGAAACCCTGCTTCGCAAGTCCAGCGACTCTATACTCAAAATTTCCGCCCCAGCCGCGCTGAGACAAATCTCGTTTTATGTACTCGAGAAACATTTTGCCGACATGGTCGACCGACCCATGTGTAACAAAATTTCTAGCAGTGTCAGCCCAAATTTCTTTGGGGCGGTGTTCGTAAGCTAGTGATGCTGTGGGGTCACCCGCATCACGGCGCACTTGCGCATCGACAAATTGAGCCCACTCTTCTAGAAGTTTTTGACCTACGGGGTGCTTTTCGGTAGTTGCTAGTCGGTAGAATTCATCCGCTCCTTGACTCGCAACGATCACACCCGGTGTTTTGGCTTTGGCGCACGTGCAACCCATCGTCGACAATTATGGAACACGGTGATCGGCGTCTCTGTGCACCGGCAAGAGAAACGCTTTTTTTTCTTGACAGGGTCTAGTCGCACTAGGTGAGCCTTGTGTTTAGTGTTCCTTGACCACTAGTGCTTCTAGAACAGGTACGGAAAAGGGTTCAGGATGAAGAGAATGATATTACTGAGCTGAAGAAAGCAGTACCAAGAGAGAGAGAAAAGACCATTACGTTCTCACAGGGGTAAGGTCCTCCCAGCCATCCAACCACCGAAGAGAAATATATATGAGTCCAGTGTCACTGAACTTTTCCGCGTTGCGGTTAACATGATTTCGTCAAAGCCAAGTCCCTTCAGGTCCGTGGGATCCTTTTACGAAAAACAGAGTGTTCATCAAGAAGCACTTGAGGAAAAACCTTTGTGTACATAAACGCTCATGATGTCCAAAAAAAAAAAAATGTGATTAAATCCGGCCTGCGAAGGCAAACAGAACGTGACGAATAACACATATGTGATATACCGGTGAAAATTTTCTGTCACCTCGTCACAACCGCAGACAGATATATTCATACAGAGCGACCCATCGAGTACCTCCTTCGAGATACCTCTCTACTTCGTTTGTTCGGGAAAAATAAAGTTTCTACACCGTCTAGACGTGACGTGCCCCTGACGCGTGTGCGTACACCCCTCCTCGTCTGCGCCTGCGAGAAGTCGCACCACCGGTGTCAGACAAGCTCCAGTGGACTGCACATTACCACACACACCGGCGACGCACAGCATCCCAGTCAGGGGCAGAGACAGTGCCATCGGTAGTATAGGGAAGTGTAACGAGTCTCAGCGCATGCCACGTGAGCTCACCGAGAAAGCAGACCAGCCCCCGGTCAGAGTCCCTCCCCAGCTACTGTGTTACTGCCCACATCTCACGCTGCACCCTAACTCGCCTCAGACAGGCCCGCAGCACCGTAAAGTGTGCCGGCTCTCCTCCCTGTAGCCGGGTCGACCCTCGAGCTGCTCTCGTCACGTCTCCCCGCGATGTGTACACGGAGGCACCATTCAGCCATAGGTAACGGACACCTCCCACTTCACGTACTTGTGAAGACGAGCGTAGCCAATGCGGAACTCCTTTCATCTTCTTCGCCAACTACTTCTCCCTCCCACACCTACGAGTGCCTCGGCCGCTTGCAGTACGCTATGCAAAGGTGTGAGTCATTACGTGTGCGCGCTGAACTCACATTTTTGTGTAGAATTCTACGCTTATTTCATGAGAATGGCTGATAATAATATAAAACCGGGCTTTGGTCATGAATATGCATCGATACTGCGAGAAGGGGAGGATGTGAGGGATAGGGTTGCCTTGCCCTACCTCATGTTGGCACGTTAACTGGAACCAAAACCCAGTAGTGCACGAACGACGTTTTGGTACGCCGACGTGAGTGCACCCCAGATCATGAGATGTCAAGTAACACCCAATGGATGCGGAAAGAAAACTTCCGTGGACCAGTCCTTTTCTTGAGAGTGCTCTAGGAGGAGGTCCAGCTTTGCATTCGTGGCTTGCAGCAGATAACGGAATGCCTCCTAGACATTAAACATCAAACGACTCGTTTTGACGTTGACGGGAGGTCAAGTATATCTGATTCGACAAGTCATGAGAAGGAAGGGAAAAGAACCTTCCGTTCAATCTTGCTAATAGGCAACTAAAACTGCCCCACCACGGGAGCTTCTGATCACGCACGTCTTACGCACCAGTAGGCCAGCCGCATAGGAGGCTCTAATGGCAATCGCTCCAGAAACAAGGGGAGACGCTACTGAAGATAGAAAGACCTGCATGTCATTTCCGCTTAAAGTTGCTCGCGCCCACCTTCTTTCTGTAGCGCGCCTGACCGATGCCCCTTTTAGTCCTAAACGGGAGATGTCAGGCTCAGCACTGTGTTCTCGCAACACACGCAAACCTTCTGATCAAAGGTTAGACTTGGCGCTGGGTCTGTGCGAGCTTCACCCCAGCCGGAGGTCTTAGCGGGGCACCGCTCTCTCGAGCTTATGGGCCGGCACCAGGTGTCTGCAGCTCAACCTGAGGGAAGACTGCAGGACCTTTGCCTCTTAGCTGATAGAGTACTTCACCTCGAGGCCCCTATGCAGCAGTTTCCGCAACACATCCTAAAGAAATGAAACGAAAACAAGAAGTATCTTTTCTTCCGTTTGTTCTCAAGTATGTGTGTGTGTATATATCCCCACTCACAAATTTAGTGAAGAGCAACTGATCTTAGACAAGTGTGTACGCTTCCTCCCATTCTTTTTTCTTTTTCTTCAAGCTGTACATTCGACTTCTACCATATTTGTCGAGGGCACACGCACCTAGTCCTGCCTGACTTTTTTGTTTTTTTTTAACGGTTGAAGCTAAAGGGGGGGAGTCTGCGTTTCCATTCACTATAACAGCTTGCCTCTTTGCGTTTTGTTCCCTTGCCTACGTCTGTCGAAAAAATCGACACATTGTCTCTCCGCTACTTGCAATGCGCGTGGATAAAACGCGCCCATATAGGGGAAGCGGTAGAGAAAGGAAGCTAGAAATCAGTACCACGGAGACTTCGAAGAAACTCGAGGTATTACATTACGTTGGTAGACCATCATATCAGCAAGGTTGGTCTGCGAGCCTTCCACTAAGCTTACCACCGAGCAGCCCACCACCCGCCTTTAAAGGCGGTTCTCGTCCCCTGCTTGGGAAACGAAGAAGTGGTGCCTGCGGCAAAAATGTTAGTTGGCTAACAAGCGTTGCCGCGGAGAGGCAAGAGGCAGTGAAAAAAATAACGAAAAAATAAATAAATAAAATCGTTAGGTAAGGAAACAGAAGGAGTATTACACCTCTAACTTGATGTTATAGGTGTGCAACAGAGGGACGTAGGATCGAATACGGTGGGTGTGTCGTCCATTGTCCATAAATCATGCGCTTCTCTATTCTGGTTAGGTCCGCATCAAAAAAAAGTAGATTCGCCTTCTTCCCAGTTGCGATTTCGCCGACTTCGGGAAGGCGTGCGATGCGCGCGGGAACCGTGGCGGTGAGCAAACAAGCCTTGACAATATCAAGACCAAACAATGTGATAAGGGTATAGAATTGATCGGCTAGCATGCTTGTGCCGCCGGCAAGGGTTTTGGATGGCCGGCCAAACGTGTCGCATAGATAACACGCGCCAGCAGCCTGTACAACGCCACTTCGCCCGTTGTAGCTAAGGTACCTGCCAGGGATGTGGGCGGATATGCAGTCGGTGATGAGTGCAATATCATCCACCCTGCGCGACGTCAAGACAGACTGCAATGTCAAACTGTCCACATGAATGAGATCACCTATGATCTCTACTGTCGGTGGCTGTGCACCTTCATAGAGCAACGCGTTAGGAAATCGTGGGCACATGGCGACGTTCACCAAAGAACTGTTTCGATGATGAAAGGTGCAGACGTTGCACAAGTGTGTCACGTGCATCTTCGCCTCCTCCAAGGGTGCCAGCTTGAGTGCATTAATGATCTCTGTTTTTGAGGCAACGCGGTCGTGGCCGAGGGCGACACGTACCTTTTTCTCGATTAAGTGGCGGATCTTTTGATAGTTAGACCGTGCGTCGATGTGGGGAGAGATAGTCATTACACGCAAGGATGGCATGGAGGCTACAAGCCGCTTAAACTCATCGAGACTCAGCTCGCTCTTGCATTCGGGCAAGCCGCCGCGGTCGTGAATAACGGGACCCTCGGCGTGGATTCCACCCAGGATACAGTTGTCCTTGGTGTAAACCCCCACACGCTTCTCGATGGCAGCAATGCAGTCTTTCACCAGATCCTTATGGCTGTCCGAGAAGATGATGGACGCCAAGGTTGTCAATGTGCCGCATCGAGCGAGTTCTTTTAAAGAATACTCTGGATTTGACCAATGGCCTATTACATCGCTTGCCCCGCCCAGCCCGTGGTTGTGAATATCGACAAACCCAGGCACTATAAAAGCCGCCTCGTGCCAAGTGACTGCTCCGTGGTCTGGATATGTGCTTTTCAGCTCCGTCATAGCCACAGCCTCGCAGCTGCAGACCGAGGTGATCACGTCATTTACCACGATGACACAGCCGCCGTAGAGAACCTTTGTAGTTGTCACGATATTGCCCTTGATAATCGTCACTTTATGCATTCCTCGCGTCATTCGAACAGAAAAAGCTATTTTGTTTCTCGGTACGTGATGAAATTTGCAGGAGCACCATGCCAGAGTGATTAAAAGACATGCCCTATTGTGTGTGTGTGTGTGTGTGTGTGTGTGGAGGAGAGGACGGGGTGCTGAGGGAATAGAGTCAATGGAATGTGTAAAGGGCGTTACCCTCTTGGCGTATTGCAGAAGAGGCGAACGCTGTCAATGACAGCTAAGCGTTGATCGTCGATGATCGGGAAAAAAAGAAAATGGTTTTCAAAAGAAACACTGCCAAAACATGCGTCTTATGGAATGTTCGCGATTCTGAAATGGAAGACGAAGATACGAGATGGGTGTCACTCACATAGCAAACCCTGCAGAGGTGGAAAGAAAGCGGTACGTTCCTGTGATTCGAGGGAAAGAGCCTGGGTAAAATTCATTAACTGTCACATCACACCCGGTAAGTTCCTCACGTCGAGAGTAGAGAAAAAGCCCCTCCCTCCCTCCCCCCCCCTACAGGATTAATAGCAGCCATTCGTAAAGCAATGAAACGCACACGAAAAAAAGCTGATCGGCACCGCCGTACGCATCCACAACCGTCGAGCTGAGGTCAGGAGCCGAAGAAGCTTCGATCTCGAATGACATACAGTTTGTCTGCGGAGCCCACTTGGTCGTATCGGATCGGTACCTCTCGGGAGTACGCCTTACGTCAAAGTTTCTCTGGTTGGTGATAATGGGTAGCGAGGTAGTGAGGGTCGGCGGGTCGGTCGGTCGGTCAGTTAGCCATTGTACTGTCCTTTTCTCTCCTTTGTAAAGTCAAACTGCCAACTTTCGCTTTCCTTATTTGATTAAGTGTGATGAGAACACAGGCGCGCGCACAAGCGCACGTACACGTACTCGCACATTTATGCGCAAGAAAAAAAAAATGAACACGAGGAAACAAATCAAGAAACGCACAAAGTAGGGGAGGAAAAGAAAATCACCTTGAACAGTAAGAAAGTATCACAAATGAGCTCATAACCTTCACTTCACACAGAACCACCTGCCTCCCCCCCCCACCAGAAAAGAGAGCACTGCTATCGCCAAATAAGAATGCGTGTTGTAGACACACGAGAACTGCGGCCGATGACTCACAGCTATCAACTCCCCTCATTATTTCCCCAGCAGAGACTGATAAAGTAACGGATCACACACGAGTGTATTTTCTTTGCACATACAATCGTCTGCTACTCCATCATTCGGATGATTCCCCTTTGAGACCATTCCCGTTCACACTAGACTCGACTCCCCAAAGAACGCGCGAAAACTCCTCAAAGTCATCGTAACGGTGTCACCCAGTCCTTCCCTTTTCTCTCTATGTGTTGTTATTGGTGTTCCCAGTAAGCGTACGATTGAAATGAGGTACACGTAGATATTACAGAGGAACATCCAGTCCAAGAGCTACTGAAGAAACATTAGATTGTTTCGAAGGAGTTATCCCAGCTTGCAGTTGCATTTGTGGGTCAGACTGGGAAGCGGAAGCCGGAGGATGCGTAGCAGAGCAGAGCAGAGCCCAGCTATGCGTCCGGCTGAGCTGCAGTTCGAAACAGTTGTGAAAAATGTGTACGTAACCACGTTCGTGCACAAGACATCTGTAACGAACAACGGGGCTCCGAAATCAGCTAACATGAATTCTCCAAAAGCCTATAACCGTATCGAAGGGGGGGAGGGGGAAAGTGGACATCAACCATCCGACGTCACCTCTTAGCAGAAGTGCCACCAATACTCTGAGAAAAGCCTTTAAGTATCTCAATCGCATCTGACACAAGATATGGGTTATCGCACACTAAAACACATGTCACTGTCGATGTGAAAGAAAACGCATCTGCTTCGCACACACACACACACGGATGAGAAACAAATTGTATGCAAAGCAGCTCACAGAAAAGAATATGAGACGAATCAAACCAAGAAGCACATGAGGATGTGCGACCCCTTTTTTTTTTTGACAAGAGGATCGCCCAGGAGACGAAGAGGGACGGAACAAACGTGAGCAAATAAAAGCGTATGAGCAACAAAGCACAACAAGGACATTTGGAAGACAGCACCCCAAGCCCTCAAGGCCAAAAGGGGGTGAAGATGTGCAAAGGAAGGTCAAAGTCTATGCAAGAGACAAAAGCAAAGCGGTGGGCAGAGATAACCGCTTAACGGTATTCTGGGGGAAGTCCAGAGCCGTTGATCATGCCCATAGTAAAGGACGGTGGAGGCCCGTTGGGAATACTGATCATCTGTTGCCCCTGCAACACAAAAGGCATTCCCATCATTCGTTGTTGCTGCAAGAAAGATGCCATATCTGGATTCAAATTCGTGAAAGCCATTTGCTGGCCCATTTGGGCATCGGGGGGCATTATCGGAATGGCTGACATTCCTTGCGGCATGTACGACGGAAGAACAGGATCCTGCTGCGACGGCGCTTGGGGTGCGCTGGCAGTAGCCTCCTTTTTCTTCAGTAAACGACGTCCAGCTTCTCGGTGGCGCCGCGACAACTTAGACTCGATCTTCACGCCATAGGGTGAGTTCTTCAAAAGACTTTGCAAGGGAATAATGGCATCGCGTAATTGTGTGAGCTGTCCGTCATCGGAGGCGGTTAAGATAGCAGTCTGAATCACGTAGTTTGCAAAACTATCAGTTAGCAGCTTCGGCAAAACGTGCGGCTCCGTCAGCTCGTCGACTAGCAGCTGTCGTACGTCCGGTGACGACGTCTTAAGACACTTCTCTATGACGTTACTGCTAAATTTGTTGCATGACAGCTCGGCCACGTGGTGAAGCATTTGTCTAATAATTTGATTCGTGTAGTTGGGTGATGTCGACATTGCTTCGTCATTATCATCATCCTTTTTCGAATTGTTGATTTCCTGCTGCTTGTCGAGAATAAACTGAACAACATAATTTCCAAACGGATCCTGGACAAGTTTGAGTGAATTGTTCAGGACTGTGTTGATTATGGTGGTGTGATAGTGTTTGGGCGCGTGTTGCAAACACTTCTGAATGATGCAGCACCCCTGACGGTTCTTGCAAATATCAATGCAGTTGTCGGCTATCTTCTGGAAGATGCGTTCGTAGATGAGAGTCGCACCAGCAGCATTCTTGTCAGAGTCGCCCAGCTGGCAAAAACGCGAAGAGGTGATCAGCTTTGAAAGAGAATGATTTCCGTTGATGTCCTTGGCAACCTCCACGATCGACGGCTCCAAAACACGCGTATACGTATCGAACTCCTCATGTGTGACAAGGGCATCAACAATCCGTTGAGAAACGCGCGCCCCATTAGTATTGCAGGCCACTGTTACAAGATTAGCCGACAGCTCATTAATCAGTAGCAGGATCTCAGAAACACCACCCTCATTTGTTGTCGGATCGTAAGCAATGTCGCCCATCGTCGCCGAATTTGTCCCTGACCGCAGCAAGGGCAGCAGGTGCTGCATCAGCTCGCTCCCGTTGGCATCGTTGGAAAGATCCAGTGCGTGATGAATGCACTCTTGTGTGAAGACGTTACGAAACGGAATCTTCTGACGCGCGGCCTCGTCTTCCTTTCCAAACTCCTGTACGTAGCGACACGCCTCTACCACCTTGAGCGCGTCTCGGAGCCCAGTGGCATCTCGCACACAGTTAGCGATGACCTCATTGACACGATCCATATCAGCATTGCCTGACTTGTTGTCGTCGATGGCTCGCCTGGCCGCCTCAGTAGCCTTCGTTTGGATCTCGCTTTCGAGAAGCCTAATGCTAGAATCCACCTCTGAAAGGTCCTTGAGAATCTCCTGTCGGCGCGCGTAGAGCGCTGTTAACTTGTCCTCCTCCGACATGTTTACAGTATTGCGTCACCCCTTTGCTCTTCCGCCGTCTTGTCGGTGAAGGTGTGGGGAGGGGGAGAGAGGGAAAATTCTTTGGAAAAGTCGGAAGGAAAAAAAAAAGAGGACCCCAATTCTGAAGTGTGCTAGTATTCGTGTGTGTAGAGTAAGGATGTGACTGGGAACTTGTGACGAGTGATTGAATACTGGTGGTGGTGGAGACAACGCGGAATGCAATGCACAGAGATTTTCTGTATGGTGAATGTACACAACAGAAAAATTTTAAAAGAAAAATAACGGTCGGAAGATGACACAAAGGGGCAGAGGATGAATAGGAATAGACACCTGTCTGTGAGCTAAAACGAAGAGAGAAGAGGTGTTTTCAAGTGCGACGCCTCTCAGAAGGTGAAATAAAGCGAAAAAGATTTTGCTAGGAATAGAGTCTGGTTGCCTGCAGGGTTCGCCCTCAATGTACGTCTGTGAAGGTGGGGTGCAGTGGTGTACTTCAATAACCTGAGCAGCTTTATGCAATTTCAAGAAATCCCTCCTCACCAAGGACAGAGAGCTAAGGAAATAAAACAGAGGATATATATATATATATATATATGTATATGTGAAGTGGTAGGATCTTGTAGGAAACGAAAATTCGTCACATGAACACGGATGAATACTACATTCAAGAGATCATACTGTCAAGCATGCGAGGAGGTATAGGAATGAAGTTGAGTGTTTTTCGAACCTTACCATGGCACACTTCGACGCATGTCAAAAGCAGACGAGAAAAGATAAGCAACTCCAAGTCGAGAAACTAGTTTTGCTCAACCAAATGATGATAGCGCTTTATGTGCCAATATTTCTCATATTGCCAGGCCTTCGCATACGGTGGAGAAAGGTCAGTGCGCGATGACATCCGAAAACGCATTTTTAAAAATGCTGGTGAGTTGAGGTAGTAAAGACGGAATAATCGTTCATAGTAATCGATAAAAGAAAGCCAAATGAAGTAGGCTATTTTGGTTTAGCAGTGTCTGATGTTAGCACCTGTCATCTGCACATCCTCCGATGCCCCTATTTTTCTCTGACAATATTTTTAGTTTTCGAGGCGGATCTCCACTTGTCGTTTTTTTTTTTAAGAGGATCAGTTGCCAAAAAAAAAAATTGAGGTATTTTCGTATGTTCGTATGTGTAAGTGTGTGACACGAGGGCTCTGCCTTATTGATGAGGAAAGGACTTCACTGTGGAGTACCTGGGAGAAGAGTTCTATACCCACATTCTCAGTCCCACCCCCAACAACCCCTCTGCCGACGTAAACACACTTCCGGTGCGGTCAGAGTCGGGCAACGGCAAGGTGTGTGTGTTTTTTTTTTTCGGGGGGGGGGAGCCACAGGCCATGCTTTGCAACGGGTGCGAGTGATCCGGACTTGGGTGTGGCGTCGTCTCGAAGCCCTCCGTGGCAGCGGGTGCGTTTGTAGAAGTGACACGGTAAGCAGTGCGCTGACCCGATACGAACGAGCCCCATCCGGCCCCAAGGAACCTCTCGCGGGAGCGGGGGGACTACCCCAAGACACACACCACGTAGCCACCAGCAACGCCAGCGAGCGCATAGCAGCTGAGGATGAAGCCATGTTGGCATAGCAGCGTCGAGTTTTCTACAACGCATATCCTCGATTGCCGTCAATACCGTGGCGCGCGCATGTGAGGCGGCCGAGGCGGGAGGTGACATGTGGCGCGGTATCCCTGCCTAGTGATAAAGCTGACACGTCAAGAAAATGTAATTGTGTCTTAATGCCTAGAGCAATAATAATATCAAAACGCGCCTCTGGCGTAGTCAATTCTTTCCCTTGTCGATCCTCGCTCGAGGAGGGGAGAAGGGGTCGAAGGCCTTCCCGATCGTTGCCCCAGCCGTTTTCTTTGCTATATTTATGTGTAGACAGCTATTCACGCGCATTCACACACCCAGATAACGCAAATGAAATCCGAGAAAAGGAAAGCAAAATACAGCTTCGTGTGCAATTGGTGCGGAGCGCAGACAATGACGAGATATTCTCTCTTTAGGGAAAAAATCTCTGCTCCACATAGTCTGGATGGGTAGACAAAAGACACGATGGCTCTGGAAGTCGACTCATCGCAGCGGGATTAAAACACAGCAATAGCAGCCTTTTTTTAAAAGACGGAGGATTGCGCCTTAGGTAGCGAGCACGAGTACCAACTCCACAGTCGGAGGCACGTTACATGTGTGAGTGCATGCGCTCGATGTTCGCAGCAAGGAGCATGTACTGCTTGTATAATGTATCATACAGGTCAGCCATCGCTGGACACGGCTTGTAGGTCATGGAAGAGCGGCTCGCCATCTGCTCTTGGGCTTCAGGAATGTTTGCGTAACACCCAGCAGCAGTTGCAGCGGCAATCGCAGCCCCCAAGGCACAGATTTGCTCGCTTTCGCAGACCGCTATGGGTATGTTTAGCACGTCAGCGAGAATTTGGATCACCAGTGGTGACCGTTTCGCGATGCCTCCAACTGCAATTACATTGTCTATCCGCACACCCTCTCGGCGGAACCGTTCTACAATGGCACGAGAACCGTATGCTGTTGCTTCGATCAGAGCACGGTAAACGCTTGGTGCGTCACTACCGAGCGTGAGACCGCCGATCACGGACTTCAGATTTTGATTAGCATCGGGGGTGCGACGGCCGTTAAACCAGTCCAGGGCATGAACACCATACTTACAGGGACGAATCTGACTGGCTTCTTCACTAAGAGAGAGAAGCATCTTGTCACGTATCTCATGTAACAGCGCTACTTTGCTGGTCTCATCTAGACAAGTCGATCTGGCAATGAGTCGAGTAGAGGAGTACTGGAGCAATTTAGAGAACCACGCGAAGACATCCCCATAAGCGGATTGACCTGCCTCTAGGCCAATCATGTTCGGTACGATAGAGCCATTGACTTGTCCACAAATCCCCTTTACGCAGCGTTGGCCGAGAATTGCGCTCTCGATCACCATCATGTCGCATGTCGAGGTGCCCATGACACGCACAAATGAGTGCGGCTTTATTCCTGCCCCCAGGGCGCCGAGGTGAGCATCGATGCCACCACCAGCAACCACCACGTTTCGACTGAGTCCAAGGCGTATCGACCATTCCTCGCACAACGATCCTACGGGTTTGTCAACAGTCTCGGTTGTGTCACTCATACGAGAACGAAAAAGACCCAGGCGGGGGTGCAGCTGATCGAAGAAACTACGCGGTGGAAAACCGCCCCAGCTCTCGTGCCACATCGCCTTGTGCCCGCACGCACAGCGAGAACGGACAATGTTTTTGTATGACGTGACACCAGTGAAAAGTGCGGGGAGCCACTCACTGCACTCCACCACACCGTACGCAGCCTGACACACCTTTTCGTCGTTTAGGATCAAGTGCAAGGCCTTGGACCAGAACCATTCCGAAGAATAGGTACCCCCGCAAAACGAGGTGTAATCGGGAGTGGTCTTGTGTGCCAAAGCATTGATAGCGGTGGCCTCCTCAACCGACGTGTGGTCCTTCCAGAGAACAAACATGGCGTTGGGGTTATCGGCAAAGGAAGAACTAAGGGCAAGAGGCATACAGGCCTCATCAACCATGCATGGGGTGCTACCTGTAGTGTCGAAAGCAATCCCGACCACACTGTGCCGAACCTCTGTGTCAGCCGCTTCCAAAACCCTATTTATGACGACCTCTGCTGCTTCGATATAGTCGCGCGGGTGCTGGCGGTACTGCATCGAGACAGGGTCGCAGTACATCCCTTTTGACCAGCGTGGGTAATTGAACACGGCGCTCCGCAGCTCCTTTCCATCCCGTACGCGCACCAAGACCGCACGTGCGGAATCAGTGCCATAATCCAGCCCAATAACCATTGGTTCCATTATCGCTTGGAGCAACATAACGCGACGTGTAATGGTTTACGCAAGTTGAAAGAAAACAGAAATACCTGAAAAAATGAGGGCGGGCGAGTTCAATTTCGAGTTCGTCGGGTGGGACTGTGAATATTCGAGTGCGATGCCTTTTCGGTGAAGCGCCTGATGATCCGCTTAAACGCTAAGACAAGAGTATGCGCTTTAGATTAGATCGCCCAATACACTCGAATCACAGGAAGAGTCACCAAGGGAAAAAAAAAGATTGAATACAAAAAGGGGAGCAAGAGGGAAGTCAGGGAAGTTGTAAGGAACCCCCCCCTCCCTCCCTCTAGAGATGCGGGGCAGGAAAGCACCAAAACATCATAGCGGATCTGCCATGATGGCGATCGGGTTAAAAAGAGAGACTGCACACATTCTTAGCAGGTGTTCCGCTGTTTTACCTGACACGCAGAAAGAGATAATACACACACACACACACACACACATATATATATATATATATATGTTTATATTTTTATGTGTGTTGTGCATGATAATGAGCTGGAAAAAAAAAAAGAAGCAAGGAATCCCCAGCGTGAGAGGATAGGGCGTCATGGACCCGACTGTAAATGCTAAAGGGCAGAAGTTATACCTGGAAACATGTGTTTGGAAAGGCAAACACTTCATCTCAAAAAAGTCAGCAAAAGGTGTGCACGCAGCGTGTAACCACCAGAGGCTCAAAAAGGGCTCATGCATCAACAGTGGAATAGTCGGCAGTGGTGTGTGTGTGCGTGTGTGTGTGTGTGTGTGCATAAGAGGGGAAAGAAACATACGGCGACTAACTGAAAGAAAACGATATCTAGTATTCTAATCAAAAAAAAATGCCGAAATGACAAATCGGGGAGTTCAAATTTCAAGAGGAAAGCCAATGAGGCAAAGCAGTCAAAAACTGTGTACTCATCTCAAAGGAGACCTCAGCCTAGGCTCCTAGGCACTGTAACGGTACCGCTTCAGAGGCGGTGTGCTGTCGGGATCCTGCGGAGTGCACGTGTGTACCCCAGAAGAAGCGCGTGCCCCCCTTCGAAAAATACGCGAGCTTGCATGTACTAAGGCACCCCAAATACCATTGGTTTTCTCGTCACCTGTGCGGGAATCAGGTGACTGCAGTTGCGTCGGGGGGGTGTTCCGCAGTAGAGGTGAAACGGAAACACCAGAGTTTCGAGTGGAATAGCCAGTGGGAGAACTTATCAACGTTGAATCTCCTGAAGGATCACCTGAAGAAGAAGCCTTGGAAACGCCCTCCAATTCATGCACATGTTGCAGCGCCTGGAGACGACCCACAAGACATGCTTTGTTACCGGCAGTAGATACACCGCGATCGCGCAGGAGCCCCTTCAGCTCCGCCACAGTCATCTGCGACGGCCTCATAGGTGTATCCCGTAGCGGTCGCTTTTTCGTTCGTTGTACTGTGCGTTGGCGCATGACAGGCGAGCTGTCGCTGGTGGTGTCATAGAAGTCCGAGTCTTGTTCTTCGATATACGTAGAGCTGGATGATGCGGAGCTGGGCAGCTCAGTGGACGCAGTGTCCGATCTCGTCGCGTGCAAGAAGTCTTTCAGGAATTCACAGCAGGTCTTGAGGGCGGCGCGGATGTTCGCAGCCTGCGCAGCATCTCTTGGCACGGACAAAAACCCGCTGCCTTCGGTAAGCAAGAAACCGTCGTATGAGACCAGCAGCGCGGTGTCAACTCTGGCGACGTTTGCTGCGCCAGTGGAAGTCTCAATTGGACGTGGAAGCGGGGATGCTGAGTGGGGAGACTTCTGTGAGGACGCAGGCGGCGATAACGGCACTAGAAGCCGTGTCATGCGAGACTGTCGTGTTGGCGGAGTGCCGGAGAGCTCGTTCAGAAGTATTTCGCTTTCATCAGCGACGTATACCAGTCGCCGCTTGACTGAAACCATGGCTGTGAGACTACAACACAACTGCTCTGCCCTCCTGAAGAAATTATCTGGGCCTCTATGGGCGCCGGTGGGTGGGTGGGTTGGTGGGTGGTGAGAGCGTCGTTGGACTTGAGTTGAAATTGAAGCTCTCTCGCTTCTCGATGTGCTTCAGAGTCAAGCGCAGAGTGTGTTATTATTTTTTTTTAATTCAGTGTCAAGAACGCCCCAACGAATAGATCAAGGGATGTAACATGTACTTTTTGGCGTCTCGCTTGAAAGCAGCTGTCGAGAATACAAAATGAAGGATTATGCGAACATAAACACCAAGGTGTAGCGGCATCTTATATAGAGAAACAGAACATATAGGTGCATACTGATGTGTATAAGAGGAGGAAACAGCGGTCAAAAAAAAAAAGCGCCAAAAGATGCCTCAGTGCCTCGTGTGCGGCACACTCGAGAGTCGCTGTGAGTATTTCCAAGCGATAATGAAATAAGAAGCGAGCAGCTAATGAAACTTGTTCGTTTTCTTTTATTCTTTTTGGAGGGGGCAGCTGCCTGAAAAACGTAGATCTCTCAGCCAATGGCAAAATCGCACAAACATGGATTTTTGTTGTGTACATGTCAACTACACAGTCATGCTGCTGCACATTTTTATCTTTCCCAAAGGTTTTTGTTTTCATCATAATCATATAGGCTGGAAAAAGTCAAAAGTGGACCAATCTCACGTTGACGCGGGCGGACTAAACGTACGACGACACCCGGATAAGGTAGAGAAACCTTATTAGGGTCGTGAGAGGAATACAAATTTTAAAATAAAAACTAAAAAAGAAAGAGAGAAAGTGGTGTGCAATGCACAGCAAGTCTTCATTCCCATGTGCCTTTCTCACATCAGCTGCGCAGGGCGCGTTGACACCTCAGAATACCCTGAGATGCACCAGACACGCCAGGAGCAATCGACTGCGCATTGGTATAGTCTTCCAGTGCCAGCTTCCATTTCTCCATGCCTTCGTGTGCGATTCCACGGCGAAGGTACGCTTTCACGTTTGACGGATCAATATTTATTGCGGCATTGCAGTCATCCACCATGAGAGAGTACATATGCGTCTGCTGGTGGCAAGCGGCACGATTCGTGTAGTACACCGCCTTCTCCTTGACTGGCTCCTTCTGCAACTCAATAGCACGACTGTAGAACTCCGCAGCCTGGTCGTACTTGCCATCTTTAAAGAGGGAGTTGCCAAGGGTCTTCGCTTCATCAGGAGTCTTGCAGGTCTTCGTGCTCGCTTTCTCATTGCGCTCCCGAAGCTTGCTATTGATGCTCTGTAGCTTTTCCATCACCTCATCGTTCTGGGGACTCAGTTTGAGGGCATCCTGGAACGATTTCTGCGCCTGATCGTACTTGCTCAAGCTCTCCATCGCGACACCCTTTCGGAAATAGCCTTTGAGCCAATCGGGGCGTACGCGAATGCACTGATCAGCATCCTCCACAGCTTTCTCGAATTTGTTCAAGCTCTGCCAGCTGCCAGCTCGGTTCGAATACAGTGCGCCAGAGGCCTCGCTGTTGGGATCCAACTCGATGGCTTTGGTGTACCACTCGATCGCCTCTTCGTACTTCTTCGCTTTGAAGGCTTCGTTGCCCTTCGCTTTGTAACCCTCCATTTTTGAATGTGTGAGAGACTGCGACAATCGCGCAGAGGGGAATCGATGAGATCTAATATAACGCTGAGAGGGTTCAAAAATTCTGGAGGTCGAAATAGATGTTTTTTTCTGACAAAGTTCACAAAAGCAGAGAAAAGGGGGAGCAGTGCGAGTCGGTTACAACATGCGTTCAACAGAAGGGAAAAAGTGGGTCATGTTCCAGATGAGCCAAGGGTAACATCAACTCCCTCACAGAGTAAAAAAAATGGCCACAAAACTTCAGAGAAAACCGCAATGGGGAGAGTCTGCACTCTGTCGAAAAGACGAGGTGCAGAAAGAAGCAAGACCTCCGCCTCTGAATGACGACAGCAACACGGCCGTACTCTCATAGGAGCTAGGAAAGTGCTGATACACGTCACTAGGAGGGGGAAAAAAAGAGAACAGTGCATAGGTTGAGACCTGAGCGATAATTCCGAGTTCCTTAATCTCTGAGGATTTTTTTGCTTTGTAGCTTTTCCAGAGGAGCAATTAAACTTCTTTGCACTACCCCACCAGCAATGCAGCGACCCATCGAGTACCTCCTTCGAGATACCTCTCTACTTCGTTTGTTCGAGAAAAATAAAGTTTCTACACCGTCTAGACGTGACGTGCCCCTGACGCGTGTGCGTACACCCCTCCTCGTCTGCGCCTGCGAGAAGTCGCACCACCGGTGTCAGACAAGCTCCAGTGGACTGCACATTACCACACACACCGGCGACGCACAGCATCCCAGTCAGGGGCAGAGACAGTGCCATCGGTAGTATAGGGAAGTGTAACGAGTCTCAGCGCATGCCACGTGAGCTCACCGAGAAAGCAGACCAGCCCCCGGTCAGAGTCCCTCCCCAGCTACTGTGTTACTGCCCACATCTCACGCTGCACCCTAACTCGCCTCAGACAGGCCCGCAGCACCGTAAAGTGTGCCGGCTCTCCACCCTGTAGCCGGGTCGACCCTCGAGCTGCTCTCGTCACGTCTCCCCGCGATGTGTACACGG
>CM007320.1:20953-49058 GCA_000333855.2 Endotrypanum monterogeii
GTAGACTCGATCAGTTGGAGATGAGAGCGGGGTGGGTGAAAAGCGTCTTCGTAGTCATCGTGAACAAGAGTCGCTGTATAAACGTTTCGCCGCACTAGACTGTCTAGGTGTATCACCATCGAGGAGAATGGAGGCGGTGATAGACGCCCGATGCGGGCTACGGTCATGCCGCGCGAGCGAGGCGCGAGGAGGTGTTAGCCAGGGCTAGCTACTCCCTAGCGTGAGACACAGCGCGTTTTGAGTCTTAGATCATGGGCAAAGATGGCGTCGGAAGCTGTAGACAGCGCCGGGTAGGCTGTTCTGGTGGTGGTAACACATGGGCGGAGGTGAGAGGGGGAGGGTGTTTCAAAGCCAACGACGCAGAAGGCAAAGTATCTTTTGTACCACATTGTATTCCTGTCCGAGTACCCACGCTATAGAAATCCAAGACAGTAGAGAAGCCCTCGCACTCGTGTGTGTGAGGTCTGTTTCCCGTGGTAGAGACGCCTGTGTGAAAGCTTCAGGGTGCGTTCCGATGACATCTCAGACTGTTGACCGGACTCTCGACGTACTTCGCTGGTGTCGGCTTTTTCGAAAATGTGAGTGCCACAGAAACGCTCGCAGCGCTGTCATGCTCGGGACGAAAGTGGCCCAAAGAAAAGGAATACGAAGCACGCCTCCCAGGGAGTGGTAGGGCTAGCGGGTCTTTCTTGCTACGCAGCAGCATCCCGTCCCTTGCTGAAATGGGGCCCATGTGGGGTGCTATGAGGGGGGGGGAGCGACGGCGCGACAAGGACAAGGACAAGGACAAGGTCCCCCCCCTCCCCCCGCAACATCAGTCAGAGAAGTTTTTTCCGGATTCGTTTCAGCGCCAGTTCCCCTACGCTGCGAACAACACTGCTGCTCCAAGTAGGAAGCTCGACGTTCCCAGTCCCTGCACTGTCCACCTTATGGTTACCCTACAGTACCGAGGCCGCTCCGGCTTTCATGCCTATCGTCGCTTCCAGAGTGCCCGTCAAAAGAATCTCTCCTGGACATAGAGTTTTGGTGAGATCAAAAGGGTTTAAACAGTTTTCCAGAGGCCAACGTATCGAAGCAAGCAGTCGTACTGACAGTATCAAAAGCGGCAAGGATGCACTAAGTTCCTTCGCATCTGGGAATCGCCCCTGTAAACGAGAACCGTCGAACAAAACACACATCTACATTATATATATATATATATATATGGTAGAAACGCAACGCACAAGATGACGGCAACAACAAAAGTGCGAACATTCAGCAGTGCCAAAGAAAGCTCCTATATAAAAAAAGTGTTATGTACGACTCTACACCAGGTGATGGCCACCCGTTACAGAGTGAAGAGACAGACTCGGTGGCGGTTCGAGGTACAAATCCGTTGCCGCCCTTCGATAGCTTCGTGCATGGTAGGCTTACATATTCAAGGAGAGTAAGCGCTGAGTTCCACCGACAATGGTTGAAGTCGTAGATCACTTGATAATCGGGAAAAGGAGGTCGATCAAAACAGTTTTGGCAACGCTGTATCATCGGTGGACGCCACAAGAAAGCAGTAGTGTTCGTGCATCAAGTTCCACTCTTCCCAGTCGTCGATCATTTCCAACTTGTTCAGGCGAATTTGTATCTGGCGAGGGACGCCAAGGTAAAGGTTCTTCATGGTGACAGACGTCACTGTCTTAAAACCCAGCTCGGTGCACCGCTGTGCGTGTGCCTCGGGTGTGGGGAAGTCAGCGATTCCTTTGAACTCAGCACCGAAGTGTTGAAGATTTTCCACCATGACCTTGCCAAACCGATCAAACGGCTGAATCGCGTCGTAAGTGACGAGCATCGTCTTTGTGTTTTCCTTGATCACATCCTGCATGACGCTGCGCAACAGAGCAGTTGTAACGGAGCCTTCAATGTATACAAACACCATTTCTGCAATCATGATAGTTGGGATTCCGGCCTGCAGGTGCTCCCTGAGTGCTTCCACCACATCTTTCGTGTTATAGAGGTTGCACGGTATCAGCGTGTAGTGCGAGCCTACTAGCGAGTGGAGCTCGCTGTGGCGCTTGATGATACTCTTTTTTTCTATTACCAGGTCAGAAAAATCGAGCTCGACGAACTTGTGCACAGGGAAATTTGGGTCTGTTTGCTTAAGGCGAAAGTAAAGCGTGTCCATCCCTGCGCCGAAGTTGATGACCTGAATCGGTTGTCCGGCGGCATCTGCGAACCCCCGCACGCAGTTTTCAAACGCTGTCGTTCGCAGCCAGGTTCCACGATTCATGAGTGGACTATTCACAATGGTCTGATCTTTTGCGAAAAAGGAGACGAAAGGGTCGCTGAGGTATCCCTTGCGAACACAGTGCACCTTGCGAGAGCACGCATCATACGCGGTCTGTTGCAACGCCATGTTGAGATGCTTCAAGTTTTCTGTGAATATGCCCAGAACGGTAGGTGTGTCAGAGGTAGGCTCAGGTGAGACTATCGGTCAGAAAGGTGCCTTGGGGAAAAGGCAGCATACGTAGCTGCACCGTGACGCGCCAAAATGCACCAGAGGTCGCCAGGTAAAGTTCCACACCCCAAGTGGCCTGATGTCAAGTAGATTCGTGTATGGGAAGAGCGACAGTGAAAACGTTGGACAAATCTAGATTCCATCGCAACACAAACTCGCGGTCGCGGAACGCGCAGTGGAAGTGATGAAGATGGGCAGGGAGAAGGAGAGACATTGAAGCTGTGTGTCGGTAAAAAAAAAAAAGTGTTTCCTAAAGCTGGAGGTCAGGAAAGACGTGAAGAGAGCTGCTTTACCAAAGATAGCTGGAGAGACCCACGCCTGTCTGCAGCAGACACAGCAGATGCTGCGTTCAGTGGATCCCCTTTCCCGCGCTGGAGAAAGGAAAAAGATGCACGATGAAGGACCGAACGCTCAATGATGCATGATGCTGGTAGCCTACTGTGTGATACCTGCAAAACCGCTCTAAAAGCAATATGTCGTGCTGATCGACTGTAAATATCCTTTTTATGTTCTTATACAAAAAGCAGACTTAGCGGACAGCGTTGATGTCCTGACAGATCTCTGCTCCCATTCGCATAGCGGACCCGCATGAGAAACAGAAGAACTGCGTCAGAGCACCAGAGCCCTCTTCATCGACAAATCTCACCCCAATCCATGAGCGTGACTCTGCGCAGCGGCCTAGGTAGCTATGATAGTCGTGCCGTGAACAGAAGACAGGGCGTCTTGGATTAGCTCCTCGAAAGTCGATTCGCTTACGTCAGAGTGCCCAGCAACTGACTGAAGAGCGGATAAAATAGTAGATTGGAAAGCACCCCCACTGGCGAATTCCCTCTCCACAGCCTCCAGCGTCGCAAGCAAACTATCATACGGCATACCTCGGGCTAGAATGAGGAGGACGCGAGATATCTGTCGTAGATTGCTAAAGAAGACCTTGCCAGATATCAATGCACGCAGTACGACTGACAGTAAGTCACAGCACGCGCTAGTGTGATTTGCCTGAGATGTAGCAGCCTCCAAAAAAGATGCTACACTAGCCGTGACGGAAATGCCGACGCGCTGAATGTGAATCCGCTCACTATTAAGCGCATAGAGCATGGCAGAAAAAAAAACATCTGTGCAGCCTGCAAACACAAAGTCGGGAGTGAAGGACTCAGCACAAAGTTCAAGGGAACTGAAAATACTGTCCTCAAGATTCGGCAAGCTGAGGGAACGCTGATCCATGTGACCCAACAATGCACCGGCAGCCTCTACCGTGGCAGTTGAAACGACACGTGTCTCCTCCTCGGAGAGGAAGCAGTCCAGCGCCTTCCATTGAGCCACGGAGCACAGAAGCTTTGAGGTGGAGATGATAAACTCAACTTTGTCAGCTTCACTGTCGGCAGATGACCAAGCACTAGTCGCCTGCATAGCCGTCACAGCGTAGCGCAGCTCCGCAACAACGAGGTCTAGAAGTACACGAATACCACTGTCCTCGAGTAGAGGTGAACACGTGACGAACATGCTGCGAACACATTGCACAGACTCAACTGCGATCTCGCGTTCGTAAAACTTCGAGGTGGAGACACTAATCAGCTGCTGTCCTGTCGCAACGAGCGACGGAAAAACGCAGCGAATAACTTGCTGGTTATGAAGCGCTTCGAAAAGACCTGCCAATGAGCTGAGAATCTCTAGAACAAGATTCACATCGTCCTCGGAAGATGGGGAAAGAGTAAGTTTTCTCAGCTGCGCATGCACGCTGTCGGCGTCCGGGCAGCACGCGAGAACAAATGCGATTAAATGTCCTCGTGTATGACCGTAAAAGCGGAATCGATGAACGTCTTGCACGGCATGTATCAGCCACTGAAATGCGTCCTGAGCACGGCAAAAGCTTCGCACGCGGCTGCTCTTGTCTGCCACGCAGTCAAGCAGCCGGCAAGCTGCGCTTGTAGGCTCTTCCTCAAAAGCGGCCACGCGCATCGCGCTCGTTAAAGCAATCAGCGATTGTGCCACAACATCAGCGCCACTGTTGAAAGCATCCACGTATAGCGCACAGCTCTCCTCAGCCTCAACATACGTCTTGATATAATTTGTAAAAACGTCAAGGAAGGCTGCGTATACGGCGGGGCTCGCTGGTACCGAGTGCTGCAGCAGCGGTAGGTATGCCTCAACCTCCTTGACAAGATGCAGCATCAGCGGACTGCCTTGTAAACCCATTTCAAGGAAGCAGTGAGGGATGTAGCATTGCTCACCTTCGAGTGGGTCGGATATGAAGAAACCAACAATCTTGAGCAGTGTCCATATCGCCTCGAATAATGACGGGGAAACAGTAAGGCCAGCAGCGACAGTACTCGCAAAGGTGACTCGCAGCGACTGCAAAGAGTGAATGAGCGACTCGCACGTGTTGACAGCACAGACTCGACCGACCTGCGCAATAAGATGCAGCTGGGAGTTAGTGAGGGTGTCGACGAAACAGTCCTCCTCCATCTCGACGGCGCCCGGGCTGACTTTAGTTTGGAGATACGTAGAAAAAATGGATTGACAACCCTCGCTGATGAGGTGGCGTTGAGCACTCATCTTTGAGGCGTGTGTTGAAAAGCTGCACCGGTCGATGTAGGAGGTCAAGTGAAACCAGACGCTGAGCAGCTCATCCACGCACGACATCATGTCAGTATCTGCACTTGTCGTAGTATCATGATGAATGAGAAAGCCGGTCAATGCCGCTAGTCGTGAGACGAGGGCATGCGCCTGTGGGTAAAAAAAGAACCCCACGTAGTTCGATACCAATCGAAGGATTGCGTTGGCGAGAAGCGAAAAAAGTTGATTATCACCTTCGGGGGGCCACTGAGAAAGATGCTCAAAAACATCAAGGCAGAGGGATAGTGAAGACTCGACAAATCGCAATGTTTGATCCTCTGTCCACTCACTCCCCTTGAATGAGCACACAAGCTGAATTACCTCCACGACCTTCTGCCTATCGATAGGCACGCTATTAACGGCGCCGCTTCCATACCACTCCCGCAAGATATTGTGCATAGTGACGCACGAGCCGCACTGGAGGGTTATATCACCCAAAAGCAGCCGATCCCAGGCCTCGTGGGCTACATGAAACACACAGCATGACTCTTCCGTCGAGGAATCCTCCTCGAAAAAATGATGCAGTGGCCACGAAAAACACGACACCAGCGCTGACATTCCCTTGTCCACGGACATGGGAGATTGACCCACCGCACCTAGGAGGCCGCGAAGGAGACCATGGATAATGGTGGGTAGACGGCCCTCTGCCATGAAAAGGTCTCGGCAACGCCTGTGGACGCGCACTGGCAGGCCTCGAGAGCGAGAAGCCTTGCTATACAGACCGAATTCTTCCACGACAGACTGACATATAATCCGATGAAGGCACACCTTGTGAGATGGGGTAGAAATCTGTACCAACTCAACCAGATTCGAGCACACAACCGTCACATCCTCACTATGAACGACGAGGTCATCTCCAACACAACCTAGCTTCAGCGCAACGGCCACAGCCGTGGCTAATTCCGAGACTGCAGGCGTCCAGATGTGCGTCTCCACCTGTGCCACCATCTCATACGCGTAGCTAAGAAGAAAAGAGACGGCGGTCATACTTTGTTGTCGACGATCACTTCTGCATCGCGTCAGAGCGTAGGCCAGCACTCTGAAGGCAACAAAGCGCACGTACACGTCATCCTGCGCGGCCTTTGCGCCTCTAAGACACTGTACTGCAGTTTGTAGCGTCTGCGCTCCCTCCCCAACCTCCAGCGCTCGAAGTGCAGCAGCAGCTCCAGTGTGATTGCCAGAACGCAAAAAAGCAGCAGCCTGCTCTATATTGCTAAGCATGACTCCATGCGCCATGAATCGCAGGTTTACAAAAAAAAATTTCTCTGTAGAATTTGTGGAAGCGCTCCCTCCCCCGAAGTCTTGGGGTCGCCTCTGAAGGGGGTGCGCAAGAAAGTGACCGTATCTGGACCTGGGTCCTACTCGGCTTTTTTCCAGCTGCCACTCCAGACAGATTTTTTTTTTAAGTATATCACTGCTGTAACTCCGATATGATTTACTTCTTGTTAGTGGACGAGAACACCACCGCTTTTATCGCAAATGTGCTCAAGAAGCAACAAGCGTGGAAAGGAGTCGAGAGAAAGGAGGGGAGGTGAATGACGAGGGACCCGAGACGCATAGCCAAAGTGTCTTGAATAAAAGTGGTACGCAACACCAAGGGGGGGGGACAAATGTTTCTTTTTTAATCGAAAAATATCGGGCAAACTCTTTCGTGGGAACACCAGTGAAATAAAAGCTTTTTAAATCCAAGTGGTGCGCCGTCAAGCGTGCAACCTCACTTCACACCCTATCCGACAGGGCAAGCTGGAAGCTATAGATCACGATAGGGATATAGCGCATGAGCGGTGCTCACAACACCGGCGAAAAAGTATTCTCGAAACGCTTCTTAACACCTTTCGATCTTTCGACACCCTGCCCTGTGGAAAAGAAAAAAAAAGTAGCGGGAGGCGAGAGACGTACCAATCATATGCGTTTGTTAGTGTGTGCTACAGAAGACTTGGAGTGTGCTGTAGTGTCTGTGTGAGGATGTCTGGTGCCGCCGAGAAAACATCTGTATGGGGCAAGGTTTCATGAGAAATCAAGCGGGGCGGGAAGATGGTTGTTGGCAAAGGAAAGCAACCGCTGAAAACACTCCGCAGCCTCCCTTGGCACAGGCCATTCAGATAACTTAGCCAGCGCACAGCGAAGATATGCCTTCACCACAGGGTAGTCCAGCTGATTGCAGGCGCTCTCGCAGCCCTCACACCAGTGCGCGATTTTAGCCTCGTCGGAGACTGGCCACGGTTGATTATACAGCAGGAGCAGTGTCACCGCTGCAGAGCGGCCCCCAGGAGAAGGCGGATGCGCCGTTTGGGATAAGCGTTGCGCAGGAGTGGGCTCGATTACTGTCACTGTGTCATCTACACGCGGACGCTTTGCGTTGGAAAAACTCGCTGCCAGGGTCATTTGTTGACCCGTAACGTGTTGGCGTAGACGAGCCGCATCCTCCTTCGGTCGAAGACCCGTCGCCTGGATCGTCATTCCGCGCAAATCCTGAACGACAATATCGCGCAGACACGCCAAAGTGACGGTCCAGGTGACGGGATCCATTTTGCCACATGAAAGATGCAGCTGCGCCGCGCGCTCCTCGTCACTTAAAGCTCTTGATGTGACGAGCAGCGGAGCCACCGCCTGTTGGATCTCCCGCTCCATTGCCTCCACTTCGTCAGCCACCATCGCATGTGAGAGCTTGATGGGTAAGTGCACCTCCACACACTTACCGCGACCCATGTACTTCTGCGTTTCCTTCGGATGCAGCGGATGTCGCTCGAGCAGTGTCACACGAAGGCTCTGGGCGGCTGTATTGGTGCGGCGCAGCTTTCCACAGACATCGTCCAGAAGTTGTCGCGCAATTCTCCACACGTCCTCCACCCCGTGAGGGCGCACACCGTAGTTCATAGAACAACCAAGAGCGCTAGGGACACGCTTGCCAAGATGTCGCTGATCGTCTGGATCCCCTGTGCGCGTGACAACGCGGCTGTCCTCACCACGAACAAGATGATAGAAGGTCTCACCTTGCCTTTTGCCGAGAGTTCGCTGCAAAACTTCTAGTGTCAACCTTTGTACAAATCCACAGGTGACATCGCTTGCATCAGTGTTCGTGTTGATGATACCCTCCTCACGCAGGACACGGCAAATCCTTTCCATCGTGTTTTCACCTGCGCCATGGATCTGCCTCAGTGGAAGCGAGCTCACGACGTGCCGCACATCCTCGGTCTGAACAACACAAATCCCATCCGGCTTGCACCGATCCGTTGCCAGTCGAGCCAGCATAATGTTCGGTCCGATACCGCATGACGCAGTGCACCCGGTCGAACTGTATAATTCCTTTCGAACATCCTCGCAGAAGGACTGCAGCAACGAGTAGTCAGTTGTGTCGGCTGCCAGCATAGCTTCATCGATGCTGTACACTTCCATCGACATTTTTACACAAGGCGGAAACAACTCGAAGATGATCCGGTAGAGTGTTTTTGCAACGTTCTCGCAGGCTTTAAGGTCATAGCCGAGCGTTACCAGCTCCGGACACCGCTCCCTCGCAGCGTTCACGTACATACCCGCGTGAATGCCGTACGAGCGAGCCACGTAGTTACAAGAAGAAATATCACTGTTGAACTTTCCCGCAGCGATACCTACCGGCCTCGTCTTGAGGTGAGCATACTCGGGCTTTGCCAATTGCACCGAGCAGAAGAAAGCGTCCATGTCGACATGAAGAAACGTGCGCTGCTGCTCCAGTGTTCCGTGAATCCACTCCGGGTGCGTGATAAACCACTCACGAAACTCATCCTCCATCTTCGTTCTCCACTGACCAATAAAGTGAAGCCGTGAGTGCTGCTGGAAGTGCTGCAAACTGTTCACTTCATCACGCATCCCTTGAGTCATTGCCGTCACCTGTAGGCACGTGACAAGAGCTCAGGGGTGGCAATTCAACTGCAGCGACGAGATCGTTCAAGACTTTCTCCAGTAGACGACTTGCCGGTTCGTCAAGGACAAGGCGTGGATCGATGTCTGCAGCGACGGCGCGCGGGAGAAGCGACGACAAGGCGCCGGCACCCTTTTCGGCCATCTACGTGAAGCTCAATCTCACTACCGACAAAAACGGCAAGAAAAAGACTCAGACTCCACTCGAGGCAGTATCGATGAACGCTTTTCCCTCGTCACTCCCCCGCCGGAAAAAAAAAAGGAGTAGCGTTTTTTTGCGAACAGATTAAAATAGCTGTGCGTATCTGTATGTGTGTGTGCGTGTGTGTAACTATGCTTTTATGGCTTCTACATGTACCTTCCTTCGCCTCTCAGGTGTTCGGCTCACGAAATGTACTCGCCCCCTCTGTTCAATTTCAGACCTTCCGAGCAGTCTGTGCCCCACACTGCGGGGGAAGGGCATGCAGAAAATGGGCTGAGTTCAAAAGTACAGGGCAACAACAGGAAAAAGAAAAGGGAGAGGCAGAGGCAAGTAGGACATCAGCACAGATGGATACAATACGCTCCTTGGCGAACAAGAAGAATATTCGAGCGCTGGTTTCCAGGCAGTATCACACCCCCGCATCCTCTTCTCTGGCGTCAATTATGGAACCCGTAGAAATTAACGTAGGATCAACCTGTCACTTTGACACCTTTCCCTGTCGCTCTAGCAGCGCCGTATGTCCCATAAAGGCGGCTGCTTTGGCGCCGACCACAAGAATGCGGCCTAGTACTTGAAAACTCCAAAACACAGACGTGTTGGGCGCGAGATAGGAGAAACATACGAGAATTTCCCCAGCTCGAATGTATGAAATTCTTTGTCACCCTCTCCATCCCGCCACCTAGAGCATACGCCCCTCACTTCAAAGTCCTTTAGGGCAAATCGAAGAAGAAAGTGAAACAAATAAAGCTGTACATGAAAACGTCATAGGACCTGGGCACTGTCGAGTGCAGCGCAGCACCCTCTCAATCAAGCACCTACGCATTTTTTTTTTACACAAGACGAATAAAACCTTTACTATTCTCCAGGGGGATGCACAGGTGCGTGGAAGAAGGGGGTATCGTTTCGGTCAGAATCGTTGCACACGCTAGCACCGCTCCCTCCTCGTCGAAAATGAGGAAGAAGACAACACCGGCGCCGCTATCGCGATTCATTAGCGCGTTCGTCGTGTCGGGATTTGGAGCGTAAACAGAAACGGTGCGCTTCCCAATGATCGCATCATCGGACTGCTGCGTGAGCCGAAAACTGACGTCAAAAGATTGATTTGAATGCCAGGCGCTGAAGAATGCAGCGCGTCGTTGAGGATCCAAATGCATCGACAAGCTGTGCAGCCTCCAGCAAGATCGATATTCGAGACTGCCCCCGGGAGGAAATTTCTGCTTTCCTGTGTGTTTCAAGAGATGTAACCACTCACGGTGCTCTGCGAAGTGGATCAAATCCCGCTCCAGGTACGCATCGACTAGCAGATCCTCACAGCGGAGGGCCGAGTAGCAAGCAAGCGAGAGACCGAGAGGGGCCGAATCTGAGGGCCACAAAGCAGCTGTGTCCGATACCGCGTCACCCCAGTCCGTCTCCATCTCAGTCCACATGTCTGTCCGCTCTGTGCGGTGCCACGGCCACTTCTCTGCAGGTAGATTAGCGGCGAATTCGAGGCTATCCCACCAAAGCACCTCAGACTCGCGGAGATTCTTTCGGCTGACCCGCTCCCAATATTTTAGTACACACTCGCGCACCTGAAACATAGCGACCTCCACCGACGTGCAAAGACGGCTGCGCGCCTCGGCCTCCAACCTGGACACGTATGTAGCGATGAGCCTGTCTCGACGACTGCGCTCACGCTCAGAAAGACCGAGGCGATGCAGCGCTTCTGAGGACACCACTAGCTGCTGCAGCAGAGTGTTCCGCTCATCGGCTTCATTGACCATCACATGTGAACGGAATTCCTTCTCCAAGAGCAATAGTGGGCGAGAAGCATCCGAAACAAAACAATGTACCAAAGCCTGCCGCAAACCGAGAAAGGTGTCAACTGCCTCCATCGATTCATCGCGCTCGATAAGCCTGCGCTCGTTCCTCTCTTTCATGCAGAGCGTCTCCGCGTGTTCAGTGAAGAGATGTCGGTACAGCTGTAGTAGCTCACCGAAGCAGCGCTCCTCCTCCGTCTCCAGAAAGCGCCGCCCCACATGAAATTGCACATGTACCCTCTCAAAAAGATACTGCAGCTTGCATGCAAGCCGCCCCTCCACTTCGGCGCCGTGAATGGACCAACGGGCAGCTACTTCCTCCGTTGACAGGACTGTAGCCCAGCTAAGTGCTGCCTGTTGACGTTGCCACAACTGGTGAGCTCCGAAAAGATCGTTTGCCGCCATGTTCTCCTCAGAGCTGATGGCGCGAGCACCATCAATATACCGCTGGCACAAGACCCGGCGCTGAACATAATGCCGTACCAACATAGACGTCTGTGTCTCATACTCGAGTAGCAGCGCGTTAAATTCCAGCCTCCACTGATCCATGATGTCTCGCCGAACAAAAAGCTCCATCTTGCAAAGGACACTTGTAGAGTCAGAGTCTTTCGTGATTTGCGTGTAAACAGCCCGCCAACCAAGTAGAAACGCCTGCTTCAAGGACTGGAAGCTCTTGTGTTGATGCTCCATGATCATGAACCGAAGTCGCTGCTCGTGGTCAACGCGGGCACGTGCGATATCGTCCAATTCCACCACGTGCGCCTCTTCAATATTAGCTCTGTGCGTTTCAGAGAGCATCACGACATCCCGTTGGATCACCGCCGAGTAGTCTATCTTTGCGTCCTGCAGCAGCAATATAAAGTGTAGTGAAGACAGTCGCTCCACAGCGAACCTGTCCTTTGACTCTTGCATTTCCAATTGTCGGCGTGAACGCTTCACATTTTTCGAATGCTCTGTGCACTGCACGTGGACAGAATGTCGGCTTCGGAGAACGATATCCCGCTGTACCTCGTTTCCTAGCTCAATTACGCGACGGTTCTTGAGCTCTTCGCGACAGCAGTGCTCCAACGCACCGACTACAGCACGGTTGTCAGCTTCTGCGAAGAAGAATCGTGCAACACGAGAGTCCTCTGAGATATCTCGCCGACCGGCACGCTCACGGCACCGCAGCGACCGCCGCATAGTCTCCTCCTGCAAGAACAGATGCGTCACCTCCAATGAGGTCCAAGTCATTTCGTGAAACTGCTTTGTCAAGCGGCAGCGATCACCTTCCTCCACTCTAAGAAACTCTTCGACTTCGCGCAAAGCGCACTCGTCTTTGTATGCGTGGTTGACAAGTTTTGTTCGACACCGTATTTCTTGGACAGCCATAACACCTCGGAGCTCTGCTTCGCAGGATAAAAGACCTTCAATATTTACAAGTGCGTTAAGTTCATCTATAATACGGCGGGTGCGCCAAGCGATCTTTTTTGTAGGTGGGTGAGGTACCAGCGGTGGCGGTTGAGAGTGTGTCATGACGACCTGTAGGGCAGCGCGCAGAGCGCCGTCGCTTGGACGTGCTATCTGGTGAGACGACATGAGAAAATATTCTGTCGTGCAGCTCTCCCATGCAGAGGAGAGCTCAAAAAAGCGGAGGGGGATTGGCACACTACGAGAGGCGAAAATCAGTGCGGAAAAGACAAAATGTGGTGCACCTAGCCGTGGTCAAAGCCTTAAAGCCGTACACACACACACACACACACGACGAGCATCAGCCGACAGAGGCAAAGAAGAAATGAAGAGGGGATGTAGAGGCGAGGAACTTAGTAGGATTGGGGGGGGAAAAAAGAGCGCGACGCAAAAAAAAAAAAAAAGGTGGGGAAAGGCGAATGTTCAAAGCAGACAACCAGTTTACCCGAAGGGATTCTCCCCATAAATATGACGGGGAGATACTTGGGAAATGCGTCAATGCAGCGCGAACAAAAGAAAAGCGGGCTGCCCATTCGCGACAGGTACTTTCCAGCAAAGGGCCATTACTAACATTACATCAATCCCCGCCGACGCTGACGTAACCCACCACGCCTTTCCCCCCTCGCACGGACCTCGCTACGCTTCTCTCTCGATGTCCGTGGACGAATAGTTGTTTAGATGTTCGACTACCTGGTATCACTCACATGTGCGGATAGCGCACCTCCGAGACGCTGGGAGATAGAGGAGAGAAGGACGTTGGTTCACGAATTTGATGCAAAAACTTCATAGAGGCAGCGGGAGGAAAACCCGTAGCCACACCAAAACAGCCCTTCGGACTGTCGGCAAAATACAATTCACAGGCGACAAGGTCAGACAGAAGCTTTCGAGCGCGATACTCGTTCTCCACGATTGGGCTCTGGCAACAATCGATGTCCAATTACGGGAGAGCTGCCGGGGGCTAAGATGCGTTGCGCAGCTTCTCAAAGCAGATGACGCGGTAGAGAGTAACCAATTCCAGTTCTGCGCGACTCAATCTGTTTCCCTTGTTCACTTTCCAGCTGGAGGAGTACGCAGGCACAAAATCATTGAACGGCTTCGACATGGACCCACATAAGTGCAACCCAGCCTCGCGCGCGATTTCCACCACTGCATCGTACGGCACGACAAACTCCGGGCAGTCAACGAACCCATCCAGGCGAAAGTGGTATTCAGTGCCCGTCACAAGCAAGGCGCTGCCGTCGGGAGCTACAGCGTACTCGGGTGATCTAGGAAAAGAGATGTTGTATAGCTCGTTGCCTAGCGCGCCCTCCGCCGCGCGTTTGGAGAGCGTCGATATATCGACTGTAGTGATGAGTAGCAAGCCACCCGGTACGAGAGCACCAGAAATAACAGAAAGTACATCGCGTATGAGATCGAGAGTCTTACAGGCGTAATGGAAAGCAAACTGAATAGTGACTACAGTGTAACGACCAAAGTGTGGCGAAGAGGGCAAAGTTTTCTGCAGAAACGATCCAGAGAAGCAGTCGGCCACAGTGAACGAAGCGCAGCACTGTGGCTGCCCTTTCGAGTCGGCAGCCATTTCCCTCCACCGCCTCTCCGCCTCGCTAATGCACTCAGGAGAGACATCGTAGCAGTCGTACACGGAGGTGCGCAAAACCTCAGATGGCACACAAAAGTTGCCTTTCGCTGGACTTTGCATGAAGAACCACTTACCGATATCTCCACCTCGCCCGCTGGCTAGATCGAGAACAACAGCCCCCTCTGACGGCGAGGCCGCTGCATTTGCCAGCGCACTGTCAAGAGAGAACTGAATCAAAGTCTTCTTTACGAAGTTGTTGAAGTGCCGAAACGCCACCTGTTGACTACTCCGGTCGTCTTTCCGCTTTCGTGTCACGTTATCGTACGCCGACGCCACCCCCACCTGGTTTTGTGAGATCCTCATGTCCCGGTTTTGTTTCTATGCGAACAGCCGTCTCTCTCTCTGTGTGTATCTCTTTGTGTGTGTGTGTGTGTGTTGTGTGACTCGGCTGAGATTTTTTTTTTTGACTAACCTTCCAGGAGAGAACTGAAGGGAGAAAACGCACCGCTGCACTCCTGTAAAGTTGAACAGCAACACAAGAACTATTTGATGCGTATTTTTTTTTTTTGCTTCAAGGTCGCGTCGACGAGGCAACAGCATGCCCCGAAATACTCAGTCTCGTGCAGGTTCGTCAAAAAACAAAAATGTATATAAGTTGGTATGGCATAGCATTGAAGAAGGGTACAAATAAGGGGAAAGTAAGGTAGGGTGTGCCTGCGCAGACGTAGACAGGGAAAAGAAGGACATCCACAAAGGCAAGATATGAAAACATATGTGCGCCACAAATCAGCGGCATCATCGACAGGAACCGTACCCCTCCATCCTCAGGATATCAGAATGAATTAATATTTTGGTCGGCATGCAAAACGTTTAGCCTGCGGATCCCTTCCTAGAGCAATCTGTGGAGTGAGTTCACATTCACAGCACTTTTTTTCCGTCACTGCGAAATCACCACCAGCGGTGGACGTTTGTTCCCGTAACTTCTTCATTTTTTTTTTTGCAGAGTTCTTTTCAAAAAAAGGGGGAGATCCCCGTAACGGGAGCAAGGAGAAATAAAATACTTTGCATTACGCTCAGTCAGGGCATGCCGCTTGAGATCTCCCCCTAACCCTCGGGGGAGGAGCGAGTCCACCCCAGCGCTACACGGGGACCGGACCAAGTCCCCCGTAGGTACGGTGACCTGAGTACTCTAACACGCACGCACGTCGCCAGATAATGTATCGCAAAAGGAAGCCATCACGCATCGCCCAAAAGCGCGAGGGCCTGCTTGAGGCGACGGACGACAACGGTGGATAGACAAAGAGTTTGACCATTTTCTGAATCACTTGAGAGGTCAAACCCACACCAGCGCAGCAGCTGCAGAGCTTCGTCGACAGGTAAAATGGTTTCACGGAATATTTTCGTAGAGATACGTAATGTGCGCTTTTTCGTATCAAGAGGATCGGCGACAATATTGCTGATGATAAGCCGGAGTGTGCGCAAACACTCCTTTGTCTGTTCAGCAACTGAACGCCTGCGCATACTGTCAAGA
This sequence comes from Endotrypanum monterogeii, assembly GCA_000333855.2. NCBI lineage: Eukaryota > Euglenozoa > Kinetoplastea > Trypanosomatida > Trypanosomatidae > Endotrypanum > Endotrypanum monterogeii. Next base: position 36,512 of record CM007320.1, read on the forward strand.
AGCCCCTGCGCAGAAATGGGGGCGTCTCCCTCAAAGAGACTAACCAGCTTATTTTCGATGGATGAACTGGCCGTGATTGCAGAGAGGCTCCATGTGGTGTCGTCCAACGAGGTCGCTGTCTGCCCTGAGGCCTGTATCTCCTGGAGTATTTCTAGCCTTTCCGCCGCGTTCGCGCGCTCCTGTTGGGCTGCCTCCTCGAACTCCTTCGTCGCCAGTGCTAGAGCCTCATCTTTACTGTGACCTTTGCGCTCCAATCGATCAGCGGCAATTTGAATCTTAACGCGCCGCCTCGCCTCCAAGTCAGCTGCTTTTTCACGCCGCGCTTCCTCCACATGCATTTTGCGCCGCATATCGTCCATTTCGTTTTTCATACGTGCCATTTTCCGACTCATTTCTAGACGCTCCCGCTCCTTGCGCTGTAACTCCAGCTTCTCCTCGTCTTTCCTGAGCCTCACACGCTCTTGCAGCTCTTTCACCTTCGCCTCGCGCTCCGCTTCGGTCAAGACACGCTTCGCCTTGATGATCACCTTGACGCCATCGTCGAGTGCCGTGTCCAGCTCGGGGTACCCCTCGTGCATCTGAATCCATTGGGTACATGTAGCCTCGTTGATGCAACCAGCAACGATAGACTTCTTGATAGCATTTTCGCTGAACCCCCGAGTCGCCAAGGCATCGAAGAGCGACTGGCTCATGGTGTACGTACCATCATCATTGTCTTCAGATGATGAGTCAGCTGGATCGCTTACTCTTTCCGCTACTGGGGATTCGGCCACCTGAGGCGCCTCTGTTGTCCTGTCGTCGCTGCTCATATGCGCAAGACACATACACGCATACACGCGTGTAGATTCTCGCTTGCCTCTGGACCTCTGTTGCTACGCTGCCCTTACACAGCCGGTATATGTCTGCACTTTTCTTTTCCTTTTTTCTGTTTTTTTCAAGACTCCTTCGCTTTCTGTGCACCCTCCACTGAACTCTGAAGACCGTAGGGGAGGGGAGAGAGGGGAGGGGGGGGAGTGAGGTGGTCAAGGGAAGGGACAAAAAAGATGGTGGATACCTTATGCACTTCCGAAATGCGCCGAGACAGACACGGGTGTGAAAAGCACATATGAACCATCATTGAGCAAAGACTACAACTCTGGTTGAACCATTAAACGACGGCAGATCAGCGTTGCATTGTCTATCACGATAAGATAACGAGAACACGCATAGCCCCCCCCCCTACTCTATAAACGATTTGCATAAAGAGAACTCCGGGAAGCGTGTCACTACCCCTGGTACCATTATAGCAGTAACAGGGGAGAGGATTGAAGGGCTCTCCCTGCTGAACCGAATGCACACACACACACACACAAAGTGTCTCATCACGGTTGGTATCGCAAGAGAGGAAAAAAAAAAAGTGGAAGTCTCCCTTTTTTTATTGCCACACTGGCACGGTGCTTTACTGCTACGTTACGTACACCTCCAAAAGAGCGAAAAAGTTCAGCGGCGGGAGAATGATGCGGTATGCAGCTGAAGACAGAACGGGATCTCGACCCTTCGGCTTGCCCGTTCCACCCCCTCATCATGGGAGAGTTCAATCCCCCCCTTTCTGCCACACGCCCACCGCGTCGAGTCATAGCAGCCGTAGATGCACCCTCCAGCAACGCCGACCTCGTCGCCTCAGCAGGGGCATCGCCAGCGAGCAGTCGAGTCTGTGTGAGATACGCTGCAGATGCTCTCACAGCCACGCGTGAGGTATAGGTGGTACAGACGTCTTCAGTGGCTCGATGCGAGCCCGGCTCAGGCCCCGGGCAACTGACATTGCCAGCGGCACATAGCACTGTCCTTCGACAGCGTGAGCACCCGATCCCCACCACCTATCGAAACTAAGCATCGGCAGCGAGATGATGATCGTCTAGCCTTCCGCAAAATGGGTAACTGGCCCGTGGGGTATAACGCAGGGGTGTTCAACATCATGAGAAAAGACAGTACTCAACAAAAAAAAACGCAAAGATAGGGCACACGTCAAGAGAAGGCGCAGTCCCCCCTCCCCCCTATAATATCTGCAACGCGTTAAGTGTCCGCTTTAAAAAAGAAAAAGGTTTTTTTTTGTAGCTGCATGTGCAGGAGGCACATATTTGAGAGCACATAAGAAAAAAAAAGGGGGATGCTACGTAAACAACATTTCAGCGATGTTGTCGCCCGTAGCCCCCAGCAGTGGCGCTAGCAGGAAAAGCCAGTGGGACTCCTTCGAGGAAACACCAAATGCGGTCAGCGCAGAAGATGGCGCTACGAAAGAAGAAGGGGAATCGCTGCGGGGCGGTGACGGTGGCCGTGAGCTGCGGCCAAACAGCTGAGCATACTCGACAATTGATCCAACGGTAATCGACCGCACTGTTGCATCCGTTTGGGGTAACAGAAAAAAATAGGAGAGGAAACGAATTTGTGGCGCAGTGCTCCGACGTCACTATTTCCCGTGTTTCCTCCAGTAGCCGCAGCAGATCATGTAGCTGAACCGGTTTGAAGAAAGCTGTGTTGTTGGAGATGCTCCACACTAGGACCGCCTCCACTTCAAATCTAGTATCAGCAGTAGCTAATACGGAGATCCTTTCAAGGCGCTCGAAGCTCGGCGCAAACAGATTGGCATTCTATGACACGAGCTCAAAAACACCTGCAGATATGCCGGCTGTCGAAGCGATCTCAGTCGTTGAGCTTTGTGTTAGCGCATCCCGAAACCACCTCAGACGTCCTTTTTTGGATGCGCTCGTTTCTCTCGTAGCTCATCATCATCAAGATGAAGGGGACGTGGTCTTACTTTGCCCCCAACACTCACCAAGCGCTTGTGAAGATCCATGTGCAGCTGTACCACCGCCTCCACCTACAGAGCAACCGGGCCCAATGATGGAGTGCTGATAATGGCGAGCAGAAGCAAAACGAAGCACGGGCACAATATACGATCAAAGGTGACCTTAAATAACGCTTTCGTTTATTGTATAAGAAGCAGTGGAGCAAATCAAAACGAAGCGCGTCGTCCACCATGCTCCTCCACACCACGAGTTGCATGATGGAGAACAAAATGACAACCTCACAGAAGGTTCCCTCCATGAGTCCTGCGTACAGATCTGTCAGGACCGAAAGCCGCGTGTCGCTCTCTAGAGTGTCGAAGGTAAATAAGACACTGGGTGCTTTTATATCCGACGTTGATAAGGGAACAGTACTTATCACCGTCTCTATCGATAGGCACGATAGTCGCAACGCCCGGGCGAGGAAGTAGTCTGAAACGCACATCTCGGTGGTGCCAAACTGCTGCTGGAGAGGATCCCTAGCACAACTGACGATTAGTCTCGCCCCCCAATACCTCCACTGCAACCACAAGAAAACTGTAAGGATCGCTATCTGAATAGACAAGTGGTTTCTAACCCAGAGGGAAAAAAGAGCCTTGTAAGCACCAGAGCCTTGTGCCGTGTGAAACCCAACATACTCTCCCAGCAGATAGCTAAGCAGCGATGATGTCATGCCCTCGAAGAAAAAAGACGGTTGTGGGGGTATATTAAGCTGTGAACACCATTTATCGAGGCAGAGGTCACCGACTATCCATCGCTTTCTTCTCAGTTACGTAGATAGAAGAGAAAGCGAAGTTGAATAGGAGCAGCTCTATCTTATCAAAAACCGAATGACCCCAGCACCCTCACCGGTAGATCGATACATTTAACCGTCTCCGGAGAAAGTACCATGGAAACCCGCTTCGTGCCAAACCAAATATTCCTCTCATACCCTATCAGTGGCTCCTCGATGCCAGAAACAAAAACGAGGTGGGAGTGTTTGGTGTACAGTGCGATCCTCTCTGGCATTGGCTTTATCAACGTGAAAGTCGCATCGACCGTGCAGCGCTCCAACAGTCGATTTTCAGACAGAGTGCAGATAGATACCTCCATGCCGCTTGCATGCAGAGTCGTGTCACAATCGACCAACAAATTGCTTCCGCCGCATAACGTGGTGGTGCTGGTCCCCAGTGCAAAAAGGCAAGAAAAATCAGACGAGATAGCGGACAAAACTGGATGAGTCAACTGCTTGAGCATGCGCTGCCCAGGTCCCACTGTGCGCTGCATGGAGAAAAAAAAACGCTGACCTTTCTTTTTCGGGGGGAGGCCAGGACCTCTACCGCACCCACGCCTCTACTCCTCGAGCCACACTCAGAAGCGAAAGAAGCTACGCGATGCTAGGTGAAGCAGCAGACGGGGGGCACCTCTGCACATTCAGTCCCGTTCTTCCAAATCGCTTTGTCGGTCTTGCCTCATCAAGTACGCCGTCTGCGTTAGTGCTGCTACCACCGCTCACGTCTTCTTCTCTGTCTTCTCGGGAATGTGTATCCTGAGAAAAGCTACTCATTGCACCTTTCGGAAAAGGCATAAACGTTTTCCCCTGGATAAGCTGTGTGCCAGAGGCCATTCACCACGTGTGCTTAAGAGAGCCGGGCTCGTGTAGCCTGGCCACTTTCAGAAAAGCACACAGCTGGAAAGCTGTGCGGAATGGGAGGATAAGCAGTGACTTAAAAAACAACAGACGAAAGGAAAATAGGGAGGGGGGGAATCGACCTTTGCTGTAGCAAAAACAAAAAAAATGCAGCGGAAAGAAGCAAGTAGTGCGACTCCAACCACCCCAACCCTCTTTTTTTCCCAGCAACGAACGTCGAAGATAGCGGAGGCCTTGATATCATCGCGCCATACTCGACACTTGCCTTGGATCCGGCGTTGGGCAAGGCTTTTCAGCCCACCTCTGCCTGCACTGCCACACAGCGGAGGCGGTAGATGTAAGAGGGACAGTTGAGTTCCTCTTTCGAGTGTTATTTGTCTGATGTGGGCGAGCACGCATGGTTTCTCGTTACCTTCGCACCTCCCCCCTCCCAGTGGGAAAAGTACAAGTCGCACCACGACTTGCCTGAACTATGTTGAGAAAGAAGGAGGGAGGCACATCACTTGCGATGCGGGACGGGACAAGCAAAATAGTATTTAAAAAAGAGGGCTGGTGCCAACCCCACTAGACACGGATTGCACATCGCTTGTTTTGCAAATATCCATCCCTTCAGCCATACATCAGAAGTATCGCGCCACATGTCACCTCCCGCCTCGGCCGCCTCACATGCGCGCGCCACGGTATTGACGGCAATCGAGGATATGCGTTGTAGAAAACTCGACGCTGCTATGCCAACATGGCTTCATCCTCAGCTGCTATGCGCTCGCTGGCGTTGCTGGTGGCTACGTGGTGTGTGTCTTGGGGTAGTCCCCCCGCTCCCGCGAGAGGTTCCTTGGGGCCGGATCGGGGCTCGTTCGTATCGGGTCAGCGCACTGCTTACCGTGTCACTTCTACAAACGCACCCGCTGCCACGGAGGGCTTCGAGACGACGCCACACCCAAGTCCGGATCACTCGCACCCGTTGCAAAGCATGGCCTGTGGCCTACCCCCCCCCCGAAAAAAAAAACACACACACCTTGCCGTTGCCCGACTCTGACCGCACCGGAAGTGTGTTTACGTCGGCAGAGGGGTTGTTGGGGGTGGGACTGAGAATGTGGGTATAGAACTCTTCTCCCAGGTACTCCACAGTGAAGTCCTTTCCTCATCAATAAGGCAGACCACGTAAAAGCCGACGTAGACCGGAAACGATCCCTTCAGAACCATCAACCGTCTGCTCTGTGCCCCCGTTTAACTCATCCCCACTCTCTCGGGTCAGACACAAGTGTCGACGGTGGTATACACAAGAGAATGTTGAGGTCTTCTAGGAGCTGTGTCGCTCACGATAGTGGAGTGGGTAAGGAAAGGCCAGACGAGACGAGACGAGGAGGCGGGGACGCCCACCGTACCTCTAGCTATAATGCGCTTGCATCCTTGAAAGCGAAGAGTCAGTAGCAGAAAAACGACAACCACGCCGTGTCGTTGCGACATCCTTACGCGGAGAACGGCGCATTCTGTCACCGATCTCCCTCAAAAGATAAAATGAGCAAAGGAAACACAGCGAAAAAAAGATCGTTTTTTTTGGGGGGGCGCACCGGTTTGTGTGTGTGTTTGTGTACGTGCGCTATAAAGCAGAAGAAGATTAAAAAAAAAAAAAAACAATAGCACGAAATTCCAATTTGCAGCATACAGGACCTGGAGCCGAACCGCAAAAGAACAAAACGACGAAAATACTGAAAAAAAAAAACGGCAAGCCGGATGCTCGTGTGAAAACGCGACAAGAAAAGCTGCGAGGCGATCCTTCCACCGTTTAGGTGAAAGGCGCAAAACAATCAAAACAAAACTGATCGACAAGACATATGCGATTGACGAAAGGGGGCGTTAATATAACACAGATGACGCGCACGGATACGCATACTGGGCCGAGAAGCCTACCAACCCTCCCACCGGGTGCTTGGCACTTCCTCTTTAGTCCGGCGAGGTGACAAGGAAATCTCTGCGAGCTGTGGTTCCCCGAGACGATTCATTGTACACACCCAGATAGTCCGCTGTGGGCAGGGAACATGCACAGCCTCCTCTACAGGCTTCCCGCCAAAGAAAGACAACATAGCACGAAGCACAGCTTGGTGCGCTACAACCACCACACATTTCGTGCAGTTGCTCAAGTCGTTCAATAATGGTGTAAGGCGGCGGACGAGGTCCATGTAGGACTCGCCGTCCGGGTAGCGGAAGCCAACTTTGTCTGTGTGACGAAAGAACTGAATAAATGGATAAAGTAATTTCACCTCTTTGTTAGTCATATCCTCGCAGATGCCGGCATGGATCTCGTTGAGGGACTTGAAGGGTTTGAGAACACCATGAGAAAGTATATCTGCTGTGGGCTGCGCTGTGTGCTGGGTGCGCCGAAGCTGACTGCACCACACCTCGAAATCACCGTCCTTACCCCATGCCGTGCTGCGATGATCAAAGAGGTTAGGATTCGTTTTGACCTGGGATTCGAAAAAATGGGCGATGTCGTCCGCGTCGATGCGGCCGGTTTCCGTGAGGTCCGGGTCTCCACCAAGTCGGTCTTCAACGTTGTACTCAGATTGCCCGTGACGGGTGAAAAATATTGGGGGAAACGACTTGAGTGTCTCGCCTGGCTCACCCTCCAGCGGCTCTTGGCAGTGGAGCTGATAGAGCGTGGGAAGCATACTGTTAAGGAAGCTTGTAAGGCACGAACAAAAGATGCTACCGCCACTCCGCGAAGCGCGCAGCGCTTGCCGCTGTAGACTAACGTCGATAAAGTGACAGGTGCTGTATCGGCCGCTTCCCCAATCTTCGGCAAAGCGTACATGTCGGATGGAAAAGGAGCGATCCTGAGGCATCAAAGTCGTCAGGGCTCGATGGGCATCTGCTCCGTCGCAGCTGGTATAAATTACCGCGACTGGTGTCGCAAAAAATCCCAGCTTTGGACTCGAGTCGAAGTAGTTCAAGACAGAGGACAGACAGCGGCGGTTTTCTTGAAGCCACATGTCGTACTGCGTCGCAAATGGTGTCGGGCGGTGGTCTTGAAAGTTTTTGGATGCGACGAACAGCTGCACACTCTCTCCTATCCAGTGAAAATAGTGCACGAAGCGTGTGCAAAAAAATCGCGCCGCCACGCTGCACTGCTCTTCTGAACTGACAAAAATAATAACGGGGTTTGTGGTGTTGGAGAAACGGTATAGGCCGGTACTCGCCGTCCCTGCGTGATCAACATCCGTCCCTGTAAGGGTTGGCGGTGTGTACACTACCTCTCGCTGGGTGTGGTGATCTACCCCAACCATCTGCCTAAAGTCAATCGAGTTCTCTTCCTTTTGGTCGTCCAAGTCATACACGTTCGACGCCGTCAAGTAAACAAGGACCATCTTTCGATGGCTCCTTCCCAGTGGATTCCCTCGTGAAGATGTTTCCTTGGTCCGAGGTGTTGGTGCAGTGTTGCTGCAAGAAGCACACACATACACACACACCAAAGCAAAACAGACCGGCGAGCGGAGGAAGACAACACAAAGAAGTAAAGAAAAAGGTATCAAGATGAAGTCGCGCATAAGCAAATGAAAGTTGTGGAGCAAAGCAAACGTGTCGCACATTTCCGAAATGGCGAGGAGGTTGCTCTGATGGAGCTGCTAGAAACATTCACCGACGCGCACTACCCTCTTTCTCGTCTCCATCGCTCGCTTCAGGAGCGAAGTGTGCAGCACTTTGAGGGAGGCGTGGTGACGAGCGAAACGAGTGTACTATGCATTGTGAATTAATCGTGATGTGTCACGGCTGCTCCCAAAGCGCCAGTATAACTTTATTTTCCTCTACCGGTCGTCCTCCACACCACCCCCTACCCTCGATCAAGGAAGAACTCCAAGCGTCAACTTGGGTAAACACACTAAAGAGAAAAGTTGCTCCCTCAGCCTGACAACCTCAATGGAAACATCGCGTCACAGAAAGCCACGCTACGTAGCCGTGAGCTTGGCTCCGTCTGCCCGACGTTCCGCCTTCATTTTCTCAAGGATTTCCCTTTGCTGGCGTAAAAGTTGAAGGCGATTTGCTGGCGTCAATTTCGCGGGGTTTGTGCTACGGTAACTCTTCTTGTCCAGGTGTCCCTTCCGAGTTAGAATGAAGCGCGGTAACATACGCATAGCGACAACGACGAGCAGCATCGTGATGGGGGCATAGGCGCTTCCGGACGACGACTCCATCTTCGTGGCTGGACGAAGTTTAGCTTGAAGGTGTACGCTGCACGGCTCCCCGGCCCCTGAAGCGTCGCTGACAAGAGTGCCTGTGAGAAGTAAACTATCCTCCTGAATTCTTGTAACATAGAGATCTTGCAGCCACCACGGGGTTTTTGCACAGCCTCCGTTTTCGGTGCGGTAGAGCGGCTCCGCGGGGTGGAAGTGGCGATGCAGAAGGCCATCCTCCGCAAAAAGACGCAGCATGGAGAAAGAAAACCAGGCGGTGTGGCATTCCAGTTGTATGCCGTCGTCAACGCGGACAGCCAAAGGCCTAAAGGAGAATGATGAGGGCATATGGCACAAGGCACCTTCGCTGCTAGGAACACTGGCATAAACCAGCCCCAGCCGTGCGGCGACGCCATCCAAAAAACGACCAAGATAACCACCGTCTCTCTCCCTGACCGTCCAAACTCCTGACTGTACGATGAGCTCGTAGTTTGGCGGCACAGCACCACGACCAGGCACAAGAGTGTGCACGTCCCACGTTCCGTCTTGTAGCACACCACTGCCTCGCACAGTTGTGATACAGAGCAGCACCAAAAGCAACAAGCAGGCGTTCGCCTGAAGCTGCGGCGTTTTTCTCATGCTGTGAAGTCTGTGATGTGCGGGGGAATTTGAAGAGTGCGCGGAGGGTTAAATTTGGCTTCGGGAATAGAAAGGCAAACGAAATCGAGGTGTTCATAGCGTGCGCATACTTTTGTGCCACGTAGAGAAATAAGCAATGAATGGGCGCTTCCGACGGGAAAGAAGAAAGGCAGCGGCGGTACAACAGAGGTAACCGCTAGACGGTGGCTAAGGAGGCGGGGAGCGCGTGGAGGCAACCCGAAACGCCAATGTGAGCAGTGCACCCGTTAAAGAATGATGACTCCGAAACTGTTGAAGCTCATTTCCATCAACTAGAGGTGTTCCTCAAAACTCCCCCTCCCACCGTTTGCCCTCGTGCGAAACAGCAAAGTTGCAAGCAGAAAAGAAACAAGAACGCTCAGGGAAGGTAATAATACGGCGTCCGTGAGATACAGAGGGTCCCCTGGTCGAGAAAAAATATATACATCAGCGAGAAAATTGTGAAATGCAAAAGATGTATCGGGAATCAGAAGCGATTCGATGGGCACGACACTGCCGCCATGAGACCCTCTGTCCTCATGCAACTTAGGACCCCTTCTTATTCGTTGGCGTGGGTTTGCTGGAGTGACGACTGCTAATCCCTCTGCTCAGCAGCACCCACCCACCCACCCTGGAGGCCACACATCGAGATCATTGTCTGATAAAAGGAATAAGGCGACACTATGAACAGTTGAACAAAACGATAAGGTGTCAAGAGTGGCAGCTACGTTGTCGTCGCAGCTACCACAAGCTAGTCTGACAGAGCACTTCGCAGGAACTGCGCTGGTGCATCTGTATGTAGTAAGGAAGATGTGCATGCACCCCTTAGACTCCTTTCCCATTTCCCTCCTAAACTTTTTCGATATGAAGCGTTGATCATAGCTCTCTGCTAAGCTCCATAAAGCACTATCCTTTCGCACAGCTACGTGGCAGCGGAATTATGTACGCTTCGGCCCCTCGATGCGATCGAGCTTCTGGCTTACATGCTAGCACGAGTGCACTGGTGACATGAATACAGTGATCCATTCCTTGATACCGCCCCCGGGTAAACACCAGCGCATTCCCCTTAGCGTCGCCACTGATCATCTAGCAAGAGACTCACGCAGCCAAGCCCCAAATACGATGTCGAAAGCAGGGACACAAAACCCTCAGCGCGCTGAGGGACTCCCCTCATGAAACAAAATATAACGCTCCTGTTCAGTCGAGAACATCAAGTATGCACAGGCGCGTTCATCTGTGAGCAGCACTCACGGAGTACCTCTGAGAGCCGCATCTGAAGGTCATCGAGGAGGTCTGAAGAAGTCCACAACAGGAAGAGCACAACGGAAATGTGCAAGTGAAAAGAAGCATCGGGTGCACGCACACCAATGCGTAAACGGAAAAACTTTTATCCGAAAGTATCGGGAGGTTGGACAGATAAAATAGTCGACGATGCTGGAAGTCAAACCCACACATACATGCACACAGAGACTCAGACGGAAGGAGACAGGTCTTCTAGGTTCTCACCCACTGCAATGTCTTGCTTGATAAGCATAAGAGCACTATGAAAATAGAGAGGCGTCGCTTGCAAAGCAAATAGTCGCATTTGGGGGGGGGGGCCTCCGGCTCTCAGATCCAGACACACATACTTCGCCAAGAAAAGCAACACGCACATGCGTGCCCGAGGATTGGGCTCGCAGCCCATGAAAGGTACACATCAAAGTCGCCAAAAAAAAAAAAAAGCTGCCCACAAAACATAAGTTGTATAGCTTCGATAAAAGGGGTGCAAGCGACATAAGCATCGAGCATGCCGTTTGCTTGATCAGATTTAATCCCGCCGCAAAATATTCATTCGGAGAACGTCATCAATCTTCCCCTCCTTTGCTTCCATCTCCAGCTCTCGCTGATGTCGCCAAACACGCATTTTGAGGCCATCCTCCTCTGCTATTCGACGCAGTTCATTTTGGTCGTAAGGGTAAGTCTCCAGCACTCCAGTGCGCATCATGCCACTACGATAGCGCTCCACGTAATACATCACCTCTCCGCGCCCGAGTCGACGGTAGTTATCAATAGGTTCCTCTCCTTCCTCAGAGCGGCCACACCGAACTAAAAGCTTCAGCAAGTTGTATTGCACACTGACCGAGTCGAGGCAGGTGAACGCCTTTAGCCAATCTTGGAATCGATCGTCACATCGCCACGGCCGCATGCCATAATGAACGCTCCGCCCAGTGACAGGGTTCAGCGTCTCTGGGGTGTCTTTGATGCGAGTATAATGCGGACTACCCTCCATTTTGCTTTCTCTGAGATGAATAGGATATTTAAAAAGAGTCGAGAGTACAGTCATGGAGGCAACTACACCCAACACATGGAGCCGACTCTTCGGCATATTCCTCTCTGACCCGACAACGTGCTACACGCTGGGTTCAGGCTGTTGAACACAAACAGCATCAGCTCAAAAAACTCGCAAAGAAAATCATTTGACACGGATCCACAGATCCGCCTAGTGTAGTTTTCCCATCAAAGAGATTCGCGAAGACATGAGCAAGCGTCTCCGCGACCACATCCGTGAAGTTGACGAAAAAAAAGAGCCATCCCAGCCCTTAGAAAAAACTCCTTAGAAAAAAACAGTAAGCGAAAAAACCCTCACTTAAAACAAATCAAAAACACTCTCCACGACTTTACAGAAGTATTTCAAAAATCGTACTTTCTCCTGACAACGGCCCACATACCCACACGCGTATATTTATATATATAAAGGTGCAGTGTGAGGTGGACAGTAGGCGGGCCGTCAGGGGGAGGGGAGGGACACGCGGGGATTTAAAAACTGAACTTCTTTCCTGCTCCACTTGCGATCTTTTTCATTCTTGTTTTCTTGCTCAAGCGATTTCTGTATCTCCTTTCTCCCCTTTTTTCGATGAGATTTTCTCGGTTATCATTACACACAATCCACACATCGGCTGCTGCATATCAACAATAGAAGCACAAGCACACCACCAGTGCACGTTCGAGGGGAGAGCTTACAACTTATCCAGGAATTGGTCCAGGCCGGGAATCTCCGGCTTCAGGCCCTTGCGCGCGCGGATGTTGAGCGTCGTCGTGTTGGCCATCGACTTGGGCTCCAGCGGGTCGCCGGGGTACTCCTGCCAGTGATCGAACACGCACAGCGGGAAGGCCTGGCCGCCAGTTCCGGCGCGCAGGTCGGCAGTGAAGCCGAACGACTCCGCAACCGGCAGGTAAGCGCGCACGTTGTAGATAGGCGTGCCCGGACGGTTCTCCTCGCCAATGATCAC